>CM056999.1:131222908-131822908 GCA_029891345.1 Dryococelus australis
AAGTCAAACACAAATTACGCAGCTAAATTAATTAAAAGAGTCTAAAGACACTCCCTGGCGACAATATCAATGAAAAGGATTGATTAGTTTCAATGCGTGATAACATTATTGAGACGGACATCAGCAAGGATGTTATGGCTTCTAATGCCATTTTAGGCATGTCTATGTCGCTTTTGGGTGCAATTTTGAATATGTTCTTGTATGAGCCCTTGATAGAAATGCCAAAATAATTAATCACAATTAACACTTTCGGCAGCAAAACTAATCACATGTACAATATGTAAAACTGGCAATTATATTAAAAAAAGAATAAAAGTTTTCGCCATTTAATAATTCTCTGTTCTTCTAAAAACATTTTTCAGAGGTAGTTTTACATTTTTGAGAAGTTTGTCAAAGATATTTAAAAATAATTTACATCCTCTAACTGCGAAAAATATGAAATCAACCATGATGATAACTATTGAGCGGTACGACGTTAATCCGTAGTCATTTTTTCAGTTTTTTTATGATAGATTTCATTTGAGTGCTTAGTATTTTAAGTAGAGCCTCTGTCAGACAGAGAGAGAGAGAGAGTGAACAAGGGGGGGGGGGGGGGCTAGAGAGACGGCAGGATGAGGAGGAGAGAGGAATAGAGATTGAAGGAAAAAACCTATAGATGACTGAAAAATCTAATACAGGACGATTCCAGTTTTACTCCTTACTGCTTGATAACAAACGTTTTCATATGACGCTGATATCTCACTTCACTTTCATTGGTGAATTTCATTAATTAAAAATATGCATCAGTCTAAGAAGTTGTATTTGTCACCTGGTAATTTTTCATCCCCTTGTGAGTGAGGAATTCGGGCAGAATGAGCATAACCGTAGTATTTACAAATAGAAAACTTTCTTGCAGGAGTACAGGGGTTTAAACGATGATGTGAAACAAATATGAGCGGCAATGAAACCTTTAAGTGTGTCTTTTCTGTAGAAGGAGACTTTGGGTCGGAAAACAACTTTTTAGAAGCATTTGTTCGGTGTAATAAAAATTTATTCCCAAAAAAATTAGTTATTTTTACTTCTCTTAAGATAAATAGGATATCGTAATTAATGTATTTGTAACTGCGCGACTTATAGGGCCTGCGAGTGAATTTTCGTGAGATCAACTTCTCTTAGCTGTTGTATGTGAGAGGTATGGTCATTTAGGAATGGTTTCATTCGCCCCGGCAGTATTTTCGTGAGATCAACTTCTCTTAGCTGTTGTATGTGAGAGGTATGGTCATTTAGGAATGGTTTCATTCGCCCCGGCAGTATTTTCGTAAGATCAACTTCTCTTAGCTGTTGTATGTGAGAGGTATGGTCATTTAGGAATGGTTTCATTCGCCCCGGCAGTATTTTCGTAAGATCAACTTCTCTTAGCTGTTGTATGTGAGAGGTATGGTCATTTAGGAATGGTTTCATTCGCCCCGGCAGTATTTTCGTAAGATCAACTTCTCTTAGCTGTTGTATGTGAGAGGTATGGTCATTTAGGAATGGTTTCATTCGCCCCGGCAGTATTTTGATGTACTGAAATTGCTGGTTCTATTTCACTCACTACTTCGATGTTGTGTTAAATTTAATACATTTATTCTTTACGTAGACCGTAACGAGAAATCGGTTAAAAATGGCTACGAACTGATATAAATATTCCACATCATCGAACGTACATCCTAATCGACTGAAAATGCTCTTAATGAGCGATAAGTCTTTTGTCGGTCCAAATGGGTTTATTTCGTGTTAAACAAAATCTCCAAAGGAGCGAAAATATGACTGCGTTTATTTAAAGGTAATGTAAGGGTATTTCAAATTCCATAAAATAGCGGGAAATATTCAAATTGCATGTAGGCGAAGTTCTTCAATTGGCATCCGTTAAACACGCTGTTCCGGAAACTCAATTTACGAAATGATGTAGATATTTTTAAATTATGAGCTAACGTTTCTCTTTTACATTGCATATACTCAATGTTAATAGTTTCTAAATGCACGTGATCACAGCACGTGAACACAAAATAGCTGTATTCACAGCTTAAATAAGTGACTTGTGGTTAAATTCATGGAAATATTTAGCCATACCTTAAAGGAGGCAAGTCGTATTCTTAACGAAAATCTATATTCCACATTGACCTCTTTGTTTAAATAAACTTGAGTATATCTCCCTTAGAAATGCATTAACAAAGTATATGTTACCGAATGTAGAAATTTTTGTTATAAAGAATTTAACTAAAATTTATTTCAGGTTGGATATCTCAAATTTGTTAAATGTGGACGATTTTTAACTCAGCTAGTTTAAATGTGTATTTTTATGACCCCTTGTTTACAGACTCTGTGTAATCTCACCAAACAGTGCCTAACACAGCGGATTTAAAAAAAATGTTTTTACTGCCTAAGAATTTGCCAAATTTTGTGGATGGTATTGAGTTGAAGACGTGAAGATAAACAAAATGAAAAGTGAACAGAGGAATAAAATTTTGTTACCTTTTACCCGGTATTCCAACACAGAAATTATGCAATTTTTATGCGAGTTCTATTAACATTTCAATAATGAATAGGTTAATTTTAGAAACTTAATTCTACGCGTATTTAACTCAGTGCACAATGAAGTGGGCAAAAATTATACGGGCCACGACGATAAGGAAAATAAATCATCGTCAGAACAATGACGCCTTCTAAATCGTAGTTATACTGCACGCGATACAGAATTGGTTGGCGTTTTGCTTTCGTGCGATTGAAGGCGGACGCTGATACGAACTTGACAGTTCGGATATTTACGGCGAACATGAGACAGCACGTGTCGCAGTCGCCTCTAGACCGGATCTACTTGCATTGGACGGGATCTCACTTATCGGATCCGGCTGCTCTGCATGAGCAAGGGAGATATTTGTTTTTAACCCAGTTAAAGTATCTCCTAACAATAATACAGGCGAATTTATCATTGTCATTTGTCTTCATTATTAGGCAGAAAATACGGGGGAAAAAAAGTGAGCGTA
Organism: Dryococelus australis; assembly: GCA_029891345.1. NCBI lineage: Eukaryota > Metazoa > Arthropoda > Insecta > Phasmatodea > Phasmatidae > Dryococelus > Dryococelus australis. Next base: position 131,225,914 of record CM056999.1, read on the forward strand.
GAAGTTATTTCATGCTCTGCTATTATTCTCTCTCCACATGTTACCGTTGAAGTACAGCGACTGCGTAAGGAGCACTGCATCCGGACCGGACTACACAATGTGCACAATGTACACGGGCGAACTGCTTCATAGGCAGTTGGTTTGCTTCAACCTTAAGATAATGCAAAAGATATCTCCTTCAGATCACATTCACTGGTAGAAAATATTCTGCGCCCTTGTAGTCCTTATTCAAAAACACACGTGAATTAGATCATTCGCTTTTGTATTATTATGCTAACTTCTGGTAATTTAACATGACCCACCGTGAGCATTAAAAGTGATTATTCGCCTCATTTTACCAAAGTAGGTCATTTTTATCGTAGGCTCAGTAGTAAACCAACATGTAAAATTAAGTTTTGGTAGCTTGTAGATTCAGTAGCTTGGGATGTTATGGTGTCGTTGTGCTGGCATTTTCATATGTTCTTGTGGATTTTATTTTCTTTACAAAAATAGTTAGCTGAAAATAATTCTTACAGTTTCACTTGATTCCTATTTGTGGCATCGTCATTGACAGACTGGGAAAACGTGTCCTTTAGTTTTCAAACATCAATATGCATATGTCGAATGATTTAATTTTTGCAATTATAAATCACAAAATTTTACCAATTATTCAATTTACTTCCTGTATCTTGTTTTCAACCGCGAAAATTATAGCAAAATTTTTTATAATATGGAATTAATTAAATTAATATTTTTTGAACTACGTTCGCTCAAGTGGTGTATGGAGAATAACGGTGTGTTTTGGCTTTTTGTTGGGAAAAATTGAGCTTTCACTGTATTTTTCTTTGGAAATTACTTCTTGTTATGTTCAAACAGGGAGTTAAGTTGACAAACAAGGTGTTGCTAATAAAGTATACCCTTGGCGAAAATAAGGTAATCGTTTTACTGTTCGGCGTCTCAATTTTTACTTTCGTGCACCAGCAAACCCGCACACTGATATACATTTGTTGATTGGAAGAGTTTGACTCCCGGAAAGGCATTTTGCTGTTCTTATTTGCATATGTAAACACACTGGCATAATACTCGTAGCGTTACCAACTGCCCCGTATTATACGTTATTTCCCTAGCCTGAGGCTTAAGTAATTATCATGCATGGACATAGAAAGGAGCGTCATATACCACGTAGATCAGAATTCTGCGAAAATAATATGAATAGCAATAAACACAGTGTCAGTTGTTTGCAACTTCCGCGATTACAGTTACGTTCACGCTGCGCTCTAACCCAATGGCAAACTATTTTCTACTAATAGAAAATGATGGAAAACTAGTTTTTGAAGCCACAAAAACTGGTCAAGTACGAATTTCCTACGTACAACTTATATTTTATGTTGTATGTATTCAGAGGCAATGTTCATAATTTACACTTCCGATTCTGGGACATTACAGTCAATGTTAAAAATGTTTTATAAATAATATTTTTCCTTTATCATTTCATTGGGTAAGATATATGTTGAGTTGTCGGAAGTTTACTTTGGGGCAAATATGAATAAGTTAGCAGCCCTAGATGACAGTCGTGTCCTATCGGATCGATTTAAAAAGCCAACTTAAGCGATGATAACCACGACAGAATGTGGGACCTCTAACACTACTACCAACGAAAGGTGTTCAAAATTAGTGAGAAATCAACGCAATTTTTTTTTGCTTACTAGAAACGTTGGATGTGCAATCTCTCCTCGAACGGCGCTGAAGCACTCTGCTATTTGATGTCATTAAGCTCATCTTTTGAAACGGTTTGTTCTTCGCGAGGTCAACAGGATGATTCTGAGTGCATCCTTATTGAACCCAAAGTAATTACTGAATTACAGATTTTCAGTCATTACTACCCTCTGCACTCGAAAAACCTCGAATTTAAGAGCCGCCTAAATCACTCCCACTGCTCCCCGAACCTCAAGTTAAGATCAGCCAAAATCACCCCCACTGCCACCCAAAGCTCAAGTTAAGAGCTGCCTAAATCACCCCCAAATTCCACCCGAACCGCAAGTTAAGAGCAGCCTAAATCAACACCACTGCCACCCAAACCTCAAGTTAAGAGCTGCCTAAATCACACCCACTGCCCCCCGAACCTCAAATTAAGAGCACCTTAAATCACCCCCACTTCCACCCAAACCTCAAGATAAGAGCAGCCTAAATTACCCTCACTGCCACCCGAACCTCAAATTAACAGCGGCCTAAATCACCCCCACTGCCAAACAAACCTCAAGTTAAGAGATGCCTAAATAACCCCCACTTCCAACCAAACCGCAAGTTAAGAGCTGCCTAAATCAATACCACTGCCAACCAAACCTCAAGTTAAGAGCTGCCTAAATCACCCCCACTGCCCTCCAAACCTCAAGTTAAGAGCAGCCTAGTTCACCCCCACTGGCACCCAAACCTCAAGTTAAAAACTGCCTAAATCACACCCATTGCCCCCCAACCAGAAGTTGAGCCGCCTAAATCACCCCCACTGCCCCCGTAGCCACAAGTTCAGAGCAGCCTAAAAAAAACCCCCCACTGCCACCCAAACCACAAGTTAAGAGCAGCCTAAATAACCCCCACTGCCCCCGTAGTCACAAGTTCAGAGCAGCCTAAATCAACCCCACTGCACCCCAAACAGCAAGTTAAGAACCGCCTAAATCACCCCACTGCCACTCCATTAACCTTAAGTTAAGAGCAACCTAAATCACCCTTCCCCCCGAATCACAATTTAAGTGCAGCCTAAATCACCCCTACTGCCATCCCAATCCTCAAGTTAAGAGCAGTCTAAATCATCACCACTGCCCCCCGAATCTCAAGTTAAGAGCTGCCTAAATCAACCCCACTGCCCCCCTCCTCGAAACTCAAGGTCTGCCCGCCAGAGACCTTAATGATGAACGTACATAAATATTCAACGTAACACAATCGTGATTAAAGTTGTATACTCATTCGCCCCTGCTTGAGAACCAAACTGAATCAATATCCCTACACATCATGTATAGATTATAAATTACAAATAGAAGACCGTTTTTATTGAAAATTTCGAGGGCTTAATCTCAAATAACCGTATGTATGAAATTCTACATTTTGGGTGATCACTTTCAGTTCATTACGGTTTTATTTTTTTTCTTCTGTAAAACAATCTTATGAATATTTACGCTGTTATTCGATATGGGTACAACATTGACTACATTATTCCTATAAGCTGTTCACGGTAAACTGAACACTTTTGAAAGACCTGCTTAAGATCTACTTGAATGCACGTAGTGTATTCTTCCGCCTTACGTGAAATGAAAATCGGCATGGCTCTCATCACTTTATACATGCGTCGATCAAGTAAAAAGTGTGAAATAATTACAGAAGTAAATATTTTACAAATCTGCTCATTTCTACACTTCGGTGCATTAAAAAATAAATAAAACTGAAGAAATTATTCAAGTTATCACAAATGGTTACCTAACATCTGTTATTCGAAGTTAAGATATGGAACTACTTTTCTCTCCATTGTTACCAACTTTACTGGGCGCATGTCACTCACTACGCCCGTTAAAACATATGCAGGCAGGAGCTGTGACTTTTTCTGAGGTTGATTTCAAAAGTGCTGACTTTATCCTGAACAGCGTTTATCTAAATGTAATATCAGATGGCCATATATCAACTTACGCCTTTCTGGTACTACCATTAGTGTTAATAATATAAATTTTATTAGACGTTAATTCATTTCGCTGACACCGTTATTGTATTTTATCCTGTAAGAATTTTCTTTAATAAATGTGCAACTTAAGAGAAGGGATGTAAGTGCTTAGTTAACAGTGAACTCAAAGTTGAAAGAGATATTAACCCTGAGTGTATTGGCCTCGCTGAATATTCTTCCGTGCAAAACTGCCTTTAACTCGAACAGAGAAACGACGTGCAGGCGACAGCCGGCCATCAAACCAGCGAGCTTACAACGCCAGATGTGAACAGAACCGGGTGTGGCAAGGCTTGCAGCTGGGATTGTTAGCCGGCTAGAGTAGAGGGAGAAGGGTAGTTCCAGACCACAGCAATAACTCGTGCGCGCCAGTCTGCGGCGAGACGATCTTTACACCTCGCTAATTGGAGGGGCAAGGAGAACGTAGGATTGGGAAGAGGATGAGAAGGGGAAGGGGGTTAGTATCAAACATTACCTCCTCTCTCGCCAGCGAGCTTGTAGTCTCGGTTGGCACCTTTTCGACCTCGGCACAGCATAGCGCGCGAAATTAACTGCCGGGTGAAATATTCCTCCTCCTTGACTCAGCGGTATCCGTAACAACCAGGTCAAGTGCGGAGATTACCTTTACACGCACCCTATGTTCGCGACCCCGACAAGTTTCTTAAAGAGGCCTTTTCGCATGAGATAATTTCTCTTTCTTGTTTTAATAAAACAATTTAAAACTTGTATCGGTAGTTTAAAAAGAGAGAAGAGACTTGGGCGACTCTTAACAGCGAAGTCTTAAGAGTCGATGAGGGTGATTCAGGTAAGTATGGAGCGACACCGGTATGAAAGGGCGGGGGAAACGCGAGATCCTCCGACAAAATCCGTCGACCAACGGCATCGTCCGGCACGATTCCCACTTGCGAGAATCCAGTGACCCGGCCGGGGATTGAACCCGGTTCGCCTTGGTGGGAGGCGAGCAGGCTAACCGCTCAGCCATCGTGGCACTGGTAGTTTACGAGATGCATCGGGTTATAATATCACAACTGTAAGCGTAGAGACGGCCAATAACATTCTAGAAAAGTATTAATCTATTTGAAATTATTATATTGAGCACAATAAATAACCATTTTCCTTTGAAAATTGTGAACGCAAAAAAAAAACTATTTACCTTAGAGCATAAAGAAAATTCTCACATATCACGCTCGAAAAATCATGATTATGCAGACGTAAAAGAGAAATAGCATACTTTCACACTAACTAATCACTGTCGGGATATAAATAGCCATATACAGAAACATTTTACTTAATTTTTCATATGTCAGAATTTGATAGTATGTAGTAAATAACATAATTTAATGTTATGCTTTGCGTAATTAAGGCTGACGTGTCGTCATATCGGCTAGGGTGCACAAAATACACTAACATCTTAAAGTAAATTAAGATATTCCACGCGTGTAAGAATATTATTGTTCGTTGGGCCAAAAATAAAACGGAAGTGCCGAGGAAATCAGAGCAGAATTAGCCAAGTCATTTAGAGGCAAAATGGGTTCAATGAAAATGTTATCACAGAAGCTAAAAAATTTACCTTAAACGTTGAAATACTTTTTTTTTTTTTTTTTTTTGCAAGGCATTCAGTGCAAAATTAAAACAAAATATAATCTTAAACAATTCTGAAAGAAAGAATAAATTAAAATTAACGGTTGGATAGTCGTTCTCAAGCCGAGATATTCACTGTTAAAGGGAACAGAATTCTTAGAAATATTCCATTTCATCACGTTGCCTACTCCAAATAAATGGTCTGCAGAAGGCTGGCGTCTGGTAAAGCTTATTCTATAGTATATCTATTCAGGAAGAAACTCAATGAACCGAAGAGGGTCTATGGCGACCTTGAATGAAGCAGCCCGAAGAGAAATCTAAGTGGTCCATACTTCTTCCCGCGCATAATTACCCCTTCCCATATTCTCCAGCTCATAAGGAGCAGAGCCGAGAACGTATGCGAGGAAATTTGGAGCCGCTTTACTTTCTAATGCTGTTGAGGTTTGCATGCTTCATTTTTTTTTCTCAAGTTCAAACCACACGCATAATTTTGTTAGGGGCCAAAGTATTATTATATTGTCATTAAATTTTCTCCTTTAAAACGAAACAGAATTGGAGTAACAGTGCACACACGTATCGATCAATCTCGAATCACTCCAAGTGGCTAGGTACTTTTACCACCACTCTAATAAGAATCGTTTTTGTTTTCATATGTTATTTCACAAGTTAGCAGGTAAAGCATTATTGCAATGTAGGTATTAAGGTAATCTTAAGAAGTTGATGCAAGTGAATAATTAAACAGAGTTTCTAATTCCATCTACAGAACGGGATGGAATTTAACCGACAAAACTTCTTGAGGTGATTCCTCATACAAAATCAGGCGGGAAATATAAATGACACTGTTTATATAAACTGAATATCAAGGGATATAACCCTTGAAAATTGAGTTTTAAAAATGTACTTTTACGAAAATATCGGAAAAGAAGTAAGATCAAAGTTCAGTTCTCCGAACATATTTTAATGTTATCGGTATCTTCAACCTAAGAGCAGGCTCTCATTATCACCGCCCTTTGTAATGAAAATAACAGGGCTAACCTCCCTCCCTTTTTTTTTGCAGGAATCATGAATTTTGGTATTGATTTATTAAAAGGTATAATCTGATCAACAATACTTGTTATATTGTTGCAACTGCCCAGGGCCCGCCATTTTCTTGTAAAACGCAGCGACACAACACCTAGAATGGAGGCAATATTAAATACACGCATGTATGGTATGCTGTGGTTCTCGCTGCAATGACAATGGCGGAGGACAATTTTACAGTAACGCTTAATATTAATGAAATGTAGCGAGTGGCGTTTATTCCATAGACGCAAGGTAAGCAATGCTTACCCTATACATATTAGAAATGTATGACCTTTATAGTTTTCGCCTTAACTTTAAACACATTTAATACTGAGTTTCCCGTTTCCGATTCGAAAAAAAAAAAAATGTTTTCGTAACTCCCGTATTGTACACATAGTGCTGCTATCTAGTATTTATTTCCACAAACGGGAGCGACTAGCGATGAATCGAACTCGCAAGCGAGTTATCCTGCGGCGTTCCTTCAGCAGAGTAAGCAGTCGTTCTGTTTGCGTCCTGCAGTCCTACTTTTTCCTTGGAAAGTGGATGAAAGTGTTCGGGAAAATGGGAATTTTCTTATAATTTATAATATGCTCTCTAAATAATATTCAGTTTAATTACTATACATTCATTTCGTTTCTGTTTTTATAACTTATATTAGGTATTATACAGCGGTAAATGCATGTGGAGGGTAAGCAAAATTGGAAGTTGCGCTTGTTAGTAGAAATTGCTTTTCACGTAAACAAACACACTACACGTCACTGCATGTAACATACATTAATAAGCTTACAGTAGTGAAGCTGCTTGTTTGTTTATTTCGACAGTCTGCATGCGATTCTTTGCAGGAAGTGTTGTTATTGCCTACGTGCCTGGAACTATGTCGCTTCCACTGGAAGTCTCGTGTGCGTTTTACAACAAATCGGTGGATCCTGGCCAGTTGCAACAAAATGACTACTTTTGCTTATTAGGTCATACTGATCTGTAAACTGGCATCAAACGTTTATAATTCCTGACGGTAAAAACTTTGCCTGCTAAAAGTTGGGGGCTACCCGTGTTATTTTCATTACAAGGGGGTGTATTAATGATAGCCTGCTCTTAGGTTACAGATTCTGATATGATAAAACAATGTTCGGCGAATTGTAACATAATCTCATCTCGTTTCCGATATTTTGAAGAAAAAAAATACAGTTTAAAATCTCGATTTTTAAGGGATAACATCTTCTTTAATATTTCATTGAGATAGAAAGTGTTATACGTAAGTAATATATTACATTTGACTTTGAATAAGAAATCAAATGAAGTTTTTCAGTTGAATTCCACCACAACCTGAATATGATACACTGCTGCATAACCCTCATTTTATAGCATATTGATATTTAAAATAAATTAACTATAATTTACTATGCAGAAAAGAGCGATTAATAAAGATAATCGAAAGCATTCATTTTCAAGCGTAGTTTTTATATTAAGCTGTTATGTGATGCAATTAGTTATTTTCGGAACGCCAAATTAATGTGTTTTGGAGAAAAAAAATTTTAATTTTATACAGAATCGTGGAAGTCAATCACGATACATGCCGTTGGTTTTGTACAAAGATAAACATGAATTGAGAAAAGTTGAATTCAATCTGAAAAGGCGTTTCAATACTTTAGATTACGGCCTTCATACAAATACTTGCATGAGTTCACGAAATGTTTTTTTTTTATCATACGTAAGACCGATAGACTTAAATTTTGTCTCACCATGTCGATTGCTTCAATTTGTGTACTTCTTACAGTTCGGGTGATCACCATATTGTTTTATTTTATATACTGCTTATTTAAGCTTCAAAGAAAAAAACATTCGGAACTGTCTCTGTAACTTAGTGTGCGGTAGAGGTATAACAGCTGCATCATTAACATACAATTATATGAAATCAGCATAACGTAAATTTATTTTAAATGTTGTTAGGTTTCTTGTAATATACAATAATTTGATAGTTAATACAGCATACGTTTGTACAACAAGGTGAGTAACATAAACAAAGGACTGAAGTGACATTTACGAATATTTTCCTCTTAATAGCAAAAATCTGCACTAAATAAAAATCTAGTTGCATGAGTGGGACCCAGCCTTAAAGGTTTGCGAATTAGTAAGGTGAATTATAGGTTATTCACGGTAAAGTGAGCACTTTTTAAGGCCTTTCCAAATTTTCCCTTGTTTCTAATGTTTCTCTTTCCACCAATTTTTAATATCAACATTTGCATGTGACTGACAAATACGGTGTATACTTTCACCACTCTCAAAAGGTAATGTCTGAGTCTGCAATGAAACATACTTATTAATGGCTAAGGGCTGGTGGGAGGGTCTTATAAAGTGCTCACTTTACCGTGAAAAGCCTATGCCTCCACGTACCCGTGTATTTATATTACTTTTTTATTTCCTGCTTTCGATTAGAAGTTGCGAGGAGAGAAATAAATATAATTTCATTTTATGCATATTACACGTCTATCAGGATTTTAGTCCTAAGTGGGGCTAATAGAAGAGGGACTTGACATTGCCTAAATATTCGCTTGGATTTTTCAAATAAAATAAAATTAACTATAAACATTGAGATTACACATGCGACTTACCGTAAACGATTCAGATATTCTATCCCTCCCCCCTCCCCCACAATACTCACACTGCGGCAAGGGTAAAAAATTAAATATCTCTATATCAATTTCTTAGTGTTTGTAGGCAACATCTGATTTTAAATATTATAAAACTTAAAAGAAACTAATTTGGTCCATGCGTCCATTGACAGGAATTTTCTTCCTAATAAACAAAGCCTTCCTGATTTCCCCTCCCCCTTCCCCCCCAAATTTTCTTACAGCATATGTTTGCTTTGGAAAAGCTCATAATTACTCTACAAAACTCAAATTCTTAGAATAAGTTAGTTACATATAACCAGAGATTACGAATAACTTTTATAAATCTTATAGGCGTTATTTTGCAACTGTCGTGGAATTTTTCCTTGTTAGCCGACTTCTTTTAAGGCATTTATAAATAATTTTTCTTACCGTAGTACAACCTGACTGAAAGTTTCCATGTAATTTTTAACCTTAGCAAATTTTCTCCAAAATTCGTTTTTTGCTCATCAAATGTTTAGTTTAACAGAATTGTTAATATTTTAATTATAGAATATTATATGGACCAATAAAGTGGTAATGGTCAGATGATCTCAGTTAATGTCTTTTCACTGCTCCGCGTTACTAATATTCCAAACATTTAATATAGAAAGTAAACAAAAATTTTGGCTAAATTAACATTTTTTTTTTTAAGATTGGCAGGTGTTTTGAAAATTACTGAACGTATAAGTCAGAAAACATACAAGTGCTGATACTTAGCAGACAGCTATTTCCGAAATTCGAACTTCTACACGTCGTAGTGTTGAAAATTCGTATATGCTGTTCACGGTTAAACACTTTTGAAATCAGCCTCTGAAAAATGTCACTGCCCCTACCTGCGTATATTTTAACGGACAAGTGACACGCCAATAGGGTAGCTAAATTTAGGACGAATTACAAAATTATTCATAATTTATTACTAACCAAAGGCCTTTCGTCACTTTTACTAACATTTACCTAGTAATTTATTAACTAATTAAAACAAAAGAAACAATAAAAATTATAAAAATTAAAATCATATGAAAATAACAAAACCGAGCTAAAAATCGATGGGTAAATATATTCTCAATTAACATATACTAACACCAGATGCCAATGGAAAAGGTCGCCGCTGATGGACGTTGCCTTTAGGAAAATATTCACCAGATTAATCCCCCCCCCCCCCCGGACAAAACTCTGTGCCAAATGTCGCAATCGTTTCGCGGCCGTTTTACGTGGCTGCCGACTGATGTGTAGTTACCCGGAGAGGGGGCGGGGGAAGGTGGTGGCTACTCTTGTTTCTGCCGTGACTGCTGGGAAATACTGAACACCACAATATAATACTTAAAAGGTTTTATTTATTTTTTTCAAAATTCTTCCCGGATATCCAAAACTTTTATTTAACACATCCACACATTTATTTTATCTATTCTCAAATTTCGTCATGTTCGTAACACTTACAAGGTATAAGTGCAGAGGCCGAAAGGCCTAAACGCGTTGACCCGCAAATTCAAGAGATAAATTTTAAGGGGTGCGGGCTCCCTTTATTTTTAGCATTTAGCTTTCAGCGACTGGCAAGCGCCGAGTAAGTTTGGCAATTCCACGGAGGGAAACTAGTTCGATATGTAACGTCGGATAAAATGCGTAAGGTGTATACAGGATTTTTTCTTTTTGGTTTGATGTTTTCTAACGCATATAAGTGTAATAACAAGCACATTTACAAAATGTTTATTTCTGTAAAGTAATCATAGTTTCATTTGGCCGAGGCATGAATAAAGTGATCTGGCACATCACAGAGTTAATCGTACGCATGTTGGAAGGATACACAATCTGAATATAAGTAGACCTAACGCAGGGCTTCCAAAAGTGTTCAGTTCAACGAGACAGCCCAGAAATACGTAATTTGTGATGATCAATAAAGCCAGAGCCAAATTACTGGGCCAGAAGGCGACTTCCCTAAAACATGCTCCCGAGAATGGGATTCAAAATTTCGTAGTCAGTTTTTGCGCCTCTCTCTCTCTCTCTCTCTCTCTCTCTCTCTCTCTCTCTCTCTCTCTCTCTCTCTCTCTCAGCGGCGAGGTCCCAAGCATACACTGAGAGAAAATCGAACAAAATACTTGTTTGTATAGGGCAAAATATATATTTAGTTGCCCTAACCAAATATATATTGATGAGCCAACGAAATTTGAAAAGTAACAAAATTACTTTTGTTCGTCTAGCAAAATACATCTTTGAATAAAAAAATATCTGTGTTGGGCCAAAAAAAACTAGACTTCTGACCGTGCTACGTCCTAAGCCAAGGGCGTGGCAAGGCCGGATTAGCATAAAGACCTAGCAAAATCCACACAACACCAAATGGCAAAACGCCAAGCAAAGAACCATACATTATTTCTGTGCAATGTAAGGGTGAGATTATTAGTGGTAAACAACTTATAACAGAAACAAGGAAGTGTGGCAGTTCTCTTTTATTTTTGTTAAGTTTTCTTTCAATTCTTTTCATTTGGTTTCAATATTACATGAGGGAAAGTTAACATTAAATTCCTTACGCCTAGATATATCTCAATTTAATTAACATGTACATAAAACTCCATGTTTCTATAAAAATTGAGTAAAATGCAAAATAGTTGACACGTACATAAATTTGCTACCACCCAGCTAATACTTGGATTTTTCACACCAAAAATATGGGCTATGTTTACGCAACTAACTGGCCATTTGGTTAATACAGAAGGCCATTACAATATACACTGAGCAAGTAACCCCGGAATACAACCATCACAAAATGGTGGTTGAAATGCTGTCGTACTGTGCATTCTTCTCTGTACTTTAAAGAATAAATGTTATTCCTATACAGGAAAACCCAGTATGGTAACATATATATTACCTTTCTGGTCATGAATCATTGAACATTGTAACCTCAAAATTTGACAGGGTATTTTTCTTTCATCTGCTCGCGATCCCACGTGGATAAGAGCAATTGCCGAACAATCCCCAGCCTTAACACCCGCGAGCAAATGCTAGTATTTAAAACTTTCCAACTTCGTAAAGTTTTTCGTTTGTTTACAAATATTTAAAAACGACAAGGTCCCTGGTATCGACTGCCATAGCCGCACCTAACGCGAATTAGTTACAAAGATTACCGCCTCAATAAGGCTTGAGTTGGTTTCAAAAGTTAAGACCAACTTGGTCACAAATGTTTACAACCACAAATTCGTTTTTGTTATGACTAGGTCACTAACTTTCTCAGGGATGTGCAAATTGATTACAGAAAGTAACATTACTTTCCACCCATTATCGAATTTCCGATAAGAGACCAACATTTCGCTATCTTTTTTAAATAATTTAAAATTCCCGGCCATAGCCCTAGCCTAACGTCAAAGTGACGCAAAGGTCCTATTAGCTTGAGGAGCCTACATTTTGTGTATCAAATCAAGAAAACACTACTTATCTGGTAGAAGCATGCCCTCTCGAGGTCTCTGACTGACTCCGAACGGAAGCATATACAGGGATTATATACACAGTTCCGCCACTTAGCGCTACCAATCAAAGTAGTTATACAGATTTTCCTCAAAAAAATAACAGGAAACCAAGAATTTAATGATATTTTCCATTGTTCCTAGTGGGGCCGTGATATTCACGACCAATGGCGGTTGATGTTACCAAATAAGGTGAACCGACGCAGCGGACACAACTGTTTTGCTTAGGGTTCCACATAATTGAAAAATAAACTACCAATATTATTGAGATACGCCATCACACTTCCGGCATGCTGACCACGTTGCCGGAACTGGCGTAACCAGAAGTCACATTTTCGTACTGCGCGCGCACAGGTGCGAGCAGTTCTCAGCGCCTGCAACCGAAGGTATTACTCTCCATCGGCGAACCGCCGAAACCGTTGCCCACTACACAGTTGTCTGCCATGGCTGGTCGCTGTTGCACGTGGAGCAAATGCACGTGCATTAATTCACATTTTCACAGTTACCTCAGGACTTCCATTGTCTTTTAAAGGTAACGTGAACCTGGCGAGAACAATACAGGTTAGTATTTTAATTATTTTAAGCCATACGAGAGGTTTTTAACACTAAAACCAGCGTGTTTAAATGTTCGTTCCTGTCGGCCTTGCGCCGCACAAAATGTCAGGTATCCATACACTGTTTTTATTCGAATGGGCGACTGGAGACGTGGTCCAGCCCGCTGATTAATTAGTTTATAATTAGTTGTAATTAATAATTATACGAGGGCGTGTGGCGACGTGTTCCCGCCCGTCACAGACTGCCATTTAAATATTTTGTTGAATCAACTGTGTATATTTGTTTGGCCTCTCATTGTTCGAGAGTTTGTTTGTATTTTTGTGGCAATTAGGCTGGTAACCGTGTTTGTTAGTGCATCTATTGATGCTTAACAATCGTATAAACACATTAATAAGACACTGCAACAATAAACGGACAAGTAAAGGTGTAAAACTTGAGATATTTGTTTGCACACGTTGCCCAATTTTTGGAATATGTCTATTTAATGGTTTTCCGCAGTCATCAGTTGTCACATTAGCCGAGATTACTAAGTCGTAGCGCTCGGACGCAGGTGATCTAGTTTCGAAACGCGGTCGGACGTGTAAATGTTTTTGTATGGGCTCAAACTATTTTATGTACGTGTAGCCAAACAAATATTTAGTTGCACCAACCAAATATTACAGTCTGGGGCAATCTAAGGACAACAACAAAACAATTTAGTTTCAGCAACAAAATATTTCATTGCCCCTATAAAATACAAGTAATTTGGTTGCACCAAACAAATCTTGTTTGATTCAAAAAACATTTTTCTCAGCGTAGTTTATTGTCATATATCAAAATTAATGAAACTGTATTATTTTAAATACCCCACAAGACAGCAGACTTCAACCAGAGAGAAATCCGTCGCAGCCTACTAAATTAATTTGAGCGCTTCGTCGAAAAGAGATAGTAAAATGTATGTCAAAATGTCATATATACTGCGTATAATCCACTCACGGTTAATTCCAACTTTTGTGAAGCCCTGCTAAAGTTCTACTTCCAGGATAGTCCTCCGCCTCGTGCAAACAAAGCTTAACCACGTATTCGAATCTACACCAAAGTGATAACGCACCGCATTCGTTCGCACTCAGTGTATTAACATTTTGCATAAGAACTATTTCTTACTAGATACTGCCAACACACCTATTTTATAACTGTTTTGTTTATATTAATTATAATTTGAAATATTATGATTCATTTATAAAATATAAATAAAAGTTAAATTTAACAAAAAATTAGACACTTTTATGTTAACGGAAGTATAAAAGGCTTGTGACACGTAACAAATTTAGGATACAGCCACAACGTTACGTGATTTTTCAAAGGTTTGATTTCAAAAGTGTTAAAAAATCACGAACAGACTATACAAGTTATTATTGCTTGTCTAACTGAACTGTGTCGAACGAGTTTTTATCAAAGAAGGTCTCATTACGTGCACTAAACCACATACGCCGATACGATATTAAAATGTTTCCTTTTAACGTTATGAAAATTGTCCAAATACTGTGTGTAATGAATTGTCTGCCTTCAAAGGCAGTTCTTCATAGTAAAATTTAAATATTTATTAAATATTAAATAGCCATGTCTACCACATAGCCGGTGTGAGTAAAGTTTTTAATTTTTCACTCGAGACAAAAAGCTTTTTTAATATAAATATGCCTTTACGAGTTCTTTAGAAACAAATTTTCATTAATTATCTTGTATATCAAAAATGAATATGCAATAAGTGATTAACCTTTGGATGCCATGCAGAAATTTCAGTTGTTATCCTTTGCTGCGAATTATAAAGCGTGGATTAGAGAGTGGAGAGATCTGGGCGATTCTTGACGACGAGGCCTTGAACGTCGTAGAGTGTGAAATGAGGCGAGAACAGAGCAGCGCCGGCGTGCAAGGGCGGGGGTAAACGGGAGATCCCCGAGAAAACCCACCGACCAGCGACATCGTCCGGCACGACTCCCACTTGTGAAAATAGGCCCTGCCGTGGACGCGAAATGTAGTGCCACAAATTATGTACATACCGGGAGTTTGTTTCGAGAAATTATGGATTCGACTTTGCTTGGCTGAAAATCTGCAGGAGACTCTCAAACATGAATCCTTAGCCTATAGAAGTCTTGCATGAGTAGATGTCCAAATGAAGAAGCTACACACGACAAAGATTGGTAACTACAAACGAGCTATGATTAATGGAAACAAAGCAACATCAAAAAGTTGACTCCCGTATGAGTTAAGTTTGGGCCATCACTGGCTGGATGATCCCGTCCAATGAGTCCTGAGCAGATGGACTCAGACATGGCCGTAATTCCAAATGTATTACTTTTTATCGTGTTAAGCTTACGTGCAGGGTGAAGGAAAAAATGTTCCTTGCTAGCATGCACACAATTAGGATTTGTTTGATCAGCACAATTGCCAAGGTGTTATTCATTTGAGCGTAGCGTAATTTAGAGCAAACATTTCCTGTCTGTTCTTTCATGAAGTAGTAAATCTTGCAGTCTAGTAAAGTTGATTTACACTATCCGTTTGTAACGAAAACAGCAAATCTATATAATATTTCTTGATAGAGGACGATAGTACTGCTCACCACGCAATTAAGATTGAAGTAAAGCAACTGCGTATGGAGCACTGCACCTTACTGTACAATGAGAAGAACTCGTAAAAAAATTAGTACAGAAACCATAAGAACTGTCAGAAAAGTGTGATTTACACTGTATATGAAAGAAGAATTTAGTCTATATATTTTGCAACATTAAAAAATATTTCATTAAAATGTACTTTTTAAGTGTAAAAAATTAATTTATCAATAGAGTCCGCATTTTTAACAACATTTAAGCGCATTTCCATTTCGGATGTTTCAGAAAGCAAAATTTAGTACAAAATTTTCTTCAAGAAAGATCGTCATAATATTTACTGTGCTCATGTGTAATAAAATCATAGTAATAATGTATCACATCAATTTTATAATTAACTTTATTTACGTCACTTTCAGCCATAAATGTTTGTGACAAATGGACGCACATATAATCAATCATAAAAATAATTTTCTAAATTATTATTACAATAATTGTCTTACACACAATCATAGTAAATATTATGACGATATTCCATGACGAAGATTTTCTTGCAAATTCTGCTTTATAAAGCATCCAGAATGGAAAAATGCTTAAATTATTGTTAAAAATACAGACTATTTTAATCGATTATTTTTAAAGATATAAAACGTGTATTTTACTAACAAAAATGTATTTGTTTGCAAAATATATGCATTCTTCTTTCATATACAGAATAAATTGCACTATTCTGACAATTTTTATTGTGTCTGTACTACTTTCTCATGAGTTCTTCACGCCAGGTGCAGCACTCCATAGGCAGTTGCTTTACTTCGACCTTAACGCATATCGTTGGTTGTGCTTTCAACGGCCGATTTTGCGGCGCCTTGAGAACTAAACTTAACTCGTTATTGAAGTGAAAATTGTCAGGCTATTCTCCGTAACCAATCCGGGATTCTAACCTGGAACCTCTCGCATCATAGTCTGGCGTAGAGTTTAAGGACGACACACAGGTTGTCTTGTTTTTTATAGCTGTACCTATTTCACCGAACAAAGGACAACAAAAGTCTGTGGATGGGCCGCAACAATTTCCAAATACTTCCTTCTATTACTTTCTCTTTTCTATATATTTTTTTGTCTCAAGATACAACTTATGAAATTTCAGAACGAAAAGTAAATACAGAAAACGATTATGGCAGCCTGTATTCCAGGTGTTAATAACAAGCTACGAACGTGGTATAAAACAGTGAATGACTCCCTTGTTACTGTATAGCAATTCCAGTGTATTAATATTGAAACATGATTTAACACATAAAGATTGTCGAGGGTTCGAAATAAATCGAAAAATTCACTTCTGCTCAGTTTTAAAGACTTTGAAACTATTAATTTTATATTTAATTCGTTAGTCAGTTGATTATTTACTTAACAACATACTGCCTTCAGCTCACATTATTTTCAGTGATGCGAGATGATGGTTTATGAACTCCGGTGTTCTATCGTTGTCATTTTATTTGTATTTTATCAGTGAGTGTACACACGCCATTTTAATATAATTCTGTTAACTACTGCCATATTAAGGGAGATTAATTTCTTACCTTGGCTTACCTGAAAGGTTTTTATTAAAGTCAACACCGAAATACAGAAGAAAAAAAAAGCTGCAATCTGTGATATGATTAAAAACATCGTACTAGTGTATTTAAAAGTTATTTGATCATTAAGGAGCAGATATGATTAGCACGAATACTAAGGCACGTTAGTGCATTGATAATATTATCGCCAAGTTATTGTTTTTCATAATAGAGAGTTTTTTTTTTGTAAAACCAGAAGCAATGATTTAAGTTATGCAAAGAAAAGGCATTACGTTATGTAACTTCGCCTTTCCTTCAGATTCAAACAACTGCAGTTAAACCTTGAGCTTGCCACCATAAAATAAAGGACTTGTAAAGGGCAGATTCCTTCCAACGAGACACCAGAAGAATTTAGTTTCGCTCTTATTTACTGCAGCTAAAACTCTGGTCAAGGAATTCTCTGAGCCATGAAATGAACTCTTCGTGAGCAATTTCCTTTTTTTAAAAGTAAACCGCTCTACATCCTAAGGGAGAAACTGAAAAAAGCACTGACTGCAGTATCGAAGTTTTTGTGGAGGCGAATATAACCTTCTTTACATAATCCTGTACGGATTTGTCCTTTTGTCTCTAAAGTAATCAATTATCCTAAGTTTACAGTACCATGTTCGTAGAATAATTTATTTTAAAACACTTGACAATGACACCGATTATGACAAATACCTTAAATTAACATTACTCGTTATAATCACTAAGTACATAAATTGCATGTAGAGTAGTTTATACGTTTGCAGGTACAAGATTGAAGCTATACTCCCCATTAGCTGGGAACTATTGGTATAAAAGTGTTAAAAAATTCTTCCAAGGTCAGTGCGGTTAGCCAGGTTCGTTAAGGAATGGAGGCCTCCATTAAATAAAAGAGTTAATTATAATTCTCCAATTTCTTTACAATAACTACTCTCGACTCAATAATTCACAATAAATTCCTATCAATTAAAATTTACAAAAAATAAATTCAATGAAGAGGTACAATTTACAATTTCCTCAAAGATATTAATGTAATTAAATAACTAAAACCAGTCCCAATGAACAGTGTAACAAACCTATTGAATTATGCAATAAATTAGATGTTCATAGTTACAGTTCCAATGTTTATAGTAAATTTCTTATCACATGTTCATACAGCTCCAGCTAAGTCGAGTCCAGATTGCACCAATCCGCAATTTCTTAAGAGATCTCCGAGCGCCCTCGAGCATAGTAGCCATCAGCTCGTCGGGTACCTCGCCCACTCGTATGTATACACCGCAGGAACACTCGTAGGCCATCGTGCCATATCCTCCGTCGTCGGACGTCCTCTCCGCTGATGATCCTCGCTGCACCAGACTTGTCCCGAATACCGCACTTCAGCTAGTGTCGTCGGCCATGACCGAGAAATTTCTCCGAACGTCGTTTCGCGCCGAGGGTCGTAGTTCCCAGAATATTCTCGGGCATCCTCTAAAGTCGTCGACTCTTCCGGCAGGGGGGAGGGGGTTTGACGTCAACCAGGTTGGTTGTCAATAATTCCCCCCGACTGACGGGCAACAGAGCAGACCGCCTGAGGGAGGGTGATAGTAAGGGGAAAGGCGGGTCGAGGTGTGTCAGCCCCCCAAATTTTATTATTTTAGCAATCAGAATATTGTTTAAAGAACGTAACAAAAATACACCGATCTTCAAATATCCATAAAAAAAAAAATTAACATATTTTACTATGCGAAAGGCATATCAAATATTTACATACCTTCCTTCCACAGATTGTTTGAAGATATGGAGGTGAAACAGCCGCTTTTATGGCGCCAGTAATAAGACTTCGCTTGCCAGTAATATGGCGGTGTGCCACGCTGTAAAAAAAACACGTTACAATTAGTCTGTATGACAAGGAAAACCATTATGTGAGCTGTTTTGTTTAAAGCAACACAATCTTGCTAAATTTAAAGGTAATGTTTTAAAAGTATATGTTTGTTGCTATTAAATATTTTCGTTGCACATTTATGTTTTATGAAAATATTACTTTTTACTTTAAAGCGAAGAAAAATATTCCTTGAACTTGTTAATAAATGTTGTATGCCAAAGGAAAGGGTTAAGTGACCTTAAAAATTTTCTTACGTTCATTATGGTAACGAAACTTACTGAATGTTGCATTGCCAAATATTGAATTCTTTAGATCATCGATATAACTGCTCAGCTTTCAAAATACTGTAACTGGTATTATCACAAAGAGTACTGCCGTAATACTCTGACGAAAATGCAAGGTTACCATTGCCATAGATCTGATGAATTAATTAAAGAGAATAATTTTAAAAAAATAATTCAATATATGATTTATGAAGAAAAAAAACACTGTGACACTTTGCCCGCACGGGGACTAGAACCCACACCCCTATATTATTAGCCTGCACTCTTAACCAATAGGCAAATTTGATTTAGTTAATTAGTGCTTTATGCTAAGTACTTGCAAAACGTTAAGAAGTTATTTGATTAAGAAGAATACATTTACCGGTACTGTATTTGATTTTTAAGATTTCTGCGTTGCTAGGAAAAGTTAACAGTTAATCATTAATACCGTCGAATTTGATTGGAATTGTAGTTTTATTATGATTACTAGTGGTCAGCCATCGCTTCGCTCAGGTGTTAAGGGGTTTTTTGGTAAGACGAATTTTTCTAAGTTTTCCCATAACGTCGTTTCGACATTTTGCGATTATCTGTGAATACCCGCGACTACGGGAACTTTGGCACGTGCTCGTTCGTGCCTATCGGCGTTCACCCGCACATCCCGCCCTGTAGTTGCATTGGAAACATAAGGATTAAAAAATTAATTTGTAATATGTAAGACATAAGATTTTAATCGTACGACTTAAGACGTAAGATGTATGACATAATACTTAACACATAAGACTTAAGACATAAGACTCGAGATATAGGACATGACACCTAAGATATAAGACATAAAACTTGGCCTGAAGGGCCTAACTTCCCATTGGGCAAGGGTGGGGCATAAAAAGACAACCTCCAAGTAGCACAATTTTCTCGAACTTGGTTTACAAATTTTGAAATTTCTCTTGGATTTTTTAAAATTAAACGTAGCCTATGTCCGTCTGGAAGAATGTAGCTTTCTAATAGTGAAAGAATTATAAGAATCGGCCGTGTAGTTTCCGAGATTACCCGAGACATATAAACAAATAAACAAACTCACATTAGCTCTTTATAATATTACTATAGATTTGAGATATTTAAGCGTTTTACGTTATTCAAACTCGCAATACATTATTTTTTTGCATGCAACTACACTTTACGTCCCCCATAGTTATTACACAAACAACTATGTACGGTTTTATGTTGTTGGTTGAGTGTTCGCCATTTCGCCAAAGCTCGAAGATACGGGTCAGTATAGTACAGACATTTCTTGAGGTCTTTTACCAATACGGCCCTTGTAATTTTACAAACGAGTAGTTTTACAAGAGAAATGTTTGTCAAATTACAAACAATTTCTCAGAAAAATAAAAAATAAATTTTACAGGGCAATACAATATTGTTAAATGTGGCTGATCTACATTACTTCCTTTTCCCTGTCCATCTCAAGCGAGCGGGGCAGTGTGCCAAGGACAGAGCGATAATCCGACGAGCGCGTGGCGATTTACAAAGGCAAGTGTGCCAGATAATTCTGTTGGGAGTCACGCGCTCCCTCCTTCAGCGGATCGAACTTCTGGTATCATCGAAAGCATGTTCTCTGGTCATTATCATAGCCCCTCTCAGCGAAATTCGTTGATGGGGGGAACATTCTAGATTGGGCCAGCGAAACCACTATACATTGGCCCGAGCCGACAGTTTCTAGTTTGGAGGACGCGACGAGTCTCTAAATCTGTCTAAGCCGCCATATTTTTGTCGCTAAAGTGTCACGTGCGCTATTATTCACCGTATAACTAAGCAAAGCTACACATTTTAAAGCCTATGTGAATTTACCGTCCTATTTTCACGCCCAAAGTACCAGCGGACACGGAAAGAATTTTTGAAAGGTTTGCGAAATAATAAAATAATCGAAACATTAATGGCCATCGTAAAAGAGGTTAGTACGTAGTAGCGAGAAACAATTTATAAAAAATAATTTAAAATGTTGATCGCGAGGCGGTAGAATCTAGTGTCCACATAAACGCGAATTTTTGTTGTCGCGTGGCGCCCTTCGCGTCGCATCTGTCGCGCAATTTTGATTCCAGTCTTATCGTGAACAGCCTATATGTAAAACAGTGTTTTAAACTATAACGACGGTAATATACCTTTTCTGAACGAACTGCTGTAATCGCAGTTTTAAAATTCCGAGGAAAATGGAACACACACGAGGCATATTTATGCTGTTTCCCATGGCCGCCGCGAAGCCTCCTTACGGCCAAACGCGAGCTTGAGGAGTTTAATTTATTTTATTACCAGGAAGGCCCTTTAACGGTTCCGTCGTGTGACCGCGACGCGTAATCTGGCGGAGAGATCGGTCGCCCGACGTCACGCCAGGCCGAGGAGAAACAATAAAGTGCACGTAACCTTCCGCCGCTTCCTGCACACGTAAGTTATACCGTGTTGCCAACTAGTCAGAGAGAAAATTACTGAATCGTAATACAAGAAATTGACCAGAAAATTGCCAGACTGTAATCTGAAGGTTGTTCACGATAAAGTGACACTTTTGAAATCAACTTATGAAAAATGTCACTGCCCTTTCCTGCATGTATTTTAACGGCCATACAGACTGAAATGCGCCGTCTGAAGTTGGTAACGACGGAGCGAAAGTAGTTCCGTGTCTTAACGCTGAATTATAAGTGTTGGGGAATCATTTGAGAATACTGAAATTATTATTTTTATTTTCTCTGTATTTATCACGTATAATTGTGGGAATCAGTAATATTGTAAAATATTTACTTTGTAATAATGTTAAAGTTATAGTTGATCGACGCATGGATACTGTGACCAGGCCCTTGGAAATGTTAGTTTTACATATGGCGGAAGTATACGGAACGTGCATACAAGTAGATCTTCAGCGGGGCTTTCGAAAGTGCTCACTTTACCGCGAAAAGCCTTTAAGTGTAGCCTATTTCAATTGAATTAATACGAATCATTAAAAATATTAGCTTCCGTAGTTTGAGATATTATTTATTATTTAAACTTACAGTTGCTTGCCACCACATACATAAACACATATGTCTATATACATTATTATATTTTTACCACTACTAAAATTTTTACCATTAAAAAATATAAAAGTTAAAAAAACAAAATACTCTCAAGTTGTTTATATGGATAGTTGAGTACTTAACCCAGTGTGAAGGTTATCAAAACTTTGATAACGAGGGGCCAAACTATATCGTTCATCACGCAAGAAACAGCAGATGCGACTACCTATAAAGAGATAGTCAGTTTCAGTAAAACCTGTGATATGAATCTCAAGATATCCCTATACTCTCTCCAGGCGTAAATCATATATTAAGGTTGAAGTAAAGCAACTGCCTATGGAGCACTGCACACGACTATACAACGTGAAGAACTCATTAAAAAAGTAGTAAAGACACCATAAAAATTGTCAGGAAAATACGATTTATGCTGTATATATGAAAGAACAATGTATATATTTTCCAACATAATAAAATATTTTACTACAATATACTTTTTAAATGCAGAAAATTAAGCGACCTTTAGAGTCCGCATTTTTAACTAAATTTAAGTTTATTTCCGTTTTGGATGATTCGGAAAGCAGAATTTACAATAAAATCTTCCTCATGGAATATCATCATAATATTTACAATGATTGCATATAAGAAAATTGTTATAGTAATGTAGGAAATAATTTTTATAATTGATTTAATGTGCATCCATTTGTCACAAACATTCATGGCTGAAACTGACGCAAATAAAGTTAATTATAAATTTGATATGATACTTTATTACTATTATTTTCTTACACATAATCACAGAAAATATTATGATGATCTTTCTTGAAGAAGATTTTCCTGTAAATTCTGCTTTCCGATGCATCCAAAACGGACAAGCACTTAAATTTTGTTAAAAATGAAGACTCTATTTATAGATTAATTATTTTACATTAATTAAAAAGTATATTTTAGTAAAATATTTTATAATGTTGCAAAATATACATATTCTTCGTTCATATACAGCATTAATCGCACATTTCTGAAAACTTTTATGGTGTCTGTACTACCCTTTTTCTGAGTTCTTCACGTTGTATAGTCGGGTGCAGTGATCCATAGGCAGTTGCTTTACTTCAACATTAAAGGGCAAGGAACAATACTGAAGACACAAAATTGGTATAACCTTATTACACAAAATAATATTCTCAATAGATCTGACACCAGATTTTTAGAGAAATCAT
Source organism: Dryococelus australis (assembly GCA_029891345.1). Taxonomy (NCBI): domain Eukaryota; kingdom Metazoa; phylum Arthropoda; class Insecta; order Phasmatodea; family Phasmatidae; genus Dryococelus; species Dryococelus australis. Next base: position 131,249,423 of record CM056999.1, read on the forward strand.
TAACTTTTCGACCTGTCGCAAATACGAAGTTCGGGCCACTAAGACAATCTTGAGAAATCACCAGATCTGGTGAGGAAATCGCCAAGTTGGCAACTGTGCCGTCGGTAGGGCTGTTGGTGCAAGGCCGTGATGAATGGCCGGCGAAATGAATAACGTGCGAGTCCTCCAGGCCGCGACCGATAATTGAATCAGATCACAGAGCAACTCGCCTCTCTCTCTCTCTCTCTCTCTCTCTCTCTCTCTCTCTCTCTCTCTCTCTCCCGCACCACCACGCATCGCTCAATTCGCGCTGACGCTGCGGATAACGGCTGCTCGTGAATTATTTGTTGTTTGTTCCGCGAACGTGCGTTCGAGCGGTGAATAAGCTATTCGCGGTAAAGTGATCACTTTTGAAGGCCCTCCCAACATACATCAACCACTATAGGCTGTTCGCGGTAAAATGAGCAATTTTGATAGCCCTACTTAAGATGTACTTGTATGCACGTTGTGTATTCCTCCGCATTATGTAAGATTAACACTGTCATGGACCGTATCGCATTATTCATGCGTCGAGCAGGTGGTGCTGTGGAAATATTATAAAAGTACATATGTTACATATATGGTAATATTAACACTTCGATGAATTAAATAAAAAACAGAAAGCGAAAGAAAAAATCTAAGTTATCACAAATGGTTACCTAACACTTCGTATTCGGCGTTTAGATATGGAACTGTTTTCCATCCCTCGTTACCAACTTTACTGGACGCATGTCACTCAGTGCGCTCGTTAAAATATGCGCAGGGAGGAGCAGTGAAATTTTTATAAGGTTGATTTTAAAAATGCTCACATTATCGTGAACAGCTTTTAATAAATGTATTTTATTGCAGCCTCAGACGTTAATATTTTAAAGTGATTAAATGTATACACTGTGGTTACTGGTCACATTACATTGTTTACATTGAAAACCAGCAGGAAGATATAAATTGGGTGAAATGAAAACTTGAGAAGGGCCTTAAAACGTGCTCACTTTACCGTGAACAGACTATATCTCTCCGGGCCCTTGCGACCGGTGGAGTGCTGTCTGCGAAGAAGCTCCTGTTCCGGAGCAATTCACTGCTGTGTGGGTCCACGAAATCACTTGTCAGTATAGGCTGTTCACGGTAAAATGAGCACTTTTAAAGCCCTGCTTAAGATATACTTGTACACACGTATATTCCCCCGCCTTATGTAAAATTAACATTGTCATTGGCCTCGTCACTTTATCCATGCACTAGCGACCCGGCCCGGCATCACCCGGGTACAATTTAGTTTTTTGCAGCGATACACTAATAAATAAAATGGGGAAAGACTTAAGACTTAACACATAAGACTTAAGACTTAAGGTTATGGTCGGGAAGTTGCCTGTTGCCCCCCTTAATTTATGTCTATAGCTGTATAGAAGGATGCAGCTTGCTATAGGCTGTTCACGGTATAGTGAGCACTTATGAGACCTTAGTTACTTTTTCCTTTCAGCAATTTTTTATCCTTCAACCACCTTTTTAAATAAATTCGTCCAATTAAATAATAACTCGGATTGTATATTCCCCTACACTCGGAAGTTAACGTCTAAGGCTAAAATAAAATTTACGTATTGACTATATTCAAATGAGATGGCTTTCAAAAATGCTCACTTTACTGTGAATAGCCTATAACAATGAAAGAATTATAACAATCGCCGACCTCCCGTGGCGCAGTCGGTTGGTGCGCCACCGATCTGCGGTGCGGGAGGCTCTGAGTTTGAGTCCCCGGGTAAGGCATGGGTGTTCATTTCAGTTAGGTTATAAGTTAGTCTGAAAGCCGTCCCCTACTAAGCTATCGAGCATTAAAAAAAACCAAGGGACGTTAAAAACCCCTTTACAATACAATACAATTATAACAATCAGCTCTGCAGTTTTATACCTTGTAGGGATTGGTCTAATTAAACTTTGAAATTATTAAGACAGTAAATACTTTACATATCTGCTATTTTTACACTTCAGTTCTTAAAAAAATGAAAAAAAAAAAAAAAACAGAAAGCAAAAGAAATAATTTTAAGTTATCATAAATAGTTACCTAACATTTTTTATTCGAAGTTTGGATGTGGAACTACTTACCATCGATCGTTACCAACTTCACTGGGCGAATGTCACTCAGTGCGCCCATTAAATATGTGCATGTAGGGGCAGTGACTTTTTTCTAAGGTTCATTTCAAAATTGCTCACTTTATCGTGAACAGCCTTTAACTACAATGAGTACTCTCTAAAGCCTGTATGCCACGGTGAAATTTTCTGAAGCCCTGCTAAAGTTGTACATTCAATATATTCCTCCGCCTCGTGCAAACGAAGCTTAACCGAGTTAAAGTTTCTTCTGCTCAGGTTAGGAACAAACCATGATTTCTTATGGGGGAATTTGGCATACGAAAACTTTCCGCCGCTAGACGTAACTTTTAATTAAAATTTCAAGCTTCGTGAATTATTAAAGATAAATATTTTACTTAGATACGAAGTTATTTTATATTTGATTTATGATTATTGCAATTATCCTGTTTTGTAACATAGAAAATAGAAAAAAATCTGGTACGCCTGCGACACTAGCACTTACCTAGTGGCGAAAATGTTGGAAGCCAAACTTCCAACACTAATCTTTCTAACCTGCAGCAGAAGTAACGTTAACCGAGTCTAGAAAATTACTCCAAAGGGACACGGCACCGCATTCGTGGGCAGTCATTTACATAACAATTTTGCAAGTGTTATATTTCTTAGAGGTTGTTCAGCGGTAAAGTGAGCACTTTTGAGGCCCTAGTTCCTTTTTACTTTCAGCCATTTTTTTTATCATTTAACCAACTTTTTAAATAAATACTGCCATGTAAGTAATACACACAGTGCGTAAATTCCACCTCATTTGAAATATAACGTCTAATACTAAAATCTTAATAATATAATAAATGCGAAAGTTTGTATGAGTGTTTGTTACTCAGTCACGTCATAACGGCTGGACGTATTTTGATGAAATTCGGTACAGGAGTAGATTACATTCTGAAATAGCACATTTTCGTCCCGGAAAAATGAACAGTTTCGTAGGGAATATATATTAAGTTAGAGCACTTGGTCATTATAAATAAGGTTGGAATTAGCACATTTTCATCCCGGAAAAATGAACAGTTTCGTAGGGAATATATATTAAGTTAGAGCACTTGGTCATTATAAATAAGGTTGGAATTTTGCACGCGGGTTGGAGCTGCCGGTAACAGCTAGTTAAAAATATTTATTGACTATTATTACAAATGAGAGGGCTTTCAAAAGTGCTCACCTTACAGTGAATAGTGTGTACTAATCATTAAAGTCTGTTCACGGTAAAATTAGCACTTTTGAAAGCCCTGCTTAAGATCCACTTGCGTGACCGTTGTGTATTCTTTTGCCGTATGTAAAACTTAATATTGCCATGGGCCTCGTCACTTTTTTCATGCGTCGATCAAGTGAAACTATTAATTTATTTAAAAAGTAAATATTTCACAAATTTGCTTTTTTTTACACTTCGATTCATAAAAAAATATTACAAATCGAAAGAAATAGTTTGAGTTGTTACAAATGATTACCTAACACTTTTAATTTGATGTTAAGATGTGGAACTATTTTCCATCCATCGTTACCAACTTTACTGGGCGTATATCACCAAGTGCGCCCTTTATAATATAATGCAGGCAAGGGCAGAGACTTTTTTTCTAAGTTTGATTTAAAAAGAGCTCACTTTATCATGAACAGCCTTCACCAATACACTTATTCATTCACTGTTTTTAATTCGTATTGGTTATGTATTAAATATTATAATTTATAAGAAATATTAATGAGCGTTTAATTTAACCAAAAATAAAGTAGTTCTATGTTAAGACGAGTATAAAACGTTTGTAATATATGGCATGTTTAGGAAACAACGAAACGACTTTGAAAGCCCTCTTATTTTGAATAATGGTCAATAAATGTATTTTATTTCAGCCTTAGACGTTAACTTCCAAGTGCGGTAAAATAAACACGAATGTTTACTACAATTTTCACACCATGCTGTATTATAATAAGTAAAATTTCTGAGGTGTTTAAGTTATTATTTATTCTTGTTTAGTTGTATTATTGCACTCTCTAATTGCCTAAAATTTCAACCTTATAGGAAATCTTCCATCGAGTTCGGAAAATTCACATCACCAGTGTGTATCCGTATTTAGGAAACCCGAATTGTGTAAGCTGTTCACGTCAAAGTAAGCACCTTCGGGAGCAACCTTGGAAAAAAAACACTGCCCATTAATTATGTACTTAAACACTGGACTGCAGTTAAGTTGGCAGCGAATTAGGGAAAATTGTCCCAAGTCTTGGCGCATTGCGATGGTGATGTTCTTATTTATGACAAATCAAATTTAGTTTTTTTTTTTTTTTTTTTTTTATGTTGACATTAGAGTAGGAATTCGTATATTACATTTTCATGCCTAACAATTTTCACTGGCACATGAATGAAGTCACTAGGCCCCTAGCAGTGTGAATATTACTTATAGTGGATTGATACAAAACAAGGAGAAGAAAAGTAGAGCTTAAGCAGGGTTTTCAAAAGTGCGCAGTATACCGTGAACAGTCTATAAGTAGAGACCTGCAAAATTGGCTTTATCTATTATTTGGCGGCAGACTAAACTCCAAGATGCTGTGTGTTCTATTGACTGTCGTCATTGGCAGACAACTTGTGAGGCTCGTCCCAAGGATACGTCTCTATATATGAGATATTTTCCCATGTGAGATTTTCCAAACAAACTCAGGAAACCATCCGATGCGTATTAAAATTCCCAACTTTGTATAGCAGCCAAGGGTCAATATTCCCATATTTGCAGCCTAATGAATGAAAAATTTTCCATATATGTGTATAGTTTAATAACTTCCATTACAGTTTATGACGTGTACCGAAACTTTTTTTACATTTTACTTACTGACGTGTGCTTGGTGAAACGCCCCATTAAAAACGTGTTTTCTTATTTACTGCCTATTAGTGGCCTTCACTTATGTACCGTTTTTCGAGGCCCACATTTAAGGAAACTGCTCAAATAGGCATGAACCAACCAAATAAATGACAGTACCGAACCAAGCTCTTTTTGTTGTCGCAGCAAAATACTGCAATAAGAGAAATCAGATACTTCCAGGAAACAAAATGCTTCATTCACTTCAAACGAAATAATTATTTGACTCTATCGTGTTATTTATAAAGTTGACGTTATCCTAACCGATTAGCTGAACGTACTTGTAAGATAGGCCTAGCTGTGGGTACAAAATACACTTAGATCTTAGGACGACCGAGTAATTGTTCAGGTGAACAAATTATTTTCAATGGTTAATTTTGCTCACAAGAAGGGATGCTTTTTTTTTTGTAGCAACAGCAGGTTAGTTGAGCAAACTAAATATCGTTAGTTGTAAACAAATGCATAAAAACTGTATTTGCTATCTGTAATTAAACGTTCCTCTCAGCGCAAGACGCAAGTGAAAAATAAACTAAAACAGTGGCCCAAAGGATTTACGGGAGACGTATCCACTCGATATTGGATTTTGATATACAGCGCTTTGGAAAAGCCGTTTGTAGCCATTTTGGCGTACTCTGAAATGGTGTTTCTAATGAACGTGAGGTCTTGAAAACAATTAACAGCCCTCGTCTGAAATGTGTGTTCTTTTCGTAGGTCAGTAAACTGGACGCGGGTTTAATAGATTCGTAGAAAAACGTTTATTTCAAACACTCTGCAACGCACTTCAAACGCCAGGTAGACGGGCGCCTTAACGATTGTTTTTCAAATTGTAGAACTACGGTTTTAATTATACCTGTATTTTGCCATGTGGGATTTACATTATGAAATAATTACGTAATGTTTGATTACGTTTACAGGCGTGAAAATAAACGTGTAAGACAAAAAAATTGTTAAGATTTTCCCTATGGCTAGGGACGCCGGAATTTCGCGAAAAGATTTCACGACCGGTTATATTTCATAACACTTTAGCTCAGATCCACTTTAGTGATTGGATGGTTTCCGTGTATTGCGAATCACAGACGCAAAGTATTCAGGTTACCTAATCGTGATTGACTAGTCAAGAAGTAGAATATTTTTGTAATTGTAAAGGGCTTTTTAACGTCCCCCGGTTTTACGCTGGAAGGCTTAGCAGGGGACGCCTTACAGACTATCTTACAACCTAACTTAAATTAACACCTATGCCTTACCCGAGATTTGAACCCAGAGCTTCCGGACCCCAGATCGGTGGTGCACCAACCAACTGCGCCACGGGAGGTCGGCTAAGTAGAAGGACTTCTCACTAAATCACGCCGCCAATAAGCAAAAGAAAACGGTTGGTATGTTCGTAGAATATAAAAATCTAGCATGTGCGGAAATATTTTCGCGAAATTCGGGTGTCCCTACCCATGCCTTCACTAGATTAGTTTTTAACTATTGGCTCGGAAAATTAAGTTGTAGAGGAAAACACGTCGATCCAAGATGGCATTGCCCCTTAATAAGATAACTGGAAATAAATTTTGTTTGTTTGGCGGAGGGAGCTGGCTGCCCCCGTGGAGTCCTGACGTAACGAGTTTTCTTGTTGCAGGTTCGTGCGACGACGCCCTGGGGATGCAGTCCGGGGACATACCGGACTCGGCCATCTCGGCCAGCTCTTCGTATGTGCCCAACGTGGGACCTCACAACGGCAGGTGAGATCTGCGTGCGGCGCATACTGTCACGCTACTGAAGCCTGTTCGCGATCAAGTGAGCACTTTTACAATCAACATAAGTTGGGGCAGTGATATTCCGCGGAATTATGTCGGTACAGGATACAGTTCAAAGCAATGTAGGGTCGTCCAGTTTTTTTTTTTGACTGGCAAATGCATGTTCCGGTCCGTGTTAACTGTTTCCACATGAATCATGAAGGCACAGTGTCGGAGTTATGGAATAATGAGTGTCGCGGTCAAATGTGGAAACGACACGAGCAGCCAATGGAGCTATAACAACAGGCAAGGTGTATATATAGAATTGAAGTCTACTGAGTGCCCCGATTTATTCGTGAAAAATCAGCGGCCCTATGCATAGGTATATTTAAATGAGTGCACTGAGTGACGTGCGCCCTGTAAAGATGATATCAATGGAGGGAGGGTAGTCCCACATCTTAACGTGGAATGAAACGAGTTAGGTAACAATTTGTGATAAGTAGAAACAAGCGAAATTCGCGTTATTATTTGGGGACACATTAAACTTCAAACACATGTACCTTTGCAATAAGTTTGTCATTGGACCATACTTCATTTGACACACCTTGAGTAACTCTGTCCCAATAAACGAACACTTCACAATTGTGCAGACCAATCACGTGTAGTCCAGTCAATAAGGGAGTGACTTCACACTTATGCAGCAGCCAATGGTGAAACGACGTCGGCTCGAGTATGCACAGCACTGTGAAGTTAACCGTAACGCCAAATAATAACACGAATTTTGCAGATCTCTAGTGATAAGAAAATTTATTTCGTCCGCTTTCGGATTCTTTAATGCATCGAAAAGTAAACTTGAGCAGGATATTTAATTTCCTAATAAGTTCACAGTTTCACTTCACCGACGCATGGCTAAAGTGATGAAGCCCACGGCAATGCTGATTTTAAATAGCCTAAGGTGGAAGAATACACAACACGTTCACAAGTAGATCTTAAGCAGGGTTTTCCAAAGTGCCCAATTTACCTTGAACAGCCTATACTTACGGTTACGGCCACCTGTTTATCCCGTAAAGATTTCCGCACATGCTATATTTTAATGCCCTACGGGCATACCAGCAGATTTCTTTTGCTTGCCAGTAGCGTGCCCCTGCTGTGAGAAGATATTCCCTTACCTGGCTGGCCAATTTGAATTAGGTTACTGCGATGTTGTGATTCGCGGGCGACCCCTAAGAAGCACGCGAGTTAAAATAATCCAATCGCGATACTGGTTCCGAACTAACGTGTTTTTGAGTACGGCTACCCTTGGATGGAATCTTTTCGCGGAAAACTGGTGGCGCTAGTGGCTTCCCTGCTCGCCGTAGAGGTCTCATTGTAAGCAGTTGTGCAGATTGTTATTGTTTTTAAAACTGTGGAATATTTCGATGTCAATATAAGTTGTTCAGGGCAGAAATTAAAATCAGTATTTTGTTGCCAGTTTACAGAACAAGTTACGTAGTTTCCTTCGTCGTAGTGGTGGAAAAGGAGCCCTTCAATGTGCGAAGAGCTAATAATAACTTAACTGAAAAAGTAACCGAACTCTACAACGATGTAACGTCCTTCTTGTCTCGAAAATCATTCGCGAAATTTATAAATCATTTTTCAGTGCTACACGTGGTCAGATTTTGCTGAAAGGTAATCTCAGAGCTACTCATATTGCTCGTTTCGTTCTACTACTATATACGAATAAATTAATTTTCTGATTAACTGTTTTCTATGTGACAGCAAATTATTTACTCATTCTAATCAGTGAGCATGGTAATTATCATTCGTACCTTGTTGAGTGCGTATTATCAATCATACAAATGAGACGAAACTGAAATATTAAAAAATATCACCAACGACTTTTTAATAAATTACTATTGATACTTTTCCGTTCCAGCAGACAACTGATGATATGTTATTCTGTACGTTTTGATTATATTTAGTAAGCCTGCGAGTGTTATCCAAGTTTTAACTTTTAAAAAATATTGTTTAAACCTACAAGCAAATTCCTCAATAAATTTATATAAACGTTGGCCCAGAGATCTTCTCGCCGATTAGGTAGGGCTAAAGTAGGCATAAGGTCCAACCTACATCACAAGGTCAGTTAACCTTGTGCAAACGAAATGTAGCGTCATCCATATTGTTTTGCCTTTATTATGAAGTGTTGCTGTTTCTTTTCGAGGTTTTTAGTAGCTGGCATAGCTTTAGGAAGTGTTTCCATCCGAGATTTGCATCCTTTAAAATTACCAAAAATTAAAAAATAAATTTACATATTAATTAATCGGAAGCATTTAGGTTTTGAATAAGTTAACTACTTGCATAATAATTTGACAGCTTAACAAATTGCGTAACAGTAAAGATTAATATAATGTATTATATTGAAAAAACTATTTAATTGAAGTCATGTTGATTTTTATCATATGTATTACTTATTTTTTTAAATATATCTTTTTAGGTTCGTGGTAGTTGTTCGAGGACAAAACAGAGTAAGCGTTTCTGCAGTTGTGAAAGATAAGCTAATCTGTTTTTGAGTAGCTGTGAGGAATCAATAACGGGATACAGTTCATGCGAAAACAAGTTAGAGAAGCCTTGAAAGCAGTAGCATTGACACCATTGACGCCTTCACACATGGTTTTAATGTTTGCGCCCTTCAATTTGAATCAAACCAGTAGCATATTAAACAGGAGATTTTTCTTCAATGGGTAATTGATAGAGACCTGCAAAATTCGCGTAATTATTTGCCATCAGACTATACTTCACAGTGCTGTATATACTCGAGCCGACGTCGTGTCTCCATTGGCTGCTGCATAGATGTGAAGTCACGCCCTTTCTGACTGAACTGCGCGTGAATGGACTACACAATTTTGGAGTGCTCATTTATTGGCGCAGTGTTACCCAGGGCGTGTCTGAATGGTAGACTTATTGCAATGGTAGATGTGTTTGAAGTTTAAGGTGTCCCCAAATAATAACGCGAATTTTACAGGTCTCTAGTAATTAATCGTGACCTCTCGGCTACAGTATTTTCGAGAAACTCTACACGCGCCTTCATCCCTACGGGACGAATACTTACTCGGTAGGCGACCCGTGCGTCGTTTAGAGAACAACACAATAGAAAAACTATAACTAGAGCCCCGAATATTTCGCGGTTTGAGTTGGCAGCAAGCTAGGCTGGACAATCCTCTATATATACTCAAGACATTATCGTTTGCTTATTGGTTGCTATGATCAACTGAGGCCTCTGTACAGGACTGTTAAACACTCACTCACACTACTGCTCCCAGATTACTACAGGCTCACGGTTAAACGGGACGTGTCTAGAGAACTGTCGTCCAATCAGAACAGTAGGAGAAAAGAACAAGGGTTTGGAGTCTACCTCGTCTCCGGACGAGTTCGCGAAATACTCGTGGCTCTAACCATTACTAAAATGCATTCTATTCAGGTTGGGAAACTCAGTGCTAATAGTTTCGCAACAGAAACCTTTCGCCACCAGGTAAGCACTGGGGTTGCATGTGAAGAGGTTTTTTCCCGTTCTGTACAGTATGTAAACAAACGGGATGATTGCAATTTTCATAAAACAAATATAACGGTGTTAAATACTTCTATTAGTTTAGTGTCGCAACATTCTCAGAGAGAAAACACTGTTCTTCGCAGTAAGAGTGGAAATATAACTAAATTCATACACAAATAATTTAATATTCTGTTTTAAAACTGAATTTTGCAAAACATTAAATGCGACTACATAGTCAAAAATTTCCTTTTGATAATAGTTACGTGAGACTGTTCACGGTAAAATGAGCACTTTTGAAAGGCCTGCTTAAGATCTATTTGTATGCACCATGTGTATTATTCCGGCTTATGTAAAATTAACATTGCAATGGGCATCGTCACTTTATTCATACGTTGGTCAAGTGAAGGTAAATATTTTACAAATATACTCATTTATACACATCGATACATTAAAAACACAGAAAGTGAAAGAAATAATTTAAGTTATCGCAAATGGTTACCTAACACTTTTAATTCGGCGTTAAGATATGGAAATACTTTCCCTCCATCGTTACCAACTTTACTGGGTGCGTGTCACTAAGCGTGCCTATTAAAATATATGCAGGCAGGGCAACGAATTTTTTCTAAGGTTCATTAAATAATGCTCACTTTTTCGTGAACAGCCTTTACCTTTAAAGTAATATTTTGACTATGGCAAGTATATATTGCAGTTAAGGAAAAACCAAAACTTATACATAAATAAATTAAATTTTTCCATTTTCCGCCAGCTCAAAAGCGACCTCTTTGACACACCAGTGCAGCTTGAGATGGGAATTTTATCTTTGCCAAGCTCCCTCATAAGAAATCTCGTTCTCTTCTCGACCAGAGTATAGAATAAACCTTAGTCATGGCGTGTACTAAACGACCATCCTAGCCTTCATCTGGAGTGATTTCGGAAAACCATGTAAGACCGAAATCAGGGTAGCCGGACCAGGAATATTATCCGGGTCTTCCCGTACGTGAGTCCAGTGTTGCCACCATGCCTAACGCCACTGCATCCTTTCTGTATCAAGAGGATACACTAGGCCAATACAATTGTTTTTCGATCAACTTCATGCTTTATTTGAAATAGTCCGGATCCCGAGTTCATTACACCAACTATATCCAACCAACACAATGGTAGACTGACTTGGCGTACCAAAATGACGGAAAGTGAACAACGATTACCTAGTAAAATGAAACCACTGTATTAAAAATATAAAGCATAGTATGAGAACTAAGTGTAGCTTATATCAGCTCTTAAACCTTGCCAAACTTGCATATATTTCTAGAGCATAAAGTATTTTCATATATGCAGTTTGTCGTTATATTGATGTTGCTGCGACCAAATGTTGCATTGCGCTAAAAATAGCAGAAAGAACAAAATATGTTATGTTACTGCAACATTAAAGAAATGTCCAATCAACACAAGGTTACACTGACTTGCCGTTGTTGAATGGCGGGTGGTAGTGAACAGTGACGACCTCGTAAAATGAAAACACTGTATTAAAATTTTAAAGCATAGTTTTGAAACTAAATGTAGCTTACACCAGCTCTCAAGGTTTGCAGTGCAGCTTACTTGTGCCAACTAGGCATATATTTATATAACATAAAGTATTTACACGTATCGAAAGAGAACTGGAGTTCGTAGTAATGTTGTACTTATTACCCACAGTATGAAACTTAAGACTTGTTAAGATAGTGCAGTTGGTAGGACGCCGAGTATACAGAACGTGTGTTCGATTCCCCATCCATCTGTCTTTTTTTATCGTAGGTAATAGACAGAGCAGTAAAGAAGCAATGTTGTTACAATAGAACTGCATGTTTCATTAGCATTAATAACTTAAAATCATATTACATTAAGGGACCACTGTGGCTGAGAAGTTAGCCCGCTCGCCTCTCACCAAGGCTAACCGGATTCAATCCCCTGGCCGGATCACCGGATTTTCTCACGTAGGAATCGAGCAGGACGATGCCGTTGGTCGGCGGGTTTTCTCGGGGATTTCCCGTTTCCTCCGTTCTTTCATTTCGGCGCTGCTCCATGCTCTCAAGACCTCCATGTTAAGAGCCGTCCAAATTTATTCACTCACTCACTATATTACATAAACAGCATCATTAGTTACTGAGGGCTCACTGATAACCAAAAATTACTGCTGTAATAACATTAATACTGTTGTTACAATATTAGACTTTTTTCTGTGTACAAATATCATTTGTTGTATTCTATCTCTGCGAGGCGGTGAATTTAAACTTGGCCTTTCTGTCTCGTTGGCTTCTCAGAAAGTAAAAGCTTTTGTTTAAACGTTTTCCGTAATTTTTCTGTAGAATCTTGGATTTAAATTCCATGGCATTTAAACATTAATAGGCATGTTGAATTGTTCATTTTATCTATTATGAATCAGAATAAATGCGTGTGGTCGCCTGATTTAAAGCACGGATAAATGTGAATTTTATTATTCTGTAAACAGACGCGATAAGCTGAAACGAAAAATTATTTGACATCCCAGCAATCTCTAGAGGGTCGTTTTGTAAAAAGTGTGGAATTAAAGATCCTGGCTGCGAAACAGGTGTGTATGTCGAGGGGAAACGATGATCCTCTCAATACTTTCAAGCTTATTAAGGCCTCGATCCTTTATTCCTACAGCATTTGCGTGAATTTAATTTTTATACCCAAACGAGAGCCGATATTGTAAAATCCTCATACAATTTCGTTACAAATTGTTTTAATTATGAAGCCTAATTTTTTCAACACAAAATAGAGTATACTTCTTTCCAATAAATAAATTAACGGAAATTTTGCTTACTTAATAATTTTGTAAAATTATACCGATTTTTGTGATAAAAATTAAGACTACGTAATAAAAAAATTTGTAACAAAATTTTAAGAGAATTTTACAATATCAGTTCCCGTTTGGGTACAAAAAATTAATTCTCGAAAAATCTGTAGAAATGAAGGATCGTGGCCTTAAGGTTCAGCCTCACCCGCCATATTGAATTTTCCATTTATATGTCATAATTTCCTTCTCAGTGAAATAACCAAATATTTGTTACTATATCATTTTCACAATTGACAGTCCCCTTCAAATTTAGTCGTCAAACTTAATTCACATGTGGTATGGTGATTGTGAAATGGCATTAATCTGTCCATAATACTCGAAAAAATACGGCTTGACTACTTAACTAATTATCAGAATTAATGTTTTTACTTCAGCGTAACGTATATTGTCATGATTATATAGTAGTAGTTTCGTAATAGGTGCCGGTTTACAACTGAAATAAGCTAGAACCAATAATTCAGCATGGCGTGTGAAGCCGAGGCTGAAGGCGAGGCCTCGCGCTTTGCTCCCCCATAATTACATAAGTCGCCTTCGCCGAGGAGGCCGCACTTTAACAAGGCTCCTTACGTTTGAAAACTGTTAGCAGGCAATGAATACGTTAGCGGAGAGTAAAGTACAGAGACGGCAAGTGGCCTGCTAAGTAATGGGTGCGGGACGTCCGACAAGCTTTCAGCCGGGGGGAGACGCCCGTTGTGTTGAGGCACCAGGTGACCCCGCTTCCAAGCTGGGCGGGATGTTTGTAAGGCGACCTCGTTGGGGGTTGCGAGAGGAGACAGGGGTAAAAGCTCTCCTCTTTGTAATACCTCCCTCCGTGAGAGGCTCCTTCCTTAATGGATGGAAAATCTCCCTTAGCGCGAGCTCCTTAGCATGTTGGGCGGCGGGATGCCTTGGGAGGCTGATACTTTCGCAAACTTCGCGTTGCCGAGAGCAGGCGCTCGTATTGTAATTTTCTAACCGAGAGTTAACTACGTAAGCCGCCGCACTCAGCGAGGAATTTTTGAAAAATAATCACGCCGTGGTTTTAAAACATCTTCACGCGATGCTGTAGTGTCAGGAGCGTTTTGAGTAATTAACTGTAGTTTGTAATATCAACAACGCTGCAAAAGATTGCATACTTTCATTCTGAACCCGAATAAATGACGCAGGTTGTTCACAGTAAAGTGAGCACTTTTGAAAGCCCTGCTTAAGATCTATTCGTGTGCACGATGTGTGATCTTCCACTTTATGTAAAATTGTCATAGCCACGGGCCTCATCGCTTTTTTCATGCGTCGATCAAGTGAGACTGCGAAATTATTATAAAAGTAAATATTTTAAAAAATCTGCTATTTTTTACAATTCGACGCATAAAAAAACAGAAAGCGATAGAAATAATTTCCGTTATCGCAAATGGTTACCCAACACTTTTTATTTACGTTAACAGGGCTGCCTGGTTTGTCTACTATAACCTCTCGATAAGCGCGGGTTGCATTGGAGGCCCCCTTCGTGCACTACACAACGATAATCAAAGCGCTCTCGTATTACGGAGCGGCCCGCGAGCATGTGGCCTGGTGGCAAGGGGAAGATAAGTAGTGAATGAGTTCCGGTAGCACAGTAGGTAAAGGAATTTGTCCCATTACTTGTAAAAAAAAAAAAAAAGTAGAATTACAAGATCTTTCACCTTTGTGCCTTTGTGTAGTCTTGTGCATTTGCGATCTTGTAGACCCAGAGATTAATTGTATAACATCAAAACAAAGTTTGTTCAAATGCAAACTAACCTAGTGTTGAGACTGTTTCGAAAACCGCAAGACATCTCATTTGCCTCTCTCGCTCTCTTTCTCTCTCTCTCTCTCTCGCAGAAAATAATGTACAGTATAATATATATGTAAACACAGAACTATTTTTGAACACATGGACATCAGTAAATAGTATATATCCATTGTAAACAAATTTTATATATACCGGCAATAAATGTTAACGTTACATAAAAGTAGGATATAAACACCAAGCGCCTTTGCCAGTGTGAATGTAATTGTGGTAGAATTACCTACAAAATTCCATTAATTAACACTTATCGTTTTTTTTAAATAAATTTCAGTTTACATACTGTAATTTATATGCGATTTTCCTTCATAAATGGAAACCTTGTTTGCACCCACAGTGTTGACATCGGTTCATCGTGACTATGAATAGCCATTGTTCTATCCAAAGAAAAAACGCACCTTAGTTTAAGAAATACACATTTTAACATTTATTTTCATCTGCATTTGGACTACAATTAAAACTCCTTGTTTTATCTTCAATTCTGTGTAACCATCACATCAACAGAACCTTCTATTTCAGAAATATTTGCAGGTAAATTTTAAGTGGTTCATCCGGTATATGAATTAAAATAACCAATTTCAATTTTACATCTTTTTTTGCTGACAGTATCTGTTACGAGTATCAAACGTGCATCTACAATTCCTGTTTAGTCAGGTGTTTTGTATGACACGCCCCACGAGTATGAGGCTTTTATATCATTTCAAAAACCAATGAACCAATTTTCAACCAATGATTGTTATACTTGTAATACTTTACTAAGTCTTGCAGGTACACGCTTGGAAAGCCAAAAGAAGTAGATTGACAATTTTAAAATACTGAGAAAGGAAATACCAAATAGTTCAAAAGCATACAGGAGATGGTGATGGATGTATTTATAATAATTCCTCAAAGTTAATATCACATTCCATTAATAAATGTATAAGTACTAAATGAATGAAACAGAAAATATTTAAGACAAATTAGAAAACGGGGTGCAAGGACTAGTGATATGTGTTCTATCCTCTCTCCTATCAAAAACATCGCTCAGCTTCCAGCTGGTACACCTAGTTTACTCAGACGAGGCTCTGACGATTATACATAACTCATTAATGTGCCGTAGAAAATAATTCTTTATGAAAACAGAACACATAATTTAAAAAGACTTTAGTTATTTTACCTCCAAAATTTTAACATAACTAAATTTCTAATACAAAACATCTTTGAAATAAGTATCAACTGCATTGCACAGACCAATGAAGTTATTTAAAATCCTAATGCATAAGAACATGTAATAATGTGCGCAATATTCAATTTTAAACGTCATCAAATGACCCGTTACATAGAATATATATTAAAACTACAGCTGCAATTGGTGAGGCAATGAGTATAAGTAAGTGATAGCCTATATAATATCTCAACCCTTTCAGTCAGTGGTAAAATATATAGGACGTTTCCCAAGTAACTGGTTTTATTTATCAGCTCTGCATTTAGTAGCCAGAATCTATGAAGCAAATGAAAAAATTGAGTGTTTTTAATTAGTTATCTGATACTAGGAATATTGAAATTTAACATTCAGCATTTCCCTTGAAGGTACTGAAATGTCTTATTTGTATCTTTGACGTAGCCAGGTATAGGCTGTTCACGGTAAAGTGAGCACTTTTTAAGGCCCTTCTAAATTTTTCCTTTTGTGAGATTTCCATCTCCCTACTGCTTTTTAATACAAACATTGCAATGTGACCAATAAACACAGTGCATACGTTTCACCACCCTCAAAATTTAATTCCTGAGGCTGCAATAAGGTATATTTATTAGTGGTTAATACCTGTTGGAAGGGCCTTAAAAAGTGCTCATTTTACCGTGAACAGCCTTTAATTATATTGTTGCAATTTTTTTTATTCATTCGTTTGCGCGTTTTTTTTTTTTTTTTTTTTTTTTTTTTTTTTTTTTTTTTTTTTTTTTTTTTTTTTTTTTTGAAGCATTATTAAGTTTGTTCAATTTTGTGAGTGTCTGAATTTTGGAGGAAAATTTTATCGCTTAAAATTCACGCGTATGCATTTCATATACCTTTGGTTACCAATGGGTGTGATTGATAGGTTGGCAGCCCTGGGCTATTTTAAACAACTGCTACCACGAACCTTACGCGCAAGCGCGTTATTATCGGTTTTAATGTATGACAGAACGTAATTTCGATGCTATCATAGTCACGAACAAAATATTCGTCTGTTGTAATACGTAAATCGATGGCTTCAGCTGTGATTGAAAGGCTTTTAAAAGATTTGCCATTAGCCAAACATGCTGATTAATTAAACAATGCGGCAGCAACTTAGTTCATCTTCTTTTCTTCTTTTGTTTCTTGGAGATAGCCTTAGCCTGTGCATCGAGGATATGTTGGGGTTCTCTTATAATCTGACCACGAGCTCGACGAGAATTTACAATTTCTGGAAGGAGACACTCTATGTAGAATATTGTCAGTTTCGGAAGTATAATTTCCTGCCACATATCTTTCCTTCTCTTCACTTTGTCGAGCAACAAACCTGGGCACAATATGTTTTCATAAACATTATTGTTTACTGACAGTTTCCTACAAGGAATTTCTTAGATAACGTTATTGAGACGTAACCATCTAGGTATTACAAAATTGGAACACTGCATGGCTATAACCATGGCTTTCTCTGGCGTGTTAATTTTGGGGTAGACGTAGACATGATTGGTGATTATAAGTAAAAAAGAAACCAAATATTTACAACAAACACATTTTATTTGCAAATAGGTTGAGTGTTGAGGTATTACCACAACTTTAACACTTTTACTTCAGATTATGTTAGATTTTATAACACGATGTTTTTTCCTATCACAAAATACAAATCAAATAAATTTTTTATGTACTAAGTACTAATTTTATACTAAATATTGTTCCCCAGCGATTATTTCCTGATACAAACTTGACTATAATCCTCAAGCACATTTTCACTCTATAACTGCCTGGTTATAAAATTGGCTATACGTAGGCAGAAAAAGAAATTAAACGAGCTCTTATACAGTAATTTGTGGGGGGAGGGGAGGATGTGTTTGTTAGAATATCCATAGTTTTTTGTGAAAGTTTATTAAGTATTCAAAAAAAAGTAATATTAATTTCTATACTGTTAAAACAATTATTATTATTTAAAACAAATGAACTATGGCCCATTTTCTATTACAATTTGATGAAATGGCATTGCATATAGGATTAATATATATATTATGTGCATATATATATGCATGAGACCACACAATGGTGAACTGGTCAGACCAATCACCACCTATAATGGCCATCCGGGTTTGAATCAAAAGGGGTCACGCCATATTTTAGTATGTGGGAAATGTAGCAAACTTTTATGTGGATTTTCTTTTAGGGGTACTCACGTTTCCCTCCATAATTCATTCCGTTTTTAGTTCATCCCTACATCATCACATTACGTTCATTATTCTCCCTCCTCCTGACGCTAGCCACCTCAAATTACGTTAATTGGTCCTGCCTCAAATGGGAACAACATAACGATATCATACACACACACATATATATACATATATATAATATGTATGCTTTCTAATTCGCTATTAATACAACTGAATTGTATTTATATAATTGAATTACACTTAGCTGCATTTAGCCATTTTCATAAAAGGATAAGTATACATAAATATATATATATATATATATATATATATATATATTTTTTTTTAATTTTTGACCTACCTTTCGGTGTCCACACAGCAAAGTAACACACTTCTCTTTCCATTATGTTAATTTGGCCTTGAACTTAGTAGAAATATGGATGTTCTTCTTTCAACCTCAGCGTGTCATTTTCTTTACGTAGAAATTTAAGCTTTCGTGCAGTGAAAGCCTCTTCTGGAGACATATATTTTGCTGAGGAAGGACATTTTTATCTCCACGATTGCACTTTCTTCTCTGGCGCCATCAGGAGTTGCTCCAATATAAAGGTACTCTTTGTTAATAAAGAAACCACACTTTTCAATTTTTACCCAAGTATTTCACTACTGAAAGCAATGCAGTCGTCTCCATTTCTATACCCCATATTGTATCTACATTTCCAAAGAATGTCGGGTAGCGGATATATTCTACTACAGAAACACAAGAAATCGTGTTTCTCATTTTACATATTTTACCGAAACATGACGCAGTGATACGTTTTCGTCTTTGCTCTCTCCATTGTTGTGAAGTAGTTTGGTCTTTTGTGTTACTTTGTATTGCGCTTCGTCTTTCATTGGTGCACTCTTCTTGTCTTGATCTCAAATACTCTTCTTTTATGACTGCAAGCTTATCATCAGGGGTGTCTGGTAAAGGCTCTACTGCACGTGGTCCTTAATACTCATCTGGGCCTGTGCTACTATACTTCAGTGATATTTTTGCAACTGACTTCTTTCGGAGTTGGCGTAATTTAGTGCTGGACCTGTTCTGAGCAATATATTTCTTTGTAAAGACTCCAGGACTTCTATTAGTCAATGTTTTGTGCACAAGTTTATACGGTTCTCGCTTTGAGTTGTGCGCCACAACTGCACACTGACTTCTTCCCTGGAACGGGGAAAAAAAATTGTGAAATAAGTACGAAAACATATATCATGTATCACTTACTAAATGCTTTAAGCTTAATGGTGACAGTTCTTTATCACCAAAACTGTATTTAAATATGATATGCATGTAATACAGACGTATTTTATCACTCATATTCATATCAAAAAGATTATTTCTATGAGCGGTATGTTATGTCATCACAGATATCAACTTTCTTATTACGCTATTTAAAAATTGGTACTAGGTGTTTAGAATATAAAACCGTAGGCCATATTGTTATAAATATAAATAACAATTAATTTATAGAGAATTATGTATGACTGTAAACATTAGAAGCTTATAAAAACGCAGTAAAATGATCAGCTATGTATATTTTCCGTGCACTATTCGATTCGCACTTTCAAATATTAAATAGCTCCCAAATATTTTAGGTATGTTAAAATTTGTTGGGACCATACACAGGTATTTATGCAATGAAGTTGGCTACAAACAACACCACACGCTGCTGACGGATTGGAAATTGCAGCAAACGTTGCAATTACTTAGGATGAAAAATTATTTATTGCCGTATCAACCGTATATTGAGATTTACTGCCATTGCCTGAAATGACTGGCGCATGCTGGATTTAATACGTTTTCCACCTATATTTTTGGCAACCAAAGAATTAAATTGCTCCACGCAGTTGTCAGCGTCTTCAATAAAGCTGTTTGTACGGTGAGCAACTCTGTTCAATGCTGACTGAATTTCAGTTAAAATCCCAGTTTCTTTCATAGCAGGAAGCTCATTACTCTCTTCTGGCTTCGGCAGAATATCCTTTCTCATGACAACGAGTGTGGTCGCCAGATACATGATAAGTACCTTTCAAAATGTCTTTCCTCAACTGTGCGCAACGAACATTTCGAAGGCCTTCGGATTTTCTGTGTTGTATAGCTTTAGTTAATACCTGAATGCAGTCGCAATTTGTTTTGTCTGATCTGACTTCTTTGTTGAACTGTCCCAATATTTCTATTAAGTGATAATTCGCGTAGTCTGTTAGAATAATTTCGTAGAATATGATTTCTGCATTCTATTTTTTCAACGAGAAAATCTGGTCCATACGGCAAAGATTCAATCAGTTTCTTATGAACACTAATATCCCCGTCACCAGTCAATCGTGTGTATCTGCAGAGAAAAATACCAACAAAATTAAACATCAATGCATAACATTTTAAAATATTTGTAATTTGCAAATCAGTTAACAATTTAAGTTAATAAAATATCGTTCTACCACTTACTTGATTTCATGTAGCGGGACACTTTTTGTTAAACCTGCTACAATCCCATCGGCTTCCATTGCAGTTGACGCTCCTGTCCAGTTCTTGTAACACTTACGCGGATGAAAGTTTGATTTCCTGTGTTGTCGATCACATATCGCACAGTACTTATTTATCACTTCTAGGTGTAGAACTTCTTTAGTTCGGTAGCCTAGCAGCCTGCGAAAGAAGAAATCAGTTTGTGATCTGTGAGAATAACTGTATAAAAATACAGATATGTATAAAAATATAGATACGTATAAAGATATGAAATTCGTGACATTACTTACTGTTCCAGACAGGGAATTGTACTTATTTCGGTAGGATCTTTTTCCCAACATGCAGTCTGCGACGACTGTTACCAATGGGACACCATCTTTGTCAACATCACCATTCACGGTCTAATGTGGCTTCATCTTTTGCCGTCTTTCCCCATTTCTTTGTTGGCTACTTCTTGGAAAAGAGTTGACTCCTATATAAAAATATGTGGCACTTAGCGAAAAATCTAATTTTTGTACTGATGTAATACATAAAGCTCTTCTAATAATACCACCAATGCAGTGTTTCTTTGGTAATTGTAATTATGTTAATTTTTGCAATAGTTATTAGACAGACAGCGAAGAAACGTGTATCGTAACCAACCTGTTCTTGGCGAGTATTCCACGTCGACTTGCTCATAACAGGTATATCAAGTGCCGCAAAGAATTCTCCAAGCTGCGAAAATCCTACTCCTATAGCCATGGAACCACCAGCAGAGCAGTAATAATATTCATACAGGTCTCTTCTTCAGCATAACTTTCAGTCGCGATTTTCTTTTCGATGTGGCAGTTTTTTCGCTTGAAATATATTGTACTCGTGAGACCTTGGCGCGTTTCTTTGGTTGTTTCCATGTCGGAGAATGAGCAGCCGAAAGGAGCATGGTCATTAATGCCCTGAATGCTTGAAAATATATGACCAATGTATACAATTCGGCGTCCTTTGAGCTCCGTGTCGTCATGTAGATGTGGGATATTGTTTGTAAGTACACAATCTTGTGTTGAAAAACTAGCAGTAGTTATTGATTCTGAAGCCCTGTAAACAAGTGTAGAAAATGGTTATACAGTAATGCCGTTCATTACTTCACAATAAACATTTTTGTACTTATTAAAAAAAAAAACCCTTGGAAACCCAATTGTCAAAAGCATCCTTCGTAAAACCACAAAAGTTTTTCATGTAAGAAATACTACAACACACTAATTGCGTGATGTGTATATTTGTAATATTACACTTAAGCTTGTATGTCAACTTCATTGGTAAGTTGTGTGTGTACGTATGCATGTGTTGTTATGGAACATGAACTCACCTTAGTGCAACGGCTTGCATGTAACGCCTTGAGTAGTTGCAATTGAAGCAATAAGCATTGCAACATAAGAAAACATGCAACAGCTAATCTCTCCGCCTGCCAACGGGAAACCAAGGACTCCTCGAGTTACAAAGCGAAGTAAATTACAGATACTAACAGAAAATACTAAATCTCGTGCACGTTTAGTTACATCTATATAAAACAATAAAAATAAATAAGTAAAATAACTCTAAATAACGAAACTGTAACAGTATATATATATATATATATATATATATATATATATATATATATATATATATATATATATATATATATATATGTATATAATGTTCTCTTGTAACTGTCCTGAACTATTACACCGAACTAACTTATGAATGACATGACAGTGATCATAATATTATATTATTATTAATATAATGTTTAACTGTTAACTAAAGAGATTACAAATTCACATTTTATCAGTTTACTAAATTAATATAAATAAATCAATGGCCGTAACATTAAGTTGGATAAAAATAATATTCGACCGTCTCCAAGCCGGAACGAATACAAGTGTTAACACAATAGCTATTAAAGTCGTATAACAATTTAAAATATAACCTTGAAAAGTAAGTTACGTGGAAACGAGAAACAAAAATGTAAACACATTAAAAACATCACACAAGAGCGCTCATTGAAAAAAAAAAAAAAAAAAAAAAAAAAAATCTGAAAACAATTGTCAGAAAAAATTGAAATTGAAAGAAGCTCTTAGAACAATTAAAAATGCGCTCAATTCTTTCAAGCAAACTACTACTAACTAGTACTAACTACTAACTAATGACTGCTACTAACTACTTAATACTACTGTTACTACTACTATTGAAAAAAGAGAGACGAATGTGCGCAAAGGGGCTGAAACAATACTATGACCCTAATCAGAGCCTCTTCAGCCCATCTTAATAAAATAAAACACAATACACGACACATTGAAAGTTATTCATCTACACGCGGCCGTCTTCCCACCAATAGCATGTACGCTCTCATGTAAATTTTGCCGCTGCACCAAATTTTTTTAACAATATTCGGTTTTGTGGCATTCCTGTTCAAGATAAATATATGCCTCCGCTGACTTTTTTCAGCAGAAAGATACATATTTCTTGCAAAAAAAATTGTACTCTTAAAGTATAGCCTGTTTTTTGGAAAGATTAAGAAATTAAAACTTTAATTTAAAAAAGTTAAACACAAATTGGTATATTTGGCTATGGCCACAGCCTCGCATTACCATTTCTCACACATATATTTTTGTTTCAAGTTTATATCTTTGAAATTGGCTTCTCTAAACGTAATTTCATTTACACGTATTTCCCTATACCCAGTTCTCACTGATGCCAAACCAGGCAGCAGCCATAAGATATGGAACTACTTTCCCTTTCAACGTTACCAACTTTACTGGGTGCATGTGACTTAGTGCGCCCGTTAAGATATATGCAGGTAGGACCAGTGATTTTTTTCTAAGGTTGATTTCGAAAGTGCTCACTTTATCGTGAACAGCCTTTATCAGCAGGTGAAATACTAGACACTGAAAGTCAGTTAAAAGGGAATGGGTGTGACGGTGTGGCATATATCGTCACATCTGGAGATTGAAGTGCTTTTATTTTTTCTAGTTCACTCGATAATTTTGTACACAATAAATAAAACCAAAATGATTTTTGATTGATACTAAACAAGTTAGTTTCATTTATAAACTACAAATGTTACTGGAGGTTGGAGGTAATTGTACCACGAATCAAAATATATGGTAACTTGAGGGAAGACGCAACACATGATGGTTATAAATTTAAATACTTTGACATAACATAAACACGCAATATTGTATTAAATTTTAGGACATTGTCAACAATCAATGAAGTGTCAAGTAAATTATAATCTCAGATGAAAAAATACATGAAATATAAAGCTATTCATTACTTGCATGTTCCCCCAATAGTGCGGGGGGGGGGGGGTTGTCTTTCGATATGGGGGGAAATGCCACCAGCTGTAAAAAATTATTAACACTAAAACGCAGGAATATTCACTACAAAGTATTGCTCTTTTAACTTTGACAGAAAAGACCGCACACACAGAAACGTAAGGATCACACATCATTTCACACCTAACATTTGTTACTTTGCAACTGGGTCAGACTACAATCTTCCCGAAGCTATTTCATGTACGTGACACACTGAATCCAGCCACACTTAGGACCCCTTTTAGCATTGAAGAAGCCATTTCGTAAATCACACAAATCATCGCCACTATCGACGTAATCTAGTTCATTGTACCTTTTACTATCTGAGAAGGAATTATCAGTGCACGAGGTCTACGAGCACGTTGACAAATAGAGAGCCTCGCCAAATGTAACAACAGGTGTAGCATCAACTTTCTGGTTTTCAGGAACATGTGCGCAATAAAAAAAAAGCACTTGTAGACGTAATAATTTTCCGGCGATTTGCTACAAGAGTTGCAGATATTTCACTTGCGTTAATATTAGCAATGCTCTCTGCTGCACCTATACGTGCTTTCCAGTCATTGTCTGATAGAGCATGGGCTTGAGCTGGAATTCTTGGCGGGTTGTAGGGATAGATTCCACAAGCAACAAATACTGCACTGCCATTTGTAACTTATGCTGCTTCGCATCAAGTTGAATTGAAGTTACCTTCAGCACTACAGCAGGCAATGACGCTGACTGTCTCGCCTTTTTCCGCGAAGGTAAAAATGTGAACATATTTGCTGTCCTTGGAAGCCGTTACTATACCTGGGTCATTGTTCATTTGGAGACCACGCTCATAGACGTCATGGATTTACCTAGTATTAATAAGAATCCCGTTTTCTTGACAAACACACAAAAGCAGTTCGAAATTCTTGTCAGCATCTTTTCGGCACATTCGCAACTCACTTGCGATGGAGATGCCTTGCACCTTCCGAACTATCAGTTCAAGTTTTTGACGTTTAAAAAATGGCTGTAATCGTTCATAGCCAACTAATATAGCGTGGGTGTTAAACTTATGCTTCAAACCATTATTCTCGGCGAAACGAAAAGCCATTTGCAGGACAATACTTGTTAGTTGATAATCAGCATCTTATTGTGTTATACACTATTTTTTCATGGAAAACGATGATAAATAATACCTTATACAGCCTAACATTCGTATGTGTGTGTGCAAAAATAAATAAAAAATCCTTCATTCACATGACGTTACTTGCAGGCCCAGGTGTATCTTCAGCAACTTTCCAAGCTGCGATGCATATTTTAAGAGTTCTGTGGGTAATGTGACACAACTAGGATTCCGAAAATATTAACAATTAGTAAAGAACAATTACTAAACTCCAATAAAGTTGGTTAAATTTAATAGTGAGGGAAGATGCTACACACATTTATTTTTAAATCGTGGACTTGGGTAGGAGTCGCTGTGCTAATATCTTGCACGCAAAATTCTGTTGCTGCTTTATAAAGAAACAATTTCGTCATTAAAATGTACCAAATTTGTACAAGCCTTACAAGTGCATGAATCCAAATTATGAAATAAGTACTCAACAGGCAATATCATCGATGATACATCATAAATAGTACAGGATTTAAACTTACGTATCAACCTCCTTGTGGCTGCTTCTAGACATACAGCGTTGCCAAACCATGTGGCTGGTGCTGCTATCTGTGTATTGCCTTTGGAACCACAAGAAGCCTCACAGGCGTCTTCGCCCCAGTTCCTTTATAGTACAACACGCGTTCGTAGGGCGACCACTCTACTCGTTACTCAGTCCGCCTTTGTCAAGTTGAGCAAAAAATTACATTATAATCCATTCACGGTTACTTCACATTTTTATGAATCTCTGATGAAGTTCTACTTCCATTATATTCCTCTGCTTCGTGCAATCTAAGCTTAACTACGTCTAGAAAACTACACCAAAGTACAACGCACTGAATTCGTGCGCACTCATTTGTAATAATATTTTTCATGAGAACTGTTTCTTACTAGGAGCTACCAAAGCAAGTGTTTTCTCACTGATTTTATTAATATTTATTATAAATTATAAACGAAATATTGTGATTTATAAATAAAATATATGCAAAACTTTAATTTAATGAAAAATATGATACTTCTATGTTAACATAGGTATAAAACGTATGTGGAGCATGGCAAATTTAGGAAATAACTAAACACGTCGTACATGGGGTGATTTTTCCAAGGTTTGATTCAAAAAGTGTGAAGAAACCGCGAATAGACTATAGAAAACTATCATTAATCGTTCTGCCACGTAAAATACTTCATGCTCTGGTAATAAATCTGTATTGCAGATTAAAACCGCTTCGCAAAGTTAAAAACCTGACCTGTTCGCAGGTACCCGCCATTTTGCAATACCAAGTAACACAATTTAAATCAGTGAAATTTAGTCACTGTAACAATCAGTAAGCTGCAACTGATTTCAAGTGAAGCCATTTTTATGGTTGGCACTGATTTGGTTCAACATTCACGATTTCAGGTTTAGAGTGTATTACGTGAGTCCATCGTTTGACAGTTCCGAATTTCGCTGCTACAAAACTTACGTTTTATTAAGTTATTTAGATAACCTGCAGCGAACTTCAAGCTTACAAGCAACGATGGTATATGTTATTCACAGTAAAGTGAACACTTTGAAGCCCTCTCATTTGTAATAATATTCATCTAATACATTTTACTGTAGACTTAGACGTTTACTTTAGAGTTCGGTGAAATATTGTACCCTCCGCCCCTACCCACACCCCTCGTGACTCAACACCGGAAGCACGAACTCAACCCAACCCTCCTTTTCTAACTCTTTCGAGAAAGGATCGGGAAAAACGATGGATTCTTAAAAAGACGTACCTGATAAAAAATCATCAGGATTGGTTGCTTTTGTTAGACTGCAGTGCGTTCAACCTTTTTCGGAAATTGGGAAAAGGCTCTTAACATTATCAATACCGGAACACCCACAGTGACTCGGTTTCAATTACTTTACTGAACTCTTCAAAAATGAACGCTTATTATTACAATTTATTCTCATAGAAGAACTCTCAGGCACATAATCTTTGAAAACACAATCACTGAAAACTTGAAAAATAGCTCTTTCAAAAAATGACATCCATCAACACCATTTTATTTTCAAACACTTTACGAATCTTTACCCAAGGAAAAAAACATTATTATAATAGCTTAGACCAACACTGGGCATACGCCAAACAAAACATCTTAAAATATATATTTTTAACACCTCAGGTTTATTATACATCTTCGCCAACACTCTAACCAAAATATTAATACAACCGCTTAAATATATTCGCTACTCCGCCTGAACAAATTGAGGTTAAAACGTCTGAAAACAACCTTTACTCGGCTAATGAGCTTTGAAAGCATTCCCTTGGCTTAAAATCACTTTTACAATACAGTAGCACTAAGTTCCGACACTTTCAGCCTCTAATGTTGCCTTAAAATGACATTTTAAAACATTTTTAAAAGTTCCAAAGACATATTTACACTCAATCCTATCAACTGCACTATTAACACTGCCTCTAAGACCTGCCTAGTACCCTTAAAACTACATTTTTAAAAAGTGCTTGATATATTTGGCACCTCACAAGTATGGTAATTACACAACTTCATTTTAAACTCACACAAAATCAATATTTACCACTCTGGTGCCTATTTGAAAACTTCTAAAACGCCTGACAGAGAGGTGGCTCCAAGAGCTGGCCTTTTCACGATCATTACAAACTTCCCTTATAAATCCTAATTTTTAAGGTAAAAATACCAAATTCTCACTCTCGGTCATTCAAAACATCGCACAACAATGCGCCTTCCAGATACAACCAAGCATGATGATAGTCTCCCCGCCTACTTCCACAAACGTGGTCGTATTGCCCTGGATCTCCAGCCAATCAGCACAAGCAGCCGAGGGAGCCTAAGGATGTGCTCCCCGCCTGAGCACCAGGTGCCGGCAGTGCCCCCTCGACGTCATTCACCAGCAAACACATCAAATGGTGGAGGAGCAGGCAAGGGCTATTGTCCCTACCGTTTCCACTACAGTGGCTGTGCTTCCTTTCCTCCACCCATACAACCTCAATCCACACACCATCTGACGGCACACGCCACACCATACCCCAATCTTTTCCAATGCAAGTCTCCACAAACGTAGTCTGTGTCGTCTTCTTTCTCCAATACCACTAACTTGAACTCTTCCAAAAGCACGCTGTCCGTTCGGTCCAAAATGATCAAGGAAACTCTCCGCTTGCACTACTCGCACATCACGGTACAGTATAATTCTTCACAGATTAAGTCTAAGCTGTAAACCAAGCCACTTAATGGAAACTCTCCTCAAAACACTCGGCTTCTGTAAAACTTTACCTGATTCTCTTTTGTCGGAGTCTCACGGTTCCCTTAAACACAGCCATGAAATTCCACAACAGCCGAAATCCGCACGCTCCGAAGGATAATGTTCCTTCTTTTCCTATCGCTAAGAAAAATAATATTCAATGTCGGTGTAATTAATACTGCTCAAATCGGCTAAGTTCCGTCTACCTCGCATTCGTAGGTAAAGTTCAAACCACCTCACAAAAAATCGACAGAGTCCTTCCCAGACACTCGGGGAAAATAAACTAAGTCCAACAGCCACAGAAAGTACACTGAGTTCCCCATGGCACGCATTTGCATACTAAGTGCAAAACACACAAAAATGACTTAAGTCTTTGCTGAGAACCGGGAAGAAAAATAATCAAAGTCCCGCTGAGACTAAATATTCGGCTATGCCTGATAGGAAAATTTGACTAGGTCCTCAGAAGTGCTCACTTTGCCGTGAACAGACTATACGTAATATTGGATTGTAAGAATTCCTTTTCTAGACGTTTTCTTAGATCGTACGCGAAGGGTCAAAAAGGGACTAAAACGGGCACTTGCAGCCGCCTTATCACTTTTATTTGTTGGGCCACAGGGTGGTGAGTTCCCACTCAACTGCTCGCTGATTGTATAAGTTGCTTTGTAGGAAATAAATTTACAGTTGTTGAAAACTGTACGTAATATGTTTACAATCAACACAGAGCCATAAGATTATTAAGAGGCGTTTAAAATCTAACTAAAACGGAACCGTATTTGAAAAGCCCTCTTTTTTTTTGTTTAATTTACTTGTGCGACAGTATTTATGTTTTTATTATATAGTAGTGTCTAAAATAAGTCTGATAAAAAAAGTCGGGAGTGGAAATCCAATCGTTTATCAACCGGTTTCAAATCAGAAATCTAATATTTTAATTATTTAAAAAAATATAAGATATGACATGGCACATTGTCCAATAGTTGACAGGATACTGAAATTACATATAATATTTTCTTATTATATCATATGAAACCATAGATAGAGCACACATAAGTGGAATTATAAAATAAACGGTGAATTTTCTGAAGTTTTAGGAAAGCTGTTAAGCAAAGTTTAGTACCCCACCAAAGTTTATTAAGTTATATTAAAATCAAAATTATAGCCCATTCATATCAATTTCTTACAATTGATCCTAATGAGAGTTCAGAGGACAAGTGACTCCACGATGGAGAAGGTGTTAGCTGCTTTTTATCTTTCGATACGAGGCACAGCGAATTACGTCGTTCAGGGCAGTCAAAGACGACAAACTGTGCGTGTGCGAAGTTTGGGAGAAAATGGTTGTTTCTGTTCGTTCTGATCGTTCACTGCTGACAATATGCCAGTAGCCGCATATGGTGCGTCTAGATGGACTAAACCACTTCACATTAAAGGGCTGTTTACCATTCCGCGACACAGCGTTGTTAGTAAGGCGACAGAAACTAACATCCAACCAAGCTGCTTGTCGTTGGTAACGTACAGCTACTGAGAGTAGATGTATAATGCGGGACCTTGCTCACCCCACGTTTTCTGCTCATTTTCGCCAAAAGTACAAGAAAAAAGTAACATTAACTATTTCTCGTTATTTTTAACGAAAGTACGAAAAAAAATCTTAAACCCACGATTTGAAATTTGATGCAAAGAAGATCAAATTTAAGCTAAAATCAAGCAAATTTCTAGTTTTCAATCTACTTTTTCGTATTTCTAGAAACGACAATTTTCAATTTAAAAAAAAAAAACAAGCAATTTTCATCGAAAATCAAGCTATTTAAGCTCAAAATCAAGCAAATTTTCCAATATTTCACAAAAATGGGGTGCAAAACTTTTCATACTATAAAAACAAGCAATTTTCATCGAAAATCAAGCAATTTTACCCCAAAATCAAGTAAATTTACCATTCTTCCAAAATAAGTATTCGGATTTTTCATTCACAAAATCAAGCAAATTTAAGCTAAAATCAAGTGAAATGTTAAAAAAGATAATTGATAGAATTTATTAATTTTATTAAACAAAAGTAAAACACCAATAAGACTTTTTAAAGTCTAAAAATAAAGAACCATAACCATTACTAATTACATAATCCCACCCATCACAACAATCCAAAACATAAACAACTTCTTTAAAATAAGAAAATTAATCTGATATTAAATCATTTTTATTATTTTTAAAACAATTTCGAAACTAACAATATCCAATTCTTTATCAATGGAAGTTGCTGTTTTTATAATTCCATATCCAATATCTTCTAAAAGTTCTGTAATTTGATCCATTTTTAATATTGAAAATT
The DNA here is from genome assembly GCA_029891345.1 of Dryococelus australis. Taxonomy (NCBI): domain Eukaryota; kingdom Metazoa; phylum Arthropoda; class Insecta; order Phasmatodea; family Phasmatidae; genus Dryococelus; species Dryococelus australis. The sequence goes on from CM056999.1 coordinate 131,280,162, forward strand.
TATATACTTTTTTTAAGTAGTGATACTATGAGAACATTTTAATTAGAATTATGAAAATGACCTTTTATTTGATCAAATAATTAATCTATATTTGTAAAAATTCGTAAAACTTTTAATGTAATCACTCAACTACAAGTCTAAAATATTGTATTAAATAGCGAAACAATTTGTTGATTCTTCCATTTAATAATATTAAAATTTTATAAATCTTCAGAAATTATTTCTTTCTAATAATCATAAGAAAGATTTCTTTTACTAATTAGAACAACATTACAAACTGTACCAACTTCAAATTTTTCATTAAAATCAACACTATTTTTTATATTAGTTTTTTTACTTAACTACAGTAGTTTTTCTGTATGAACAATCTATAACATATAACGATCTTGGCCCCCAAATGAATAGTAATTAATATCACTATCAAAGTTTACAGTTGGTTTATAATAAAATTCATTATTTCTATATTTGGTATCTAGTTTGGTTTTTGAATTTCTAAAATGATTATAATCAAGAAATTGTTTAAGATAAACACAGTTTTTAGTGTATAAATTCCAGTTTTCTTTAGGAAAAATTTCATTTCTACCGTTTTTAACATAAATATTTCTCACAATACATTGATCAAACATAGTAGCATGTTTATGCTGTTCAGCACGATTTCTTCTATTAAGATGAAAACCTACAATTATAAAATCAGGCATATCAAATTTTAAATTATTAAACTGATCTTTTATATTAAAGTAAAAAACTCTTGTTCCAGCAGGGACTTCTTTTTCTAAAAATTTCCAATAATCAAAATTAATAGGTATTTCGGATCTTTGTATATTTTTCGTTAATTGTAATGGCGGCATTATATTCATATTCAATAATAGACCACATAATTTATAATTTTTCAATAACAATTTTACCAGGATCAGGACGATGTTTCGTAATTTTATTATCTTTATCTAAAGTTTCATTAAGAAATAAACTGTTGTTATCAGATGAATTATAAAAAAAATTGTAATTTTATAACTGCCTTTCCAATAAACCTCATTGTTATCACGAATAAAACCAAACAAATACCTCAGCAGATACATCATTTAATTGGATTTATTACTAGAGACAGTTTTAACTTCATCTGCTAAATGACTAGAAACAGATTTATCTTGATATAGATTATCAACACCAGTAAATTCTAAATAACTTTGTTCACTTGGGGATCTTAGTAAAGCATTCATTATTATTGATGTTTTACCTGGATTATCAACAGCTTCAATAATATTTCCATGTTTTGAGAATTCTACTCTATAAAATTGAAAAAGGAAAAAATAAATAGAACATCAATATTGTCTTCTTCAACATATTTTGCCTCATCTCCAACCTTATCTCTCCTTAGTAAACTAAATTATTCATAAACATAAGCATCATTTGGGAAAGAAAAGCCATTTCCTAATTTTATCTGTTGGAGGAAAAGTTTGCCTCTCGAATCTCTAAATACTTTTATAACTCATTTATATGTAAAAAAAATTTATATATATGTGGCAGAATCGAATGGAGTTTCTCGAGTTAAATTACTCATTGAAAGATATAAAAAATATAAAAGCTCCATGGAAAAGAGTATGAAAAAAATAAGAAGAAAGAGCAACCACTAATCGACGAATTACGAAATATTGGTATTAAAAAAAAGTAGAAAAAGTAAGTGAAGAAAATAAAAATTTTATAACAACACTAGTTCCTGTAGCAGCAAAAAATTTAGATTATCCACCAACACCAGAAGAAACATCATTTGAAAGAGAATTATTCTCAAAATCTCCTAATTTGGAAGAGAACATGGGAATTGTACCATTGAGAGATTTACCACATGCATTGTCTGATTCGACGCATACCTCGTCTGATTCTACTATAAATCTCGAAACAGAAATCTCTAAAAGAATTAATGGTATTAGTGAAAAATTTGGTTTACGTGGAGTTTGACAAGATTTTGACATTGTTGATACAAAAGTAACGATAAATAATGATACACTGTTTGTTAAGGTTAAAGAACATATATTAACAGCAGGACTTTGTAACTTGTTAACAGAAAATTTACAAGAAGATCTTGCGGGTAAATTTGATAATGAGAATAGTAACAACTATGCAGAAATTGTTCAAACAACCAATGCTGCATTCCAACAAAATAATCCTAATAAAAAAGGTAGCTTCGAGTGGTGGTTGGAAGTATAATAATATAATAAGCCCGATTTATGAAATGTATATAAAACCATATTTAATATCAGTACCAAATACACCTGAAAGGATGATTTCTCTAAATTCCCCTAAATCTGGAGAAGGTATAAAAAAATACAACAACTTGCCTAAAGAATAGGTTTGGATGGACAATGTTAGAAATTTGATTAATAGATTATTAGTTATTCATTGTGAAGAGAATGCTAGAAATAAAATCTCTTAAAATGAAAAAGTGAGCATAATGAATATGATGAAAAATAAATTTTCTGATTTTGTTATTAATAACCAGAAAGGAATTCCTTATCTGATAAGAGTTTTAAATGTAATTACACACTCATTTTGGGATTCTGAACACCATGGCAAATGCATTATAAATTGGGCACTAAACAATTTAAATTTACCCGAAATGTATTTGCCAGGTTATAATTATTGTGGGCCATTTACAAAATTAAATTAAATATTAGAAAGAGGCATGAATAAATTAGATGAAGCATGCAAATATCACGATATTGTTTATATAGGCAATAAAGATTTAGAATCTAGACATAAAGCTGATAAAATTTTACAAAGAGAAGCAAAATAAATTATGTTGGATAAAAACACACCAATTGGAAAATTTCTTCTGCTGATGTTGCCTCAATAATGTTTACAAAAAGAAAATTAGGATGGAGAATTAAAATGTTTTATTGATTACAAATATTTATTTATTTATTACTTATAAATGAAGATAACAAATATAACTTTCGATATTACCTTTGGGAAATAAAAGAATAGGATATAGATACATTTTTAACAAATGAACAAATTGAGAGAAAAAAAAGAAAAGAAGGCAAAAGTTTCAAATTAACTTCATCACGCAGTCAAAAAGATGGCCAAAGAAAAAGCGGGACGTGGTTTACACCACAGAGGAATTATTTATATTATACTTGCTGCTTTAGGTACACTTGGCGCCTAATCTGGAGGAGCTACTGCAATTCACAATTCTGTTGAACAAACAAGAAAAAATAAAAAAGAATTAGAAAAACAACAGAGACACAACATGGCAATGGAAAATAAAGCAGGAAGTGGTTTAGTTGCAAAAAAAAAAGAAGGGAAGACCGAAAAACATTTGAGTATATACCCACTATCTAATCTCGATATTAAAAAAATACATAAAAATATTACATATAAAAATTTCAGAAATGTTTATATGATTGATGAATTACCAAAACGTATGCACAAAAATGAAAGTGCTGTGGTTAATTTCGACATTTCATCAAATCCCAGAACTCATTGGGCTTGCTATTTTAAAGAAAATAACAATGAATACTATTTTGATTCGTTTGGAGGAAATATTCCTTCTGAATTAATTAATTACTTCAAAAATAGTAATGTTTATTACAATGACGATCGAATTCAGAATTTTAATTCAGTTATCTGTGGAAATCTATGATTAATCGTATTATATTAAGATTTTAAGTTTAACGATATAATTTATTTGTTATTAAATTACAGATATATTTGGAAAACCATTAATCACATCTTTAAATAAAATTTTGACACTAGTGCTTTTGCTATTAAAAAATATGTTAATTTTAAATACCAAACTATTGCTTTTGACTGCGCCTTTAAAAACATGTGTAGATTCACAATTCAATTCGGGTGTTATGATTTACAAAATCTTACGTTTCTTTTTGAGGGCATAGAATTTTTTATGTAGAAGATCCTAGAGACGATAAAGACACAGTTAATAAAAGATTTTTTAATAAAAAAAATATGTGATTATGCTTTAACAGACGATATACATTTACAATTCAGTAATACTATTTCTGATTATATAGAACTTATAAATAATGAAAAGCAGGAACTAAAAAAGGACGTAGAATCAAAATATAAAACTATTGTTCCTGACCACACTTAAAAAGATGTTTCTGATTTAAAAACACATGTAGAATCAAAATACAATATCATTGTTACTACTTTAAAAGATCGACTTAGTAAAGTTGTTGTTTACACAAAAGATTGTTTCTCTTCAAAATTGTAGAATTTATAATATGGCTGATCCTGTAAATGTAATAGATGTGGTCAATAAAATATATTTCAATAAAGAAATAGCTGTTAAATTGCAAAATTTAAACCACTCAGTTTTTAATTATTGAGTTTCACTTATTACCTCGAAAATAGAAAAATACAAGGAATAAAAATGTCATATGTTTTATTTACTTGCAAAGTGGAATAAAAGTAATAATAATTTTCACTTAGAAGATAGTAAAATGTTATTTGCTTTTATGATGGATTGTAATATTTATAAAATGATTACTGTTAATCAAAATTTACCTGACGATACTGTGACTGTTATTAAGGGATCTCAAAAATGTATTACAGTAAGCCTTGTGATGTTAACATAGGTGATATTTTAACTTAAAAAAAAAAACTAAAATGTCTGAATATGATGATGGTTTTAGTGACTACAATACAAATATTTGTAAAATGTAAAGATTAATAATTTTTTATTTCTAATTATTGGAGAATACTTGGTGCTTGAAGTGTAAACAGTCATTAAAAATAATAATATAAAAATTGAAAATACTAAAAATGAGCTATTAGTTTAGAAAAGTATATGCTCGATATGTAATTATAAAAACCCAACATTTCTAAAAAAAAAAAAAAAAAAAAAAAAAAAAAAAAAAAAAAAAAAAAAAAAAAAGCCCACTGTAAGAGAAGGAATAATCAATGAATTATATAAACCTGCACAAATAAAATTTTCAAGAAGAAAAGTATTTCATATAGTATTGATGATTTGTGGCAAATCGAGCTTGTTGAGATGTTTACTGGAAATTTAAAATGCATATCACATATAAATAATGGATATAAATATATTATGACAATTATTTATGTTTTCTCAAAATATGCATTTGCTATACCAATTAAAGAGAAAACAGAAAACAGCCAAGAATGTCGCAATTGCTTTAGAATCTATATTAGTTAAAATAAAACTGTGTAATAATCAAAGTGATAATGGGTCCGAATTTTATAATCAAATATTTAAAGAACTTATGAAAAAATGCAACATTAATCACTATTCTACATTCAGTGAACTTAAGCCAGTTGTGTAGAAATATGTAATTGTACAATGAAGTACAATATGTGGAAGAAATTTGCTTTAAATGGCAATTATGAATGGGTAAATATATTAGATAATTTAGTTGAATAATACAATACCAAACATAGAACCATTGGTATGAAGCTAATTGAAGTTAATAAGACCAATGAAAAAAATTCAATGCAAACAAATTTTGTAGACATGATTACTAAACCAAAATACAAAGTTGGAGATATTGTATGCATAAGCAAGAGTAAACAAATATTTGAAAAGAATTATACAGCTAATTTGACAACAGAATTATTTACCATTTTTTGAGGTTTTAAATAATGATGTGCCAACTTACAAACTGAAAGATGACCAAGGAGAAGAAATAAAGGGTAGTTTATATGTATACCAAATTATGAAAACTGACTATCCAAATTAATATTTGGTTCAAAAAGTCTTCAAAACTAAAGATAATACCATTTATGTTACAGGGTTAGGTTTTGATAACTCACATAATACTTGGGTTAATAAAACATATGTTTTGTGAATTTAAATATTTTTCTTTTATGATCATGATTATGAAGACTAATAATTTTAAAGATAACATATTTTAATGTACATAAAACATGTACAATGTTCGTTCAACATTCGTTCGACATTTGTTCATGATTCATTCATAGGCATAAATGCACATTTCACCTATGGTGGGCATTTTATTTTTAAAAATTTCAAAAGGTTTACTAGCAACTTACTGCTGCACCAGGGCCCTTTTTATTTTTTTGGGTTTAGAGATATTGCTATCATGACAGTGACCCAATTTTTCCGACCCTAATTAGCTCCATCAAAACTCCATTTGGAGAAACCCCTCAATTCACCCCTATCTGACAATTTTTTTAGTGGAGAAGTGAGGGGTTTAATATATATTTTTTTATTTCTCATGTCACCCCTTTTCATACAGTGAGGTACCATTCAATATATGAGAACACTCCAGCTTATACATCTGTTATACTACAAGTGTAGTATGGAGAGCATTTCGCTGAAGCTTGAGCGTATCCATTTTTAATTTCATCAATACTGAAACATTGCTGTATGAGCAAGAGCAAGGACTTTTGACAGAAATTTTGATTGATTTTGTGATAATATAATACTGCACATATGGGCACCTCGCCACTGAGCCATGGCGACAAGGCGAGAGAGGCAACAATTAAAAGTCTTCATGTGGTGAGTTGTGGTGAGTTGGGAGCCTGTTATCAAGAGTTGTGCAGAGTGTTTGGCTCATGATGAATAGATAGCGACACAGTTCTGATAACATACTTCCTGTTGTGGAGATCTCACTGTCGTTGCAGACAAGGAAAACTGTTTCTAGGCAGATCACACTTCAGGATTCTTTTTTTCCTGCTGCCAGTAAGATAGTGTGATCATCGCAGAAGTAGCTAAATGATTCTTATATACAATTCACAAGACAGAGTTAGAATATAAAATTATTTCATTTCTGTACTTTCCTCCCCTCATTTTCTGCTCAAATCTATTGTGATAAAACTAAAATCTTTGTCCCAGCACTTTGCACAAAGCTCTTTGAATTTATCAAAAGTCATATCTCTGCCATCAAAATCACTATAAATATGACTTAAATTTGTATTATCTTGTCGAAATATGCATGAAAAGTTCGCATTATCCCTTACTAACTGTTTAGGAACTTTCGAATATGGTTATTCCAAATAGAATACCAAAATATTTTTATGCTTTCTGATAGTAAAATATTCGCCAATGACATCCTGGTTTTCTAAAATGACATTGTGAAATACAATTAGAGATTAGTTTTCACTCTGATCTGAATAAATCATTTCAACGTTATTATTTTAAAAAATTATGCAATTTTTTTTCTTAAACTCTTTTGGATAACACATCAAAGTAATTTTGTAACTGAATATATTTTGGTTTATTTAAAATTTTTGAGCAAACATACAACTTATTAAAATCTAGCCATCCTGGCTTATAAATAATATTGATCACTAAATTTGTCTTGTCACAATTACTGGGCCCGACAATAATTACTTTAATGTAATCAGTTCATAGTTCGCCATTCTTTCTTTTCTTAGCACCCCCTTCGGAAATTAAAACACCAACACCCCAATCGACTTTTTTCACTTAATATGATAATTTTTGTAATAATCGATTGATTGATTAGTTTTCATGCGAAATTTTTTAACACCAAATATAGACAATAATACTATAATGACAAATGAAAAATTGAGTGCTGTGGTCGATAAGAATGAAGTTGTCACTATTCCTAGGGGCCAATATGATGTTGAATCTTTAAAAGAAGCTATAAATTCAATAAGTCCACTTTCAACAAATAACATTGAATTGACAGCAGATAATATGAAAAACTGAATGTCGATTACATCTAAGTTTGATATTAAACTTGACGAATGGTTATCCGATATTCTTGGCATTGAGAGAAGTATGACTTTTGAAAAACACAAAATTGTTTTAGGCACTAAGGTATCAAAATAAATGTTCTTTGTAATTTGGCTTATGGAATGTTCATAAAGTATGACGAATCTAATCATTTAGAAACTGATATATTTGCTATTTTTCTACCAAAAACAATGTTTGGTTTTAGATATTATGTTAGTTATGAGCCGCACATCCAATTTTACATAGAATCAATAATAAACAGTTTAATCACATTATGCTAGAAATTAGGGATGAAAATGGTAATCTGATTGATGTTGATGATGCAGATCGATATGGTTTTGGCAATTAAAGATGTTTAAAATATGATATAGAAATATATCAATATAAACATTTATTCAAAAATTATTTGTTTTGATATCCATGTGATAATGTATCTATTTTATTTTCTAATACAATAATTTTGTCATCAGAAGGACTTAATGCAAATTTGTTAACTTTTACTGGATATATTTTATGGTTTTCTCTTTTTATTAAATTCACTGTACCATATTCAATTTTTTCATAAATAAACAATTCTTATAGCCCTAAAACGTAATTCTCTTGTTAACAGCACACTTCTTTAAACCTTATGATCTTTTATTTTCTTTGTTGTCAACTCTATATGCATACATTTTTGCTCTTATACCAACAAATGCTTTCATTACTTCCCAATTATATTCCTCTTTCGTCTAAACTTTAACTTTCTTATTTATTTGTGGCATGTTATAGATATTATCATTTGAATAATCACTTGTATCAAATTTTTCTATCATAGACTTCATATCACCATAAAAAATCTTCTGTTTTTATGTTATAAATGTAAGGATCGATATCTTGATTGCATAATTCGATGTTATTGCCATATTTCGGTTTCATTACTTTATAATGGAAATCATAGATCAATTCTTTTGATATGTCTAAAATTGACATGCCAACATAAATAGGGATAATTAAATTTTACACTTGTTTTATTCATATGTATGACCGCAAGATTCTAATTAAATATAGTACTCCTTTTGAAATTTTTAGTTTTGTTACTAATTTTTCACATTTTTCTGCATCTGATATTAATCTTATATCTACTCTGTTTTTATATTTTCCATTGTTTCACCAAGCACAGAATTATTCATCAGATTATAAAATCTTTTTCAAAATAGTTTTTTGCATTAGTTCTCATCGACATATTTAAATCTATATACTTTTTCAGCCAATTGAACTGATCAAATGTCAATATTCTATGTATTTTAGTAAGTTTTAAAACATATTTTATGCACTGTTTCAAACTATGATACTGTAGTATATACTTTTGTTTATCTAGTAAAGTTGTTAACAATTTGGATTGATTTGTTCCTGGCATTACCTTATTTTCTGGGCAAAATGGAAGACCTTTGTGTAATTTTTGCAGTTCTTGTCGATATTCTAAATCAACTTCTAATATATAACCATACTCAGAATCATCCTCCAAATCTAATATTTTTTCTCTCCAGTAATCTAAATCAGATAATGAGTAATAGACCCAGTCGGAGCCACCATATGGTAAATATTGAGACATTGCCCAACCATATAAATTATTAGCAATGATATATGCTAAATAGTTGGACTCTTGATTTGGATTAAAATCTTCTAAATATTTGTTATTGGCTTTAACATATCTTTTGCAACATTGAGATATTCCACCTCTAATTCCTTTTTCGATCATTAAAATCATATCGTAGTTATATAATAAATTTAGTTGTGGTTTAGCCCATTGCATCCCCAAGATGTTTTTATATTAAAATGATTCCATACACATTTTGTGTGTTCATAATCATCGCCAGTTATATCATATTCACTTAATTTATTGTAAAATTCACTCCTTGGTGGAAGTTCAGTATATTCGAATTTCTTCCAACTATCCATATAATCTTATGGATAAACAACTTTTCTAATTACTAAATCAACTTGGTCTTTTATAAAATTCTTTTTGATGTGTTTCATTTGATATTTTGTTAAATTAGATGATAATTTATCTAAACTACTGGCCTTGAATTTAAATGTGTCTATAAATTTCATTTTTAAATTTTGTGTGTTTTCCGCTAAAGTAAAAGACTTTTCTTCGTTATTCACTATTAATCTATATTTTTATCATCGTATCCTAACTCTTTAATAAATAAATGAACACCATACCCAGCTAAACTAAGAAAATAAATAGGTACAAAATTGGATAATTTTAATTGTAGAGGTGTGAGGTGCCGTTCGCCATCTTAGCAGACGTCACAGCTGCTGGTCGCTAACTCTTACGCACGCTTTCTCCTGCTCAGTTATTCTGGTAAAGTGTCGGCCATGTTGGATGTGGGTGACATTGACTCCGAAGTGAACTTGACCTTGAATACATGTAACCTTAAACCAAAACTCTAGAAAAATCACAAAAAATCGTAATAATATACTAAAACGTGGGAAATTTTAATGATGACCACTAGTGCCATATTGTATATCCATGACTTTGACTTAACCCCCAAGCGAACTTGAACCCAAAAAGTCCAGAACAACCAAAAAAATTTGCAAAACAGTAAAACTCGGGGAGATTTTTTTATTATTAACAATGATACTAACCTTAACCCCAGAATGTCTTTGATCTGAAAAATTGAGAATACTCGCATAAGATAGTATATAAATCATAAAATACAAATAAAAAAATATAATGTTTTATAAAAATTTTATAATTTGAAAAATATACCAAAGGTTTGGAAATTTTTGTAAAAATTAATTTTTTCATCAAATACTACATGTACTGTATGAGGTCTAGGGATTGGTAAATATAGTGGAATACTCCTGATCCCAGAACAGCAACCAGCAGACTACTGACACCCACCAATGTATTTATTTGGTTATTTAGTTGGAAAGCCTTAACCTCACCATTACATTTCATTGTCTATTTAGCTGGCTCCCCACCCTAATCCCCCTCCAAAACAGTCACTGGCTTAACATCACCCCCTATCTTCCCTCTCTCCCTCGCCTATCATCAACACCTTTTCCATCTTACCACTCTCCAATAAAAATAAATTCTTGTCGGCGGGGGGGGGGGGGGACGGCAGGGCGAGGCAACAACCTCCGAGTGACGGGCTTTCCAGCCTGAGACCCGTAGGTGCCCGTCATCACCGGACATGACATGAAATGAGACCCTAACATGGAGCAGCACTGGAATGTAAGGGCGGGGAAACAGGAATACCCCGAGAAAACCCTCCGGCAAGCAGCATCGCCCAACACGATTCCCACATGCGAAAATCCGGGAGCGAACCCGCCGGGGATCAAGCCCGGATCGCCGTAGTGGGAGGCGAGCGCCATAGCCACTGCGCCCTCCCCCCCCCCCCCCGAATCCATAAAGTTGTTTCGAGTTGACCCCTTCTCCTCTTGATCCATTTACCCATACTCTCCTCTACCATACCTCCCCCCTTATATTATTGCAACTGTTCTCGATTGCTCAGGTGGGTGCAAGTTATTGCCAGTTCTTTTTTTATTTATTTGCATTTCTTAAAAGTTACTATTTCGAACATTTTTGGGTAACGGTTACAGGAATGTTTTGTATTGAAAATGATTTAAGAGAAGATATTTCAAATAATTGGTTTCAACTTTAATAACTTCACATGTTCAATTTTTTTAGCGAGGCTCAAAAAATTGTAAAATTACGATTCCGATATCAAAATACACAAACATTTTTGAAAATTAAATTTTATATCTGAAAATTTTTGTACGGTAAGCTCTGCAAATTCAACTTTTCTTCACAAAAATCTGCCCATACAGAATCCTTAGACACCTACCAGTAGGCACTAGTTAAGCAATAGTTTTAAAACCATGCAGATGATGTTTCAGCCACAGTTAAGATGATTAAGACTAATTCAAATTCCAAGGAACAAAATCACCATAAATCATCATGCATTTTAACATTTAAAACTGAGTAGGCAACATGTACCTATACCCAGCACTGACCACTTTACTGTGTGCAACAATTTTATTTGATTGTGTGGTCGCCCCTAGACGTAGTAGCGGAGTATTGTGTTCGTGTGTGTTTTGTCAATAAAGAACAGCTTGGAAGTTCACGTCGCTGTCGTGAGAGAACGCTTCCTGTTTGGCTGGACTGAAATAGAACTGAAGTGGATTGCCGAGATGGCATGATCATTCCCGAAGTAGCTGCGTTGACTTTCCCCAGTTCATTGTTTATTTTTGTTGTCGACTCTGGTGTATGGTTTGAAATACGACATGACGCGAAGCTGGGGTTATATTAATGCGAAAATAATACCGATATATCGCGAGGTATCAACCTAGCTGCATTGGTTATAGAATTACTTTCAAAAGTGTAAAGAAAACGGCGCATAGAGTTAAGCATGCTTGCTTAATATACTTAGAGTCCGAGATGGCAGACGTTTCAGTATCATAGACTTGCGGTGCTGAAATCGCTAATCACCTCGATTTTTGCAGCTTTTATTAGACGTTAGAAATGTTGAAACTAGTGTGGAGAACAGAACTACTGAAAAAAGTATTAACACTTGAGACGTAGATATTAAGATTGTGAGACGTTTCATCCAAGGCGCAGTTTATCGCCGATAGAGAAATGTTCCTTATTTATTTAATTCTATCTTTATTCTAGTCATTCTTGTTTACATACCATTCCAGGTTTGAAAATTAACAGACGAAGAAAATGTATGTACGATGCCGGGATAGCTAACAGCACTGCATATCGTAGAAATAATAGTTTAAGTAAAATGATAATGCATGAAACAAATAAGGCCCAGAGGGGGGAAAAAAAGGCAAATAACTAGGGACAGTTGTTTTTCGCGAAAATATTTCAAGATCAATTGTACTCCAAAACAGTTTTGTTAATATGCTCTGTCATGGCTGGATGATTTTAAATGTCACGTGCCGCCAAGTGTCCGTCCACGAATCATGGACGTTCAGTAACGGAGTACTTTGTTACGATTGGTCAGCCAAATAAGAACTTGTCTTCTCACATAGACACGCGGCCAATAAACAAAGGAAGTTGTGGTCGTGGACGTAGGATATTGAAGTCTAGCATGGTCATAAATATTTTCGCGAAAAAACACCTGTCCCTACAAATAACTCATAACAGCATTGATAATTTCTAGACATAACATTAACATGCATACTATGCTAAATTTGGAAGAGCGTTCTCAGCGCATAACCTTTATAAACGTGCAATGGTCAGTTCGTTATGACTTTAATACAATTCCCGGTCCTTTATTGAAGTTTAATTTTAAACGGGCAAATAATCTCACTGCAGTTAGCATAGTGATGAATCCTTGAGTCAGTTTTAGTCATAATGCCATCAGTGAGCCCAGAGGAACTTGGAACCGGACATTAGCATTTACTTTAACCGCATAGAAGTTGTGGATATTTTTAGGCCTAACCCGGACGGTGGTATAGGTTCTACGCTACGCTTAACGCGTTTATAAACCGCGTTAAAATTTCAAGACTGAAATACGTTTCATCTTTGAAGTTTAATGATAACGGTATGTTCATGATATTTTTTGTTGGTCGACTGCGTTTGTTCACGGCTGTAGAAGACAGGTCCGGACACTAGCGCGAAAAGTTGACGCCCGTGTTGACCCATTTAGTTCATAAACCCAGCCACAGAGCACTGTTACAGAAGTAGTGCTGTTTACATGGCTAGCATTGGGAGGGGAATTGCAATTTTTTTCCTTAAAAATCGCTATGGTGTAATCCCTATACCAACAACGCTAACAACACTAGTTTTCTTACAGCGCTCTGTGGCTACTGCGTGAACTAAATCAGCCAATAAGAGGGTCAATTCGTTGACATTATTAGATAGGCGAATGTTCATACCTGTGTTCTACGGCCGTGGTTCAGTGTCTCACCTGAAGAAGGGGGCAGATTGCAGGTCCCAGTACGTCGTGGAGACTTGTGTGTTATCATTTATTCGTCGTTCTGTGTCCCCTCTGTTGGTTTATCTATTTTTCCCTGTGCCATTCGTAGTGCTGTATTGTCTGGTTTCATAATCTGACAAGGAATACTTCTTCCTGACTTGTGTTTCAATTGCAGTCGGCGTTTAGCGTGAGGGAGATGTTTCTCTGGCAGGTCGTGTGTGTGTGTGTTTGCAGGCTCCGTGGAGAGAGGACCGGAGGAGCGTGGTGTCCGCGGCTGCCAGTAGAGAGCGGCGTCCGGGAGTTCCTGCAGGTGGACCTGGGAGAGGTGTACGTCGTCACTGGGGTAGAGACCCAGGGCCGGTACGACCACGGCCGCGGGCAGGAGTATGCCGAAGAGTACACGCTCGAGTACTGGCGCCCGGGACTTCGCGACTGGCGCGAGTACAGCCGCTGGGACGGCAAGAAGGTACACCACCTCCCCCCCCCCCCTCCCTGCTTGGCATGCTCCACGCGCACCCGCAACATAACAACTAAGGGCCGGTTGCACCATCGCGGTTCAAAACGCGATCTGAGATCGTATCTAAGATCGACACGGGAAACTGTTGCACCATTCGAGTTCAGAGCTGGACTGGAGATCGAGACGAAGTTCATTTCGAACCGCCGAAATTGGTGGGTCGAAATCTCGATCCGAGATTAGCAGCCATCGTTGACAAATGTAGTTTGTTGATTGTTTTCTTGGGAAATTAAAACATTATACGCACTTCAATATTATCCAGTAACAGTCGTACAACAATAATTCAGTTAAAACAGATTCAATATCGCAAATCTAGTTCTACCTATAGTGAAAAATACGCCTACTTACATGACGTCATGTATTTCTCATACTTAATATCGATCTCTCAATTTGAACCAAGGTCGAGGAATCGGAGATCCGGAATCATGAAATTTCGTAACACTTTTATATTATAGCCAAGCTCAAACTGCATCCTGTTTTGGAACTAGGATCATTCGATCTCGGATCGGGGCGATGTTGGTGCAAACCGGCCCTAAGGCTGTTTCCAAATAGCCACCCCTTACACTCGCTCTCGCATTATCTCCCTCCCTTATGGAATAATCGTCCCTCGCACTCTTCAAATTAATCGATACGATCTGCAATCGATTGCCATTGTAAATAAACAAAATTATATTTACTTTAAAAAATGTGTAAATCAACATTTTCGTTTCAATTAACAATGGATTGATTAGTAGGGATGATGATGGGTATGATAGTACTAATGCATGAAGAGAGTCAGGGGTAAATTTCATCTGTAATCAACAGTTTGAGATCTTAATTTTAGCTTCGTTTGTTCTAAAATTATGAATTAATCATTTACCAAAAGTACACATATATTAAATATTTACTGAAAGTACCTACAGTGAAAGAATACTTGTTCCTGTGTCATTCCACTGTTTTCAGTAATTCAGTTATGTTTTATAAATTCGATATATATATATATATATATATATATAATATATATATATATATATATATATATATACGTCTCCTCACACGGAGGAAAATTAAATTAAGGAAGCTGATTTGGTTTCCTGATGTTAGAAAACAAACAAAAGAATGGCGGTTGTTGCGAGCACAAATAGAGCATACATGTGCACACACTCGTAAACAAACACTCGCTCTCGAAGAACATTTGGAACAGCACTCTCTGACGTCATTACCGAGTGCGCGTGAATGAGAGTGCACATTTCATGCTATTTGGAACACGGCCATACTAAGTCATTATCTTGGAATCATTTGAAAAGTGGGATGGACCCCCCGCCCCGGCCAAGGTCAAGAAGTTACGGAGCGATACGGGCGACACAAACACGCACGCCTAGTGCCTCATCGGCCCTACGCGCAAGGCGTGCAGTGTTTCCGTCGTAACGCTGTACTGTGCAAATTAGATCTGTAACACTGTGGTTTTATTACACGCGATGAAAGCCCGCAGATTAAACTACGCCCTTATCTTTGTACATTTCTCTTAACCGCTTAAGGAAACTGCATAGGCAAGCTTCAAAAATGCGATATTTGACCATTTTTCACGATTTTTATTTCTCCAAGAATATACTTAATATGACAAAAGTAAAAAAAAAAAAAAAAAAAAAAGGAACATATATAATTGTTTTCTATCTTTTCTGGCAAAAAGTCGTATTTGCAGAACATTTATTTACCGAGATATGCGTATTCGCGCAAACAACTATTTCAGAAAAACCGCGGGGTCCATCCCACTCTTAATCATCCTTACTCTGGGAGTGATCTTTGAATTATTCTTGCTATTAGAGTAAGTCCTTAATTCGTCCAGTCCGTGTATCCACGACCGTTGACAAGTTGCAAATGAATGACTTTTATGTGCGGTGTTGTACACAGCAAGGACTCATTGTCTGGTGCTCTGTACGTATTCCTTGTGAGTAAAGTGATTGGTGTCAGCTTCTCAACCTCTCGTTATTTCCTGGCTGTGAGAAACACGTTCAACAAAAGTACAGCGCACTCCGTAATATTTCATGATTGCAACACGTGAGCTTTAAAAATTTATTCGGGACCGAACGGGTTACTAAAACTTTAATTTGAAATTTTTGAATAATCATTTCAACTGGAGTGATTATTGAATTGTTCTTGCAATGGAAGTGAGTGATTTAACTGAGTCATTAATTTGAAATCTTGGAATGATTTTTTTCTCTTGTAGTTATAAATAAATGATTCTTGCACTGGGAGTTAGTCATTAATAAACTATTAATTTGAAATCTTAGAATGATTCTTACAAGGGGAGTGATTTCCGAATGATTCATTGCACCACCAGCCTTAGCAGACACAACGGCACATCAATAAGGTAAAACCCCTCTGGTGTGCCCACACGAACTCCTAAGGACCATGCGCTATGCGGATCTTTAATTTTGGGTTACCATGTGCAACAAAAAAATTAGAACTTATGTTTAACATATAATAAACCTGGGTGCACCCGAACAAATAGGTTGTAGGCCTTCTTTAAACTATAATTTTAATTATAACATTACCTTTAAATGATACCAGTTTCAAAGCTTTGGTTTTGCATTTTATCTTTTTTGGTTGCATTAAATTTTGACAGCGTAAGTCCACAAAATGATTAAACAAAATTCATCATCTGACTTTTTTTTTTTTTACGATTGATTCTAGTTAATTACAAAAACACTTTCTTCTGGCTTTTCATGAGCGGAATTTACTCACGAATTGTTCCATGCTCGTGCCATATTTTTCTTATTAGTGCATTATTTCTAATTAGTGCATTTCTTATCTAGAAATCAAAAGGCTGGCTCGGGACTGCACGACATCATCCGTCATCCACAGCTACTAAACCACGAACAGCATAACCCAAAAAAGCAGGCCTAAGGCTGCTGTTGCTTACTAAGAAATTTATAGTGAAAAAATGGTTGAAAACACGGACTAGTATGTGCACGAGTTGACCGGTGAAATATAAAGTAAAAGCAACTTACCAAAGTGGCGAAAAGAGGATTCTGCCTCATGATTACTGAACATGAGATAACCATAGAAAATGTTGTGCATCAAGCCATGTTGAGAGAAATATGGAGAAGAAGGAAGTGGGCGCGTTCTTAAACCATGAGATGGAACAATCGCTCTAGGTTGGCATATCGATAGTATCGATATGTTAGACAGTATTTACCATATACATAGTTGTAACGAGTCACACGCAAATTAGTCAATGCAATATGGTACAAAATAAATTCTTATAAGCAGAGAAATGACAAGTAAATTACAATATTTTCAAGTACACTACCACATTAAACACCAGTTAAGGTTATAGTAGTTCACACAATACGTGTTAACGACACTATCGAACAAAGTAAATACGAACTTTAAGGAGACAAAACTACTTCTTATTGGTAAAGAAAAAAATCAAATGAATGAAGCAATAAATTGTGGTGGTGTGGGAAGCTGGGGGGGGGGGGGGGTGGGAAACAAGCTTTGACACTCAAATCAAAATATGTGGGTGTATCTCAGAAGGCGCAAAGAGAAGAAAAGAAAGTTGCCAAGCAAAATAATACATTGTTAATCATGAGTATGAGAGAATTGATTACAGCGAAACAGAGACATTAAGAAAGGCGTTGACTAGAGTAAAAATAGACATTAAATATTGTGCTCACAGAGGAATAAAAAGAATCATATTGGGTATTGATGGATTAATACTTTAAATAATAGCTTTGTAACTAAATGAAAAACTAATTTAATAATTTAATTTTTATTAGGACATCAGTCCTTCCAGAACTCGAATACGCTCCTCAGGCGTCCATGTAACACTAGTGTCAGAAGTGGGATAGAGGCATTTAATTGTAAACTATGTTAGACAGTACGCAAGGAACAAATGGTGTTAAGAGAAATTAATATAGTGTAATAGTTTTAGGTCGAAATATGAAGATTGTTTTGTACAATCATTACAGCGCACGTTAACTCGAAATATGTCTATAGAACCGGAAGTACTGTGAGCATTAATCGAGTTATTAAGTAGCCAAGTGAGCGCAAGTGCGAATAGTTAATGGAAAGATGTAAAAACCCAAATTAGTATTGTGAAAGATAGTGCACGAAATTGTAAACACCCTAATTAATTCTGTAAAAGAAGTGTGAATGAAACTGTAAATTTCCAAATTTGTTCTGTAATTGAAACTGTAAATAGTGCAAATGAGAATGTAGACAGGAAAATTGTCTCTGTTAATGAAAATGTAGACAAGAAAATTGACTTTCTAAATGCAAATGTTGATAGGAATAATTGAAGGCATTAGTGAGTTAGTGAATACGAGAATTGACAGTGTAAATGAAAGAATGGACAGTATAAATGACAGGATAGCCAGTGTCGAAAAAGAAGTGAAACAGGAAATAAGTGCAATTAAGAAGAAATGGCAGGAATTTCTGCAGCAGCGGAATCCTGCTACCACAACATCGCCAGCCGAGAAAAGTGACGATACAGTATAAGTCGTAATCAAAGAAGCAACCTCGGAAGATAGTCAGAAGCTCTGCTGCATTGGTGTCACACAGCCAGGATTGGGGAGGGGGTCTCAATTAAACCCGCCACTTATTATGGCCAGACTTCTTTGGCAGGAGTTCCAACACCAATTTGAAATAGTCGCCACTCTGAATGGCTGGTAAGCCGTAGAGCGGGGTTACTAACTCGCGGCTGTATTGAGAGGGCCCGCAATGAGCATATCACAATCTCTGCCATAGCGACATCGACTGGAGTACCCCACACTGGGGTCGGCTTTCAAGCTACATTTTGGCGACCGATACCTGCGACATGCCCACCATGCACAGCTGCGAAGCCGCACCCAACGACCAGGGGAGACACTGCAGCAGCTATGGCAAGACATCGTGCGGCTGTCTCAACATCTCTGGAAGGGTGCTCCGAGGAGGCGCGCATCATCACAGTCGGCTTCTTCATCGATGTCATCGCCGACACATAGGTACGGCATGCAGTACGTCTTACTGCACCCTACAACATGCAGGATACCACGACCTGAGCACTGGAGGTGGAGTCAGCAAGACAGGAGCCCGCACCCGATGTCCAGTACATGCAGTATTGCTGAACAACGACGAAGGAAGACGTGGTAACAAAGACACTGAAGGAGTTACAGTTAGCTTTGGGAGACATCGCTTCCAGGGTTCATGCTACAGAGCTTCGCAGCCCTTCACATAAACGGAGGGAGTGTTTTTCATGTGGACAGTAGGGACTCCTGATAGCCTATTGCCCACAACAGCAGCAGCAGAGGGGAAAGAAGCAGCGAGTTGAACAAATTGTTTCTATGAGCGCATGCAAGCACTTCCGTGAAGGAATTTGTGAGTTTGGTGCATATATCCAACAATTGAGATACCACTTCACAAAGCAGTTGGAAAATGCACATGTTCACATCGACCGAGTGGCACTCTACAAAGGTTCTGATGTTGCAGAGTCTGTTCGGGACTAACAGATTTGCACAAGGGATAGTGTTACATTTTGCTGGTCTCCGTTGACCTTGGGCTGTCCTACGCGAGCGAGCGGAAGGGGAGTGTTTGAATGACAGGCGAGCAATAATCCTGTCAGTGTTTGAAGCTGTAAAGACGTGCCGCCACACATTTTTCCACTTGGTGCCGGGATAAACATTTTGTGACGCGCGCGCTGCTGACCTTCAGCAGATCGGGTTTCTGCGTTTATCTTAAGAATGCTCTGGATTGTTAATATTGTTTCTCTCAGCGAAACTCGAGGTGCCTTGAACCTTCCAAATGGTAAGGGCGACTGATAAGTAAATGCGATGGGCCTCCGAGGCGGGAGCTGTTGAGTGTATGAGTGGATGGAGTTTAAGCGATAGAAGACGAGCGAAACTTGCGGCAATTGAAGTGACCAGCAGGAGGAAAATATGTGACTACGAGCATCGGCACAGCGAATAGTGCTACTGGCTGGCTGGACTATTTGACTAGATGCATGAGTCAAAGAGATTACAAATTATGGCAAAAGATAGGCTGAAAACTTGTTAATAATGAGTATGAATGAACTGACCATAGCCAAACAGAGACAATAATAAGGGCGTTAATTAGAGTAAAAAACATTAAATATTGCGCTCACTGAATGTTAAAACGAGTCATAGGTGAGATAGATAGATTAATGCTGTAAATATAATAGCTGCGTGAATAAATTGATTTAGTTATTTCATTTTTATTGAGACCTCTATCACTCACGAACTCGGATATGCCCCTCGGGCGTTCATGTAACAATACCATCCTTGTTTGTCTGTTGGTCATTTCTACTTGTGTTACTTTTGTCTAAATACCATTATGCTTATTAACTATTTAAATGCACAAAACTTAACTGAAGTCATTTTAAAAATACAAACTTTCCAAAAAATTTAATTGTATAAAGCAAAAAAAAGCAGTAGGAAAAATTTATATACACACACACACAAACACACACACACACACACACACACACACACACACATATATATATATATATATATATATATATATATATATATATATATATATATATATATATACATACACACACACACACATAATAAAAAAAGTATGTTGCTAAGCAAGTTTTATTGTTGGTTTATTTTTTCATTTAGTTTTTCTTGCATTTTCACTTGCAAAAAGAAAGCTTAATTTTCTTGTTTTTTTTTCATTATTGTAGGATAGGTAACGTATTAAATACACGTGTATATTTGGTTCAACTTTAAGTAGATATAGAAAGCTATATCTATACTAAAATATAGATTGATATAGTAACACCCATATAAGCTTAGCGTTTCTGAGCATTGTTTTTTTTCTTGCTAGAGAAATGCAGTTTTAAAAGATATGAATCAATATGAAAATAAAGTAAATATAGTAGAGGAACGTGTATCGGTCGGGCGCACCCGGTGAACGAATGCATCAGTTGTGACTACGAGAGGGCGTGGACGCCGAAAGAGATAGAGAGAGAGAGGGAGAGAGGGAGAGAGAGAGAGAGAGAGAGAGAGGAGTGGCCATCAGGGAAATAGAACCAGCCTGTTGGAATCGAGATGCGACGTCAAAGAATTCCCGTCGACCAGCGCTCGGGTGTCGGGACATCCGAGTAAACGACCACGCGGGTCGCTGGGATCACTTTCCCGCGCTAACGACCGGCTGCCACAACACGAGGGCGCAGTGGTGACGGTGAAATAAAAAGAGGGGTGGGTGGCGTGGGGGTAGGTAAGCACTAGTCAATAACGTAATTAATTTCGATCCCACCCCTGCTTTCCCCCCGAACTCCCTTCCGTTTTCCCTCACAGCGTTGCAACTTTTATCGCCGCTCCTTCAACGCAGGACGCTTCGAGCTGGCAGCTTGCGCCAGCAGGCAGGCAGGTGTTCTGGGCTGAAGAGTTCTTGAAGAAGCAGAAATATTAAAGCTTCTCGAACGTTCCACGAAGCGCCTGAAGCCCGGCAGCATCTTTCCCGATCCGAGATCGAATGATCCTAGTTCCGAACCAGGATACAGTTTTATCTTGGTCCCAATGTAAAAGTGTTGCACCAAAGAAATGTCATGATTCTGGATCTCCGATTCGTCGATCATCGTTTCAAAGTGAGAGATCGAGATTTAGTATGCGACAAATTTTGCTATTTGTTCGTAATATTTGACGTCATGGAAGTAGGCGTATTTTTCACCATAGATAGAACTAGATGTGCGAGGTTTTATCTGTTTTAAGTGAACTATTGCTGTACGAATTTTATTGAATAATATTCAAGTGCGTATAATCTTGTTTTAATTTCCTAAGAAAACAGAACTTAGTTCTATATGTTGGCGTATTTTCAAACTACATTTGTCGACGATTGCTGCTGATCTCGGATCGAGATTTCGAACCACCAATTTCGGCGGTTCGAAATGAACTTCATCTCGATCTCCAATCTAGCTCTGAACTCGAATAGTTAAACAGTTTTCTATGTCGCTCTTATATCCGATCTCGGATCTAGTTTCGAACTACGATGGTGCAACCTGGCACAAGAGAAAGGGAGAATTTTCTCGGGAAGAAATTCAATGCAATTGACATTGATTTAATGACGGTCACCTGTTTGGTGTGTTAAATGCTCTGCAGCTTGCTACGAATCACACGTTTTCAAGATACGCTGTATGATGTATTCGTAATTTACGATATTATAGAAACAGCACGTTCTTCAAAATATTTAGGAACTTTTTGCAGTGTTAACAAATCAGTGTGTTTTACACCAGGTTTAATGGATCTTAACTCGTATCTAGTGGGCAAAGCAGTTTTCTACTGTCAAAGGATAATCTAGTGGATTTACTTTAAATTGTCTTAAGTGTATGGAGGACAGCTTTCTCGATAAAAAAAATATATATATCACTGGCTAGACTGTCCAAATATTTAATTAACATATGTATATGGTGAAATACTTAATGTTTATAACATAATTTTGCAACCGATATCCACGAATTGTTGTTTCAATGGCCGTTTCTACTGAATGATACTGAGTCACGTGTTCATGTAAGAAAATTATTTTTTTTTTAACACCTTAATTTTAAAAACTACTTAAAGTAAATATGTTTTTATTTTAATGAAAGCCATGGTTATTATTTCGAGTATTGTACGGTTGATTATGGGCATTTTCAAAATAATGTGGATTTTGGTGGATTTTTCACTTGTGGCTTGTGCATTTCTCTATCTGTTGGCAACACTGAGTTACGTAATTTAGCCCAAGGTGATATGGGCATAAAACGTTTAGAATTCGTCGATTAGTCTGCTCGAATAGGCGTTTAGCTCACCAGGAATTTGTCCTAATAAGCATACAGCCTACAAGTAGTTTGTCTAAAATGCATTTAGTTTACAGATTCTCAGCCTAACATTTGTTTAGTCACTAACAATAAAGAAAATTAACCTTAATAATTTAGCCTGTGCTGAAGTAACAAAACCACCGCTTTTATACTGACTGCTGAAGATAAAATAAGATTTCAGGCGAACTGTTTGTTGAATTCTTACAACTCCAACTTTTGACTTCTCGTGTTCCGGTACAGAGTATGCACTAGCCGAGGTCAGTATGCACTAGCCGAGGTCAGTATGCACTAGCCGAGGTCTGGTGCAGAAACTATTACCCAACAGCTTGTTACAAATTTTGAGTTCTCGGGAGAGATAGATTTTTCTCTTTTTTAACTCTACAACTTTCCTTGAGGTAATATTTCTCTCTTCAAAATAGTCTTGTTTTCTATTTTTTAAATTCTTCTTCTTCTTCATATTCGTTATTCGTGTGTATATGAATATCTGTAGTGATTAGTGGCTATGCTTTCTTCTGCATTTCGTCACGAGATACTATTTTGTGAGTAGATGCTTTTGAAACTATTTATCGAAACTACCATACTCCTTGCACTGTATATTTAAGTAAACAGGTATATAGCTGAAAGTGTTTTTTTTTTGTGTTTTTTTATTTTCTAGATTATATTCCGAACTTTTTATCCAAGTGTAACTGGATAGATGTTTTACTGAGGACACGAAGCCTGAAGGCTAGGATTTGAATATGCCCGTAGATGTTGTTATAGGCTGTTCACGGTAAAGTGAACACATTTATAAGCCCTCTCAATTGGAATAAAAGTCAATAAATATGCCTTAGACGTTAACTTCCGAGTAACGTGGAAAATTCCTGCTGTGTTTATTACTTACATAGCAATATGCATTTAAAAAAGGTGGTTAAAGGATAGAAAATGGCTGAAAGAAAAAAGTAACTAGGGCTTCCAAAGTGCTCAATTTACCGTGAACAGCCTATAGATGTGTAGACATGAATAGACCTGCAGACTCAGACTGCCCTACACATGTTGATTCCCTTCAGATATGAAAGGGCCAGAGAATGTTGCTTGACTTAATTTCTTCCCTGTACTGTTCTCTTCCTCTATTATTCATCCAGAAAGGTGTATAACGTCATCATGAACATCATTGCTATTGTTATAAGTTCTACGCTATCTCATTTTGAGTCATAACGATGTCAACGTAGGTAATAACAATCTAAGGTTAGCAAACCACTTATTTTATATTTGAAAAAAAAAATCGCTTACTTTGATTTTATTAAGAATTCAGAGTACCTAGACTTGTATTTATTGCCAAGTGGTTGCAACATCGGAATTGGATGCGTTGCAAGTAAAATACATCAAATGATTTGATTTAGGATATTCTTGTTGTGAGAAAAATGTCCATGAATATTGAGCGGAAATATAGACCCAACGAGTATTTCGCGAACTCATTCGGAGACGAGGTAGACTCTCATACTGTTCTGACTGGAAGACAGTTATTTAGACACGCCCCGTTTAACCGTGAACCTGTAACAAGCTGGGAGAAGTAAGTTAGCGAGTGTTTAACAGTCCTGTACAGAGGCCTCAGTTGATCACAGAAACCAATAAGCAAACGATAATGTCTCAAGTATACAGAGGACTGTCCAGCCTAGCTTGCCGCCAACTCAAACCGCGAAATACCCGGGGCTCTATTCATGAGTCATTCTTCGTAAACCATTTCGAGCAGGTCCATTCATTGTCCCCATTTTCCTCATTACTAAGCAATGTTTTGACATCGTCTTCCTGAATCATGAAACGAACGTAAGCTCTCTTCCTAAACGTTGCTTTGCGAAAATATTTGGTTTATCGTTTGTTTTACTTATATTACTTTATAATGCATATCTGGTGTCGAGCCTGCATTTATATCTAATTAAAATTCAAGAGGATTTCTTTAAAATGTGAAAATATTCTATTAGCTAATTACCTTGCCCATTATTAAGGATGTAATATATGAACTAGTAATGCATATTTATGTCACAATTGACTTAATACGAAATTGCATAAATTAGTTCATTCTCACCTTTTACGGCAACCAGGGAACACCTACTGCGCGACAAAATCAAGTTGAGCCCCGTGTGGAGGTGGTGAGAGCGCTGGTGTCGCAAGGTCACTCCGTGAAGTGTGCGATGGGTATCGAGAGGCGGGAAGGCCCTTCCCGTTGTTATGAATGGACCTTAACACTACATCCAGCTCTGAAACCGTTCTCACACCTTCAAAGTAAAACAAGAACGCCAGGGGGTTGCGTCAAAGCAGTGCAGCAAGGGCCAGCAGTTACAACCCCCTCCGCCAACCAGGGAAAGAGGCCAGCTATGTCTAAACGTTAAACGACGCACCGATATCGGCCGACGCGAGGCGTGGCGCCGCAAATTTCCACGGCCGGACAGGCTACAGAGAAGATCGCAGCCATGTGTGTGCCCATCCGACGTCATCCGTACAGCCTCCGGCATCATGTTTCAGGTGGCGACTGTCCGACATAGATATAAATAAATAAGTCGTGCGGTCCTCATAACTAAAAATGTAGGTAATAATAACTTAATATTAATTAGAGTAGCTTCCCGTTTTAGCAACTCTTACAGTGTTGTATTGTTTGTGTCTCATATCACGAATAAAACCCCTCATTTACAAATAAACTCTACCGTCTATAGCTACGATCCCTAAACCTCCTTAGTTTATAAATAAAATTACGTTGTCAATTTTTGTATTTATAACATCTGGTGGAGGCGCCGGGTATCGTTCAAAATGCGAGCCACCGTCATTACCAGCCGGGAAAGACGCGTGGTTTACTTTAAGACAAAAACACAGTGTACACATTATTGTCGAATATAACATATAGAAACCATTTTATTTCTTGATTAATAACTATTATTGTGCAACATTGCTAGAAGCTGTTCACGATAAAGTGAGCAATTTAGAAATAAACCTTAGAAAATAGTCACTGCCCCCTGCCTGCATATATTTTAACGGGCGCACTGATTGACGTTCGTCCAGTAAAGTTGATAACGATGGATGTATTGTAGTTCCATTTTTAAAAGTCGATTAAAAAGTGTTAGGTAACCATTTGTGAAAACTTTAAATAATTTATTTCGTTTCCTGGTTTTTTAATGCATCGAAGTATAAAAATAAGCAGATTTTTAAAGTATTTAGTTTCTTAATAATTTAACAGTTTCACTTAACTGACGCTTGAATAATGCGACGAGGCCCATGGAAAAGTTAATTTTACATAGGGCGGAGGAATGCACAACATGCATACAAGTAGATCATAAGCAGGGCTTGCAAAAGTGCTCATTTTACAGCCTATATAGAAACATTACACCGGATCCTCCACTCCAGAAATGTTGCCATCATAGGTACGTTTGGCTTCTGTAACGTCACTTGTGCTGTCACTGTCGCTACCGCTACTGCTACTGCTAACGATACGTTTTTTGTAGGTTCAACATAACTCCAGGAATCTCCTCCTCCACCAGCCCGTCGTTTACCCAATAATCATTTTCTAGTTTTTACACATTATAGAATTGTTTTTTTCCAGTCTCCTGGTGAAATAGTGTCTATGGCTGAATGAGTCAATTGCAGATTGTGCGAGGTTGCTGATGTAACCGAACCATTACAAGCTGCTCGGATTTTCTCTCGTCGGCAGAAAAAAACAATGTTGTTATTTACCAGGCAATTTCTCATGTTTGTAACAGTAAGAGACATAGTTGGGGGTTCGTTCTCGCACTGTTTTTGGTATGGAGCATTATCAAGAACAATAAATGTTTGAAGATGGAATGTTGGAAAGTAGTCGTGTTTTCACATCATTTTATTAAAGTGTTGCTATTCGTTTCATCGTGGTATTCACCGCTTTTAGTTTTGGCTTTAAAAATTAACTTGGTTTCCTCGATGAAGCCATTTTCACAGCCTGGGTGAACAATAATTCATCGCTGGCCTGGATGGTTGTTTTTGTACACCTCTACTACGTCATCATACTGTCGACATTTGTTTAGAATATAATTACGATAGTTACATGTCTCATCGAGGTATATTACAGGTAATTAATTGAAAGGGAAAATTTAGCAGGGCCTTAAAAAGTGCTCACTTTATCGTGAACAGCCTATAAATGAACGTGACATGAAACTGGATAGAAAACAAGACAAGTTGCCACAAGGGTGAACACCACTTTACAACTTACGTGACTGTACGCACAGGTTTGCAGATAAGGCCGCTTGCTCGTTATTGGCTGGAAGGAGACAAGAAAAATTGCTTATAAATTACGTGTATGCAAGCCCTATGACATCATATCGAAATTGAACCAATTATATTGCATCATAAGACATTGTTCGGATACCAACTATCCAATCACCGAGTTGCCACGTGATTACAGCTTTCCAATCGCATGCAGGCATTGATACATCACATGCGGGCAGGTAGGCAGACTTTGGGTTCTTATCATTATTATACAGGATTATAAACCAATTCTATATAATCTAATATTCTCATATTACCACACGTACCTGTTAACTTTCTATACATATAAATTTGATCGCCAACATTATATTTCATTTTCTTTTGTAAATATATAACAGGATTTCCAAATGAACTTATAATAGCAGTACTACTACTAACACCTTCATTAACTGGGAATGTTTTCCAACAAATCTATTTCACCAAAGTCTTTATGTTTTGGGTCCATAGCATTATTTTCTCGTCTAAAGAAATAGAACTCTAAGAATCCAGAGCCAGCTTTTGCAGTAGCACCTTGTAGTTAAAACCTGAACAACAATGACAATAAAATATAACTTTCCTCTATATCCACAACTCGTACAGTCCATTCAGTATCATCTTCGCTAACGTCCTTTTCAATAGAACGTATTTTACGGAGCACCTTCCTGGGGAAATAAGAACATCCACCTCTACGAAACCTGCTGACGTACATCTTGACCTAACTTCACCAAACATCTCCTCCGCTATAAAATAATTGTCTCTTGTATAGCAGAGTCCCATATCGTGTACGTACTCGTTACGGCGCCTCGTCTGCTAGCTGAACATTCGACGCCGGTGGCAGCCTTCGCTAATCAGCGGCGCGAAAATAGAGAATCGCTACAAAACAGCTCGTGCGCGTTGGTTTCTTTTTCGTCAGTTCAGTAAGCGGGGACTGTATGTATGTTTATGCCACGTGAAGAAACACGATGGCTCGAAGCGAGGCAGGCGTGTATTACTCAGGATGCAATAGTCAAGTACCAACGTACTCGGTAAACATCGCAATTATCTGTTTCGAGACAAGAAAATGGATGTGCATTCTTTGAAAAGTGAAGACTCCTCAAGGCATTGCTGACGCAACACCATCCATTCACCGCTTACTGTGCTGACGAAAGCGAATCGACGCGCACGAGGTGTTCTGCTACGATCGATGTTTTGTTTAAATTGGTAAACAGCCTTTAGGCGCCTATAACCATGTATAGGTACAGTTCAAAGCAATTTTGGGTCGTCCAGTTTTTTTGATTGGCTGACGCATGTTCTGATGTGTGTTAATTGTTTGTGCACGAATCACGAAGGCACAGTGTCGGAGTTACGGAATCCTGAGTGGCGCGGTCAAATGCGGAAACGACAACAGCAGTCAATGGAGCCGATGTGTGTGTGTATATAGTATTGAAGTCTACTGTGTACTCCGATTTATTCGCGAAAAATCAGTGGCCCTACCGACGTACGAAAAGGAAACACACTTCAAAGAATGTACGAATGATATTCTAAATACTTCATGAACATTATAAATGCCATTTCCGATCCCTGCAAAATATCTAAAAATGGCTTTTTTTCACACTGCTGCTTCTCATAATACAGTGTTTGGAAACATGCGAATTATTAATCGGGACCCGCAGTGAATTTTGCTTCAGACTTCCCAGCAATAAAATGTTAGCGTCATCGCTTAAAATACCATAGGTACGCACTGCACGCCAGTTCAGAACCATTCACGTAGGTGCGATGGGGTATTGGGAACGCGTGTCAGTGTAGCCCTTATGGCTTGCTCGCTTCTGACTCTTAGATGCATTAAAAAGGTCCAAGCAGGTGGAATCCTTAAGTACTCTATGGCTAGGAACAGGTTTTTTTTTCGCGGAAAAGATTTCAAGACCAGCTGTACTCCAAAACACTTTTGTTCGTATGCACTTTGGTGGTTGGATGATTTTAAATACCACGTGCCTCAAATGTCTGTCCGCGAATCATGGATGTTCAGTATCGGAGTAATATATTCTGATTGGCCCAGTCAAATAAGAACATGTCTTCCCACGTAGACATGCGGCCAATAATCAAACGAAGTTGTGGTTGTTGACGTAGGATATTGAAGTCTAGCATGGCCATAACTATTTTCGCGAAACACACCTGTCTCTATCTATGGCCTTAGTGGACACGGTCATCGATTACTATAATCTGTTTAACACACTGGGGTCTGCACACATTTACTGGCACTAAAGACATATTAGAAGTGAGTCATCCATATCCACTACTGCAAGAACACCGGTTCTTCTGGTGTCTGTGTTATAACTCACCATCATCATTTTGGTCCTTACCACACCGGACACTACCCTGTACTTCACAGCGTTGATTATTGGCCGGTCATCAACAAATGGAGAGCCGAGCTGATATTGACCCAATCAAATGTCCTTTATCGTATAAAATGATTTACAATCAATCGTGTCCCTTTGAGGGGCTATAAAAAAAGGAATTCTATAGTTACAAGTCCTGTCCCAGGTGCCATTGCTACCCAATTCACCATTTCTTTACTACTAGTCTACATGCAAGAACCACCTAAGTGCCACTTTAGTAAAAATTGCTGGAATAAAATCCGTATAAATACATGATGTATGAAACTTTTAATGCAAGCTTTTTGACACATTTTGAACGAAGGATAGAGCTTTTATAGTGAAATTAATGGTCTACAGTTCAAACACCGACCCGAGTTTTCGATCAATTTTAACGAATTTTGTACGCAATTTTCGACCTGTTTACGTGCTAATACGTACGTGATATTAAGATCTATGCAATATCTATCAATTAGGAATGTCGTGGGACAGTGGATTCAAGTCCCGAAATTATAAAATATGTTAATTTTCTCGGACTTAGAAAAAAGTTGGTAATTTTTTTCAGTGATGGGAGAGAGTATATATACAGCGTGGACGTACGCTGATACCTTAGTTAGTGTTCAGACATTGAGAAGTTAACATCGATTTTTGGAAACGGTCTTTCGTCATACCACGAAGATGAATTGCGAGAACGAAGGTCTGTCTTTGACCTCAACTAACATGGAACCGCGACCTGCACCATCGCTAACTGGTCATCTCCAGTGTCGATTCTGCGATTGAGTGTTCACCTATGGTCAAAATGCTCGACGACATAAGATAACGTCCTGTACGAAGATACCTTTTCGCGCGATGAAGCATTTCGACAATGGCCACATGCAGGTTTTCCAAGATGATAAAATGAATGAAGATAGTAAGATCTGCAAGGGTTCGTCTACTGGAAACCAGCACGTGCTGCCGGCAATACCTCCTGCTACATCGATGGGTACTGTTTCCGCAGACGATTATGACGAGACAGTTAATGCTATAGACGGAATGATTGAGTCAGTTTGTGCGGAATGTACTACATTTGCATGACGTTCGCGTGAAGTCGACTAATTTCAAAATAAACGACCGTCAGCTCTAAATACTGGTGAACATACAACTCCTGCTACAAAGAAAAGTAAACTTGGTATTTATGATGAAACAGGAAGTGAAGACGAGCGTGAAAACAGTATTGATGATGACTATGACGTCAGTTATAGGGATGGTGATTCCCGCGACTTTTCCACACATTCCACCAACGAGTTTACTTCAATAAATGATGCGAAGAAGACAGAAGACGCCGGTTATACTGGCTACTTATTTCCCGAAGATCAGAATAAATTTGTAGACTGACTTAGATATTTGCTTGAGCTTAAAAAATGCGGGAATTACTCGAACATGCAATATGTCGTTTCAATCGTTAGAGAACTTATGGATCGGGGTTGTATTAGATGATGTGATGAACTGCTTTATTCTGATTTGTTTTCTGTATTTGTTTTGTGTGTCGTATACTTTTATCTCTCACGACTTTAAAGTGTGGTGCTATGATCACTCGCTTATAAACGTTAAGATGTGTAATTAGAATATTTAAGTATAAAATACATGGATAGTTGAGTGCATTCCAAACATTAATTCCATTTACATGAACACATTTCGAAGACAGTTGGAGAATAGTTTTTTTTATATTTTTAGATAGAGGTAAGCGACAAACCCATGAATTGGTGTAAAAATTGTGAAAGATTGAGTGTATTGGGGATGGATTGGTGAGTGGATTGGTAAATGGTTGGGTGGATTGGTGAATGATTGGATGAATTGGTGGGTAGATTGGTGAATGATTGGGTGGATTGGTGAATGATTGGGTGGATTGGTGAATGATTGGGTGGATTGGTGAATGATTGGGTGGATTGGTGGATGTATTGGTGAATGATTTGTGTGGCTTTGTGAATGATTGGGTGGATTGTGAATAGTTGGGGGAATTGATGAATGACTGGGTGGATTGGTGGATGGATTGGTGATTGAGTGGGTGGATTGGTGGGCGTATTCGTGAATGATTGGGTGGTTTTGAAAATGATTGGGTGGTTTGGTGAATGGTTAGGTGGATTGGTGAGGACTGGTGGGAGGATTGGTGAATTATTGGTTAGGATTGCTGGGGATTGTGAATGATTGGGTGGATTGGTGGGTATTGGTGAGGATTGGTGGATGGTTTAGTGAATGATTGGTTAGTATTGGTGAGGATTGGCAAATGTTTAGGTGGATTGACGAGGATTGGTGAATGATTGGGTGCATTGGTTAGGACTGGTGGTTGAATTGGTGAATTATTGGTGAGGATTGTTGAAGATTTGTGAGGATTGGTGAAGAGTGGTGAGGATTGGTGTCTGAGAAGAGCACGAATGATTATTATCCTAGCTGTTCTCGTACATTCCAAGTCTCTAGGGCCTGGCAGTAAGCCCTATTGATATTTAAATTAATGCCAATTAAAACTATAAAAATGGTGATTCATACCATGATTATAACATACTCGTGCATGTGGTTGCTACTAGTGTGATGGGCTTGGTTTAGTCAACTAAACATACATTAAAAAAATACCGAGAGCATACTTATACCTACATAACAGTCGGGGCAATGAATAATATATAAAGATTTACGGTTTTGCATACCTTTGCATATCAAATCAATATAGCTACCAGCAACAAACATATGCTTGAAGAATTAGAGGGGCGTAACTGCAAAGAACCTTCGGATACGTTCGACAAACCCGAGTCGACGGCTTCCGAACACCCCCCGAGTTGAACCGAAGGTTGCTGAGTTCGTCCGAGTCGAGCCAAGACCGCCAGTCTCCCGGCCTCACAACCGCCGCCGTCGTCGAACCCTCATTCGTCACCGAATGGTCTGTGTGTCGTGAGACCGGGAGCCTAGATTCTCATAACTCACAGGGTGTTTGTAAAGACAAAATGCACCCCGACACGTACACAAATCATTGAGTAAGGCGGCGGGGCGCCGTATAGCTGTGGTTTCTTGGGCACCGGACCCGTGTTAAGATTGTTAAATTGTTGCCTATTTTTAAATTAGGTTACGTGTGGTTGTGTTCTGCGGGGGAGTGAGGCTCTCCTCCAGCCTCACGGCTGGAGTGAATGTTAGTGTCGTGATGTCTGTCTAATATGTTGGTCTGTTGTTTGCAAGTGTGCTAACTAAACTCGCATTTATTGTATAGGTGCGTCCCTAGAAACTCGCATTTTTTGTATAGGTGCGTCCCTAGTCTCCCGGGGACAGCCCACAGGGTACGTTTCATCGCTTCAGTGTGTAGTGTAGGAGAGAATTTAAAAATCCATAGTCAAATGTGTTTGCGCTGATGGCGCTTATTCAAAGATATGATTTACCTATTAACATTTACTTTTACTTATACTTATGGCACACTTCTGTTTTGATGCTGATAGCACTTTATTTTTTTTATGTTTTTTTTTATTTTTTTTTTCGGGACGAAATATGACTCAAAGTGGGTATCTTATTTAAAGTTGATTGTAATGTTAATTGTGTGCCATATTTTCTCATTCTGCTACCCTGAAGAAAATTTTTTTTCCCTATAATTTGGGGGAGGGGAGAAAGGTATTATTTCCCCCCCCCTTTTTTCCCCCTTTAATTTCGTTGAGCACTGAGGCTGCAAACCTGAAAGAATAGTGGTTGTTATTTGTGCATGTGCTAGGGGGCCCTTGGTACCATAATCCAGTTGGATTTCTGGTAAAAAAAAAAATCCCCCCTCCCCTTGTGTATTCTTGGTAGTCAGTTTCTCCCTGACCTGAAACAGACAATCAAGTCGGTGCGTCACTGTGCGTACATGATAATATAAGTATTTTATGATGTTTTTGAATTTTTTTGTTTATTTTATTTTATTTTTTATTTTATTGATTTTTATTATTTTTTGTTGTATAAATGTAGTTTTGTCCATTTTTTAATTTTATACATATGTAAACATATATATTTTCTTTTTATGATTTTCTATAGTTTTAATTAATAATTATCTATCCCGGTATGTCCAGTGTTGAAAGTTAACTAAGTGATATATACAATGGTGGTAGTGATTATTGTGAAAGTTTCCCCATATGAACAATATTCCCTGGGCCAGTACTTGTGCCACTAGGCCTGACTCTCGGATGGAGGTGGGGCAGGTCTCCTTGCCCGAGAATCCGCACAAGCCGCTGCAGCTGCCATTTGAAATGCATTGCCCCAGATTCGCCATAGGCCTATATATGTACTACTGTTAGCAATATCATTGTTTCTGCGTTGTGGTGTTAAGCACTTGCCGAGCAAAGGCTGCACAGCCATGCGAGTTTTGTTCTGAAAAACACAGAAATGTTGAAATTAGCTTTGCTGGAGCTACACTCGAGCATAGCCTACAAAGTATTAAGAAACAGCGTGTTAGGTTTATCTGGATATAAAGAACGTGGGGGGGGGGGGCTACGGTGTTGCCGTAACGACGAGGGCGTTGCGTTCGTAGGTATCACTGTACGGGCCCCTCGCCCCCCCCCCCTGATGCAGCAGGAAGGGGCATTGCCCCTGAATGAGCGTGCGTGCGTGCGCTAAGGTGAAAAATGACCGACCGAGCTGTCACGTGGGCTTGGGCGTGGCTTAGCAGAGACTCGGACAGGCTACGGTCATCCCGCCTCTCCCATCTGCAGCGAGATGGTAAATTGGTGTATGTAATGGACTGGCACAGCTTTTCAAGGTAACCGGTTTCTGTAGCTCTCGAGAAACCGAGAGTAAAATGGCTGAAGAAATTTCACCGTGCTGAAATAAATATAAAATACACTCTTTGAACATAACGATTCAAAGCCGGGACCATTCTGTTTAACATTGTCATAAAATTAATGTAGTGTAGGTTAATTACTAAGAAGTACTAGAAAACGTCGTAGTAATTTGTCAGCGAATATATAGTATTAACACATCTCCAGTTACCTAAGAGCGCTAATTTGTTCACGTCACTGAAAGTTATATTCCGGTGGAGCATTTGTATTATGCTTTTTAGCCTCCAAGATTTTGAGTTCTATAAGCCTTGTCACATAAACCTTAATTTAGTGAAATATAAATTAATATTTAGTGTTTAAGCACTTGTAAGTGACCTATCGTCCTTCTGGTTGACCCTTCTATGCACTGTAAAAAAATTTGGGGTAAAATTCCCTTACATGTAAGGGAAGCTAATTACTCTAAATGTAAGGTAAGATTTTCTCTTAAATGTTGAGTAAATAAGCACCTGACAAAAGATGGGGGGAAAATCCCATAGAAAATAGGGAAAATTAACTATATTGTGTAATAAAACTATATTTAAAATTGTCTTGGAGTATGAGCAAATGTTAATAATTTATTATTTATATCTGCTGACGAACAGTAACCGAAACCTCAACATTAAAATCGTCGACCGATGGTGGTGGGTGGACCCGAGACATGATTCTCTATCACGAAAGGCCGATGAGCTACCCATTACACCACGATGACAGTGTGACAGTATTAGTGAATATTAGTGTGCTATATTGTTTCTTCCGCCCGTCCCCCCACTTAGCTGTTAAGGATGCTGAAGAGATGCACGCGTCGTAGGGTAATTTTCCCATCCACGTATGGGATTTTCCACTACCAGGTACGTGAATTTTCCTCCAGAGTGCGGTTATTTTACCTTGCCTGTAAGGAAAACTATGTTTCACCCACAAGTTTGGAAATATTACCTTACTCTTATCAGATAATTTTCCCATAATTTTTTACAGTGTGGTGTTACGAATTTGTTCAGCTTATCCAGTTATTACTCAGAAGTTGAGGATCACGCCTCTACCACGGCGAAAAATAAAAATAATGCCGCTTGCCTACTGGGTTGGTGTCTTCATCACGTTTGGACGGTAGTTGAACGCTTTCGATTGGATAATCAAGTCCAGACCTATTAAAGTCTTCAGAGTTTTATTCTGTTGAAGATGCAGAAATGATGTGTTTGGCGCAAAGTGGCAATTTGAGCAAAACTATAGCTGGTGAAATTGAAGGAAAACTTCGATATTTCTGTGGTGGTTGTTTGTGGAAGAACTGCGGTAGAATTAATTGTGAAGCTACTGAGAGAATCGAAAGTCTCGCAGTTCATTCATTGTGCATTTTACTGTCGTAGAAACATGGGATTTTAAGGCTATTCAAGAGCCAAATTATTTTGTATACATTTTGATTATATTGTATGATTTTGTGATATGATAATGGCGATAACTGAATAAAAATACCAAATAATTAGTATAAAAAAAAGTATGTAATTGTTTTAACCCAGTCAAACCTAGTGTACACATTTGTATACATTACGCACGCGTAGGTAATTTTTGGTCTGTACTGCACACTGCAAAACTCAGTGACCAACTATCTTACCTGCGGGTAAATTATTCGCAAATGGTCTTACTGTTCTGTCATAATTGGTTCATATTTCAATAACCGGAAATATAGCCTAAAGCTCATTGGCTCTGACAACGAAACAAGTCTTGTGTCGACTGAAGTACAGGACACATCATAGTATTTTTTTTATTTGCAACACCTTAAATTGTAAATTAAAGTGGGTCTGAAATGGTTAACAAATACGGGCTCTTCAACTCAAAAAAACATTATTTTTACAAATTTAAAAAAACTACTTTAACATAGCGATTGGGTTAAGCGAAATATTCAATTGAAATCACAGAAGTAGCCCGTTGCTGTTTCTTTGAAATCCGACATTTGGTTCGTCTGTGGTCAAACATAACTCAAAAATTAAAACTGCAATATGCGCGAAATGCAAAACAAATTTACAAAAAAAAATATTCATTGTGATATTCTAATAACGTGGACAAATACTTAAAGCTGTAGCCTAACACACCAAAAACGTATAATCATGAAATATGTATACGAAAAAAAGTTATTTATAATTCCTATTGCTCGTGTCATTACTTTATGGAATGTCAGTTTTTTTTCCATTTTCTTACTCTTTTCAGGTTACTACTTAATGCCGCAAGGAAATAGGATGTAATACGCTTGACATGTGTCAAATAATTTTATTATTCTGTATGCCCTTACATTCATTGCACCTTCGGCCGTCCAGAGTTTTAGTGTGGGAAATTTGCGCTGGAAGTGTATTCAATTTTAGCCATAGGTCTGGAGGCTGGAGGAGACACTTTTATGGGAAAGTGAATACAATTTTAAGGAAAATATAAAAGTTACTATAGCTCTTAACTTAAATCATCCACGTGTAAATCGCCATACATGGCTGTTCGTAATTGTGTCCCAAGTCGACACAGTGGAGATTGGAGAAATAGTGGTTTTAAGTGTCAGAGCCAGGCCAGAACCCAGCTTCACTTGCAATACTTAATTTTGGTCTTAAATTTTTACGTGTTAAGTTGTTATTCAATAGCTTTTTATAATTTGCTTTATACAACTGGAAGCATTTGCAAAAAGCCAAAATAATTTCAACCTACGAAATAAGCGTACGGATTTCGGATTTCGTGAATTAGTAAGCGTAAAATGTGGAAACTAAAAATCTGAAACTGAATTTAGCCAGTTAAAATATGTACACGGGAAACGTATTTGATTAGACGCTGTAGATGGTTGAACATGTGAAGCGAGCTGAAAACACTACCGTTCAGTGAAATTTCAGATAATTCCAATGGCGTATGTTTTTTTTTTTTCTCTCTCTCTCGCTCTCTTGGCCATGCCTCATTTTGGTTTCTCGTGATTACCAGAAAATTCCTCACGTTCAGTTTGTGGCACAGTTAAAAATAATTATATACACCTAGACAAGGTCAGAAATACTTGTCTAATTAACTCGTTAACTTCGTTTCCTTTAATCAACACATACACGAAACAGAAACTCCTTTTAGGTGTCTGGATACATTCAGACCCGCAGTGTGTACATATTGCACATGGAAGTTATTTTTGGATGGTACCGTACATTTAGACGCTCAGTGGCCAGTGATATTCCTTATGAAGAACTAATTCGTACACTATATTATTGGTATAGGTTATGATTGGTTAGCCTAATACAAAGCCTAGTTGTGATACTAAACAAGTGTTTCGTTGACTTTAAGTACAGCACGGATCATAAAATTTCTTGTTTGCAACACCTTAAACCGTTTATTAATGTGGGTCTGAAAGGGTTAAAAACCATTCCTATCTTTACAAGCAAGACACATTTGGTACGATCCCCCGGGAAATTTGAAAAATAATTCGCCTCACTTGTTCAGTGGGAAAACATAAATTCTTTCTGTTTCAAAATAAGTTCAAAAACAGTATTTTTTTTTTAAATTTTAATTTTGTAGAAAGTAACTTAGGTTATTGTTGCTAGCATGATGGTCACTATCTCATCTGCACCATATATACAATATATATTATTGTTAGTAAAAATACGTATAGCAAGCGAGCCTAGGACTGACTTTTGCCATGAATAAATAAATAAACTAATTAATTAATGCTTTAATTGCTCCTTAAAACAGTTTATGGTCAATTATTTACTCGTTTCAGATTGTCGGAATAACTTGGATTCCATGCGTCTCTAATCACCGTGAGGTCAACGAGAAGTTAAACCGTAAACTCAAAGTTCACCTCGGAGACTTGTAACTATTTAAATAGGGGCCTATACAATACGGAGACGTTGTGCAGTATTGCCTACGCAACGATAAACTTGAAAACATGCAATGGCAATATATATCGAAACTCAAAGTTCTCCTCGGAGACTTGTAACTATTTAAATAGGGGCCTATACAATACGGAGACGTTGTGCAGTATTGCCTACGCAACGATAAACTTGAAAACATGCAATGGCAATATATATCGAAACTCAAAGTTCTCCTCGGAGACTTGTAACTATTTAAATAGGGGCCTATACAATACGGAGACGTTGTGCAGTATTGCCTACGCAACGATAAACTTGAAAACATGCAATGGCAATATATATCGAAAACTGAAATTTATGACAGAATGAGTATAAGCGCAATTGGCATCACCATTAAAAATTGTGTAATGTTTTATACGTGTGTTTAACACTTTGTAGACTACGCTCGAGTGTAGCCCGAGCAGAGCTAATTTGAAAATTTCTTTGTCGTTCAGAAACAAAACGCGCTTAGATGCGCACTCGTTGCTCGGCTAGTGTTTAACACGACCTCACAAGAACACCACAGCGCAGTAACAATGATATTGCTAACGATAGAATTTCTTTTTTTAATAGCCCGTCAACGGGACATGGTTGGTTGTAAATCCTTTTATACGATAAAGGACGTTTTATTGGGTCAACATCAATTCGGCTCTCTATTGGTTGATGACCGCCTAATAGTGAACGCTGTGAAGTACAGGGTAGTGTCCGGTGTGGCACGGACCAGTAGGACGATGGCGAGTTCTAACACAGACACCAACAGAACCGGTGTTCTTGCAGTAGTGGATATAGGTGACTCACTTCTAATTGGTTTTACGTGCCAGTAAATGTGTGCAGACCTCAATGCGTTAAAGAAAGTTATGGCAACATACTGTGTTGTTTTTGACATACGCTCTTAATCCAAATCAGTGGGAAACCACTGATTTGCAGTGAAATTCAACTACTCGAATCAGTGAAAATGACTCCACTTAGAATCTGTGGAAAACGACTGAGTGTTTCAGTGAAAATTTTCACTGATTGAATTAGTGATGTGAAGCAATTTCACTGAGGAATAAGTGACGGCTGACTGCAGTGGCGAATTGAGTATTGTTTCTGCTTAATTTAGTCAAATAATTATGTGAAATAAATACATTTACGACAGTTTACTATTTATTTTGCGTAATGAAAAAAAGTAAGAATTTTTTCTGAGGTGGTCGGGATTGAACTCACGCGCCCTGTCCACTTTGCTTTTAGACCGTTCACTTGCCATTTCTTCTCTTTCAATTGACATTGTTGTGACATTTGACGTTGACGAAGCTCTAGTCAAATCGATTTTCTGATCAATTCCCAAGCGAACTGAAAATCCACCGCGTTGGAGGCACCGGGGCGGGAACCCGCGACCCTCCGATTACAATTCGGCGACCCTACCGCTGAGCTACGAGGCCAGGGTTTAATCTCAACTACAAATTCAAGTTTGACAATGAAAGAAAAATTTACATATTTTAATTATTATCGAAATATTGAAAATTTAAATTCTATCCCCTTATTTTTCTTTTTTGTTTCATTTGGTAGCTGTAGGATTGTTAAAAAGAATAGTTTATATGAGTGCACTCTTTTTGCCACTTTATATGCAATTTAAACCTTCAAACAGAGCTTTGTGATAATTTTGTATTGGAATTATCAGTTTATTCGTTGTTACTTCACTTGATATATGTTGTTTAACGGCCACTTATAAACGTTGTTCGATGACCATTTATACACGCAGTTTAATGGATCCATCAGTCAAAAAACAAACCACTGAAAATCGGCAAAAAAAAACTACTGATTAATCAGTGGAAAATGTCATTGAATCAATAAGTGAATGAAATCTGTCGTTTTTCTCTGATTCGTCAGTTAAATTCACTGAAGTGACTGTTGAATCAGCCAGGTACTGCTGACTGATTGAAATCATTGATTCAGATTTAGAGTTTACACTGAAAAAAAAAATCTTTGTGCAAAATGCGCTAAATAATGCGTAGTATTGGAGAGAGACGCAGTAATACATTGTCAAATGTGCCACACTGGAATGGATAGAGCATAATAAAAATTCCCATCCTGAAAATCTTTAAATTTTCAGAGCCTGGGATCAATTCGGAGACCTGAGAAGTGAATGGCTAATTATTGCTTTGATCTCTGATTTTAAGTAAGCTGATGTGTGACAGTTGGTGCACGTTTAAGTTACTTTGAAATGAACGTTTAGAAATATCGCTCGTGCACCTGCAACTGCCTTAACGTAAACGCTGAGTGAAGGACTTACAGTTAATTTGGCAGCTAGGGGGAAACTTAGTTCTCTGTCTTGCCATCTTGGTAAAAGTGAAATTTTAAACTTCGCGGCCACAGAATATTGACTTCTTTCCGTTTTACTCACATTAAGCTGGGCTCACATTTAAGATCTTGTGAAATAACGTTATTATTATTAAATGTGTACTTAAAAGTGAAATTTTTATATCAGTACTCGGTAGTTTATAATAGGTCCTGTGCTTAATGCTCGTTATGTTATGCTTTAATGCTTAATTAAAAGTTTGGAGGAAGTTAGAAATCAGAAAATGCGTAGCAAACGTTATGGGCGATAAATTGGTATTTATGGCATAAGTAAAATGTTGTATATATAAAGCCTATGTACATACATATTATATATAATTATATATTTGTAAACAGTGATTTTCGTAACTTGTGTTACAGACTTAGGAAGGTGATTATAAATTATAAATGGAAAACCAGGTAGAAAAGTTCCGAGACATATTGTCCTTACTCGAGTCGTTAAGAATATACACCTTCCAATGTAGAACTCACATAAATCGGGCGAATTCCTTCCAGTTACGCAACCTGTGAAGCGTTTTGACCAATACGACTGTATACAGCACACAACCCAGCTATGAAACATGACGTGTACACATGGTCAATTCCAGGGCCAGCGCGTTCGCCAGACCTCAATCCTCTAGACTTCAGTTTTATGGCGTCACATAAAAAAAAACTGTGGTAGAATGAAACACCCGCGGAATGCGAAGCGGACTTCGTGCCACGAATGGCTGCAACCTGCGCATGTCCGGAACACACCAGGGAGGTTGGAAAGGATGTGGCAGTCAATGTTCCGACGATGTAGGTGCTGTGTGAATGTTCATGGCCTTCGGTTTGAACATTCGCTATAAAACAATCACGCGAGGTGTCTTAACTGCTAGGCGTTTCTTCCATCATTTGGGCATAAGATTCCTAGGCGTATTTCCTTAACGACTCGAGTAAAGACGAGATGTCCCTCAGCCTTTTTCTTCTTGTTTTTCCATGCCTAAGCACATCCCAAAGTCTTTAACTATATATATAGTCCATTCCCGATTGGAAGCGGCTTATGAAAATCAACCTTTGAAAAAACACTTTTGGCATAATATGTCACCTGTTTTTTCAATAACCTGTATTCCACAAATATATTACACTGTGGTTAACTTTAGAGTACTGTATTACTGAATAAATGAACCTTTGCCTTAATATCTTCTATAGTTTGTAATATTTATTTCTTTTTTAGATATGAATTAACAATAGTGAGTGCAGCGACGTGTTGGCAACGACCAGTAAGAAATAGTTCACAGTTAAAATATTATTTTAACTTCGTTTTTTAGCATACCATTTGTAAATTAAACGGTGCCTGTCGAAATATTTAAATATTTAAGTAGCCTCGATGGCAACATATCACATTTTTACAGTTTAAAATAACGGCGGAAAATATCGTGAGTAGGCTGTAATGATACGGTATTGTTTTATCGAGCGAGAAAGCAATTGAAAAACTGTCTGCTGGCGAGGCTTGTCACCCTCTTTCTCTTTCTTCGTCTCTTTCACACTAGGGAAATTTCACTTCGCTAGTAAGCAAGGAAATTATACATCTTTTCAACTTTAGCATATTTCATACTTATTACGGCAAAACAATGATTTTCGAATTTGTAATTTACAACTGAAAAGATATTTTAATGTCTGCATACGTATTTTAATATATTTAGATATTATGGCGGGGCAGTTACTTAGTGAAGTTGGCAGACGTGACGAGCCATGACATGGCGTGTTGCTTTTTATCAAACGAAACGTAAATTAATGCATCACGTTTGTAGATGTTGTGTTTTTTAAACCTACCTAGACAAGTTACGATGTTGTAATAAAGCTGCGTTTCCACAGCAGTAATAAATATACTGTGACGTGTGTTTCGTTAATCATTGCGTTTGTGAAATGGCGTGCCTTTGCGCATCGTGGTTGATACACTGGCCTTGTGTGTGCGTGATTTCAAATATTTGATTAGCACTATTTATACGTTTTAAATGTGAACTGTTTTTATGACGAAGTTATTAATTTACATCCACGTCTGTTTATTTATCACAACGTTGTACCTTTGCCCTAAGGGGTCTGAAACACAGTCGTGTAACGTAATTTGCCACAATCCCAGAAGAAAAATTCTAAGCCCATCCCTATAAATATCTATAAACCTAATAAACAGTAAGTAGCAATACATAGAAATGTGAGCGGAATAAAAGTTATCGTAGGCTTATTTGTGTGCATGTTCACCGCTATCTTTTAAAA
The DNA here is from genome assembly GCA_029891345.1 of Dryococelus australis. NCBI lineage: Eukaryota > Metazoa > Arthropoda > Insecta > Phasmatodea > Phasmatidae > Dryococelus > Dryococelus australis. The sequence continues at coordinate 131,322,887 of CM056999.1, forward strand.
TTTGTATAACAAAAATGAGCAACATGAGTTGCGTGCTTAAATTTAATGTGCCTTTTTCGTTTGACTGGCTGTTCCTTCGTTTTAATATTTATTCCAACTGAGGCCGTCCTTTTAAAGAAATGACCCAACACACATCAATAACAAAAGGATAATTAGTATAGCCCTTTACCTCGCAGTTGTAACAGTGCTAAACACAGTCGCGGAAAAATACTAACGTGCATTACATGTATTGAGCTATGTCGTGGAAAACAAATTTGTTAATGTAAAATAACCATAAGAACTGTCTTTAATTCCGACGTTTTTAAAACGTCATAAAACTGACCTAAATAATATTAGAGGCCTAAACTGTTATTCATACGGAATGGTCTTTTGAAATATGACAGAATTCTTTAAAAAGTTGTAAACAGTAAACAACACATTTGACAGGTATAAAAGTAGAAGTCACATTTCAATGTTTATTTTTAGGTGTGGCGAAAGTATACGAATATATGTACACACGCAATGGAATGTAAACATTGATTTTGACAGATGTTACATGGCAGTCACATGGTACATGGTCACCAGATTACGCTGGTCTTCAAGAACGATCAGATGAATGCTGGATGAGTCACGCGATATTATGTCAGGTTTATTTATGAATAGTACTTTCTTTTTTCGAGAATTCTCTTTTCCTGCAATTTGCGAGCAGTGAATACCCGAAACCTGGATTCAGTGTGCGTAATCAACGGTTACTGCAAAGTTTTAATTTTAAAAATTTTATATCAGAAGCCAACGTTATAATGACATAACATAATGACGTAACATGTTTAAATTTGCAACAGCTCCACAACATCTCGTCATTATCTCAATCACACTAGTAAAGACGTCTTTGTTAAATTTTATATGTGCTTCAAGAGTAATTAAAATGACTAGGCGATAACACTAATGAAGGTTAGCAAAAGTGCTCTTTTAATCATATGTCTAGATTTTCTGGAACTGTCAATCTTACAGAACCAAAGATTCCATCGTCCCAAAAAAATACTAGCCAGTGCAGTCATTTGAACCAGTTTCAAACAATAGACGTGTGAATTTCATGAACGGTTAAAGCAGAGAAGATAAAAAGCAGTAATTGTTGGTTTTAATATGTAAAATAAATATACACAATTTGTTTTATCGACTATAGTTTTAGGTAAAATAGTTTATTCGGGAATAAAGATGATTTTATTACTTCGTCCTTCGGTTGTAGTATTTCCGTTTGTGAAACAAGCGATACCAACTCTTTTCTGACCAAATATATACCACAGAGGGCTGTTTAAAGCGAGGACGCGATTTAATGATGTAATAACTGTTTTAATTATGTGATTGTTGTGTTAGCTTGTGAGTAATTTTGGAGAGCTGTTACGCTGTAAACTTTAAATACAAAACATTTGTTTACAAAGGAACAAATTTGGAGTGGAAATATGGTAGAATTTATAAAGGTGCCTGCTAAACTTCGACAATGTACATGCAGCAGATGATAGTGTTGATACACTCTAAGAAATTATTCGGAAATTTACCATACCAGTGTATATGCTTAGTGAGAAAGCAGGGATGGCAATATTTCCTCCTATGCATTCATTGTAGCGTTCCTAGATTTTCTCAGGAAACAGACAAATGCATAGGGATATTCCCAGCTTTGTATAGTAGCTCTGCTAAACATTCCTACATCTGCTGATGTGTGGTATTGTTACCATACAGTGTATACGTTAAAAACCTACATTACAGTAAGTAATTGCGGTGAAAAGAACAGAAGGTAAGACTCGCTTTTAACGTATCTGATGTAAATACAGCATTTCTGTTTTAAAAACGCTCTTTATCATTCAAATAGTTAGATTAAATTTATGTATCTGTAGTAAATCTGGTCCATACATCCACAGTTAAATAAAACACTACATGAAAAAACTACTGTAATGTTATATAAGTGAAATCTCCAATAGTGCGATCAAAATGGGGAGATGATTTAGTTCCAGAAAGTATTTGTTTCAACTTTATTAACTGCCCGCAAGATTTTTCTAGATACCAATCAGTCGCGTTATTTGAACTCTAAATCTTAAATAGTGATAACTGAGCCAAATTAGTGAGCATGGTGAAAACTGAGCGACTGATATTCAGTGCCTGATAACTAATAAATATGGTGCTTGAACTCCACTGCTTTATTTGTGACTCCTACCGAATGTCGAGAATTTCACTGCCTTAAGTCACTTGTTACCAGATTTTTTCTTTGATTTACCAGTCGGCGGTAACTTATCACACTCTAAATCTGAATCGGTGAAAATTTCACTGTTTCAATCAGTCAAACGTATCTGACTGATTCAACAGTCACTTCAGTAGATTTAACTGATGAATCAGTGAAACAATGTCAGATTTCTTTCACTTATTGATTCAGTAACATCTCCCACTGATTCATCAGTGTTTTTTTTTTCCCCCACTGTTTACTCACTGGTTTATTTTTAACTGACGTATCAGTTAAACAGCGTGTAAAAACGGCCATCAAATAATGTTTAAAAATGGCCGCTAAACAAAGTGTATCAAGTGAAATAACAAATAATAAACTAATAAAACCAATACAAAATACTTTATAAAATGCGTTTCGTGTTTCAAAACGCCATTTTATGAGGTAATAGGAACACACGTCCTTTCATTCCGTTTGTACGTCTTTCAATTAGATTTCATGTAATCGTTACAGCGCTCTGTTTGAAGGTTTAAACTGCATAATGTGACGAAAAGAGGGCACTCATATGTACTATTCGTTTTAACAATCGGAACGGTACCAATTGAACCGAAAATAAATAGCAAGGACATACAATTTAAATCTTCACGATTTCGCGGCGAAACATTGAAATATATATTTTCCTCTCGTTAATACAAGTTAGCATAGTAGCGCAAATGGTAACGTAACGACTTAGAGTCGGGAGGTGCATGAGTTTAATCCTAACCGCCTCCGATTTTTTTTTTTTACTTTTTAAAATTACGGTAAATTCCCCAATACAAATAGTAAACTGTCCTAAATATGTTTATTTCACGTAATTATTTGGCTACATTCAACGAAAACAATATTTAATTCGCCACTGTAGTCAGCGTAGTCTCGGCCGTCATGCAAATGACTTTCGGTGAATGTTATTTCACTGATTGATATCACTGATTAGGGCTTAGAATGTGGAAATAATATATCAATAATGGACTTTATCTTCAAGTAAGCTGTATGAACGCAAATTATGTAACGTACATAAATGTCAGAAAAAAGAGTAAATGGTAGTTTAACGACGCTACAAAGCATAACCAGAGCTACGAACGACTATCCGGCTTCGAACAATCCAACTGGCATCATTCGTGCATACATACAGTCAGTCACGTGTAGCAGTTGTTCGGATGTATAAATTTAAGTACTCGTTTTGGTTCTAAACAGTGGCGAATATACGTTAACACATTTTTCAGGCCCGCGATAGGATGTTCTGCCCACCAAACCAAAATAAGCTCCTCCCATTGACTCGAGACGGGAATGCTAAGCCCCCAGGAAGAGCGGGGCTACCTGTTTGTTCCGTCCTCACCGGGTGGTTGTAGCCGGAAAGGCGGAGGGAAATATTCTCTTTCGTTTTGCAATAATTGAGAGGGAAAGAGAGGATTGCGAGTAAGCTGATTAAGGTTTCGTCGCGAAAACACGAAACTTCCCGAGACGAATATTACATTAAGTATCGTTTATCTCCCTCTGAATAAACTGTTTCCTTTTCGCGCGCATAGCACAAATACATACTTGGAAAGTAAAGCAGAAAAGGATGACAATTGTTATTTTTACGCTGTGAAAAAACTGCCAGGGAGATAAATAAAGGTTTGTTATCATGCATGATGCAGTTTCTTGCTGAGCAGATGTGTCGACATTAAAAGGTTCATTCGGAAGCTGCTCAGTAATATTTCTTTAACCACTTTATTACTTACGTGAATTTGTAGCCACAGGCTGTAAAAGTATATTACAGAAGGAATAAATGAAAAAATTAACGTATTTTACTCCGAACACGAAATTCGTAGTTACGTTTTATTAAGTCATTAAATTTAATAAATATAAAAATGCACAATATAACGTAGAGATGTTAGGTAACACAGAAAACGGAACTGATATGTTATATCTGAACGCTTAGTTTAAATATTTTACAGGCAAATTAAAATTGTTTCGTGTTCGTAGTTTTTCTGCGTTGAGATTAAAAATACTCGTATAAAAAATAATAAAACTTTCAGCTAGTGTTGAGAAGTAACTTTTAGGGAACCATTTCGTTGGTAATAAATCAGAATTGTCGAAATTCGAACTAAGCGGTTTCTTTAAACAGCGTATATTTTAAGACGAATGAAAAATTGTTTATCAATCACTACTTGGGCTTGTGTGCAAAATGTACGAGCACATGTTGACGACTAATTACGCCGGTTAACAAATTAATTTGCAAAAATTTTAATTAATTTACGATATCAATAATTATGTTCGTTTCGCTATAGTATTTATCTGTAACATAAATACAAGCACATTTGTGCTCAGGTCGTGTGGCCCAAATTTCAGAGCTACTGTCGATTAATCGTGGCGTTCCGAGTTCGGTTAGCAGAAATTTTCCAGATTCGTGCTTTTTTTTTTTCTCAGCAAAATGGCGTCACGAGCAAGCAAAATGTTGGAATGTCGTTCGCAAAGCAGCATGATGTAGCGTACTTAAAAGCCAAACAACTCAGTTACGGACTATTTCCTACGTTTCTTCACACATTTTTTAATCAAACCCTTGAAAAATTCTCCCATGTATGACGTGTTTGGTCGTTTCCTAAATACACCATGTATCACAAGCGTTTTATACTTGTGTTAACATAAAAGTACCTTATTTTTGGTTAAACTGAACTTTTATTTATATTATATATAAATTATAATATTACATTTCTAATTAGTATGAATATATACCGAGAGAAAATATGCCCGTTGGTAGTGCCTACTAAAGGCTGTTCACGATAAAGTGAGCACTTTTGAAATCAACCTTTTAAAAGTGTCACCGCCCCTACCTGCGAATGTTTTAACGCGCGCCGGTAATCTTGTAATATTTCACGGCCAATTACTGGTTGGCGAGTCTAGTAAAGTTGGTAACGATGAAGGGAAAGTAGTTCCGTAGCTCAACGTCGAATAAAAAGTGTTAGGTAACCACTTGTGATTATTTAAATTATTTATTTCGGGTTCTGTTATGTCTAATGTATCGAAGTACAAAAATGGGCAAATTTGTAAGATATTTACTTTTTTTAAATAATTTTACAGTTTCACTTGACCCGACGTATGAATAAAGTGATGAATCCCACAGCAATGTTTAATTTACATAAGGCGGGAGAATACACAGCGTGTATACGAGTACATCTTAAGCAAGGCTTTCGAAAGTGTTCACTTGACCATGAACAGCTTATAATAAATAGTTATTGTACAGAATATTACACTAAGTTCGCACTAATGCGGTGCGTTGTCCATTTGGAGTAATTTTCCAGACTCGGTTAAGCTTTGTTTGCATGGGGCGTAGGAATATCCTGGAAGTAGAACATCAGCAGGGTACTTACACATGCTGTGCTTTCGCCTTCACAGATCGGGAACGGCAGTCACAACATTGGCGTTTTCGAGCGAAGCGGCTGACATCTAGAGGCGGGAATCTCCCCTTGTATAGAGGGTATAAATTTATTTTACTGATATGACTGACTGCAGTAAAAGGAGATTTGATTATTATGGAAAAGGACGAACTATAGCTGGCGTTGTGTAAATGTGTTTCCTCATCAATTATGTATTTTATTCGAAAAATATATAATTCCGTTCCGCTGAGTAAAATCAAGCAAATACCTTATAAAGTGTTGTGCCAAGTCAGGAAATTGTTTGTTTGCAAATAAATTTGTAATGGAAAAGTTGATGTAAAAATACTAGCAAAACGACACTGTGAAGGATTATGCAAAACAATGAAAATCTGGGGTAGATAAATGTAATATTAAAATAAAATCTAACAATAATAAACTTCTGGCAACCAAAATCTTTAAAGACTCCCAATAGTAGAAATAAAAATTTACAAAAATATTGTTTAGACTAGTATCCCAGCTGACTAAGAAGTGGTTCACGAAAAAACCTTCGTTAAAGTAAAAATAACAAGATAAACACACAAAATTTAATAATGTTTTGACATGTTCTGTAGGCTCAGAAATGCAGTTCTCAGCTTTTTTTTTTTTGGCCACATTTCCTGAAAAGATGCGATTCTATATCATTATCTAGCTGCATATGCATCTGCCAACGAAACACGCAAATTTTAATATGCTCTGATGAATACTGGCGTAATTATACTCAGTGCAAAACGTTATCAGTTTCATTTTCACTTTGCTGAACGATATCGCACTCCATAAAATATGACCTTAATTACTAAACGTTCAACAGATCAGCACATAAATCTCCTGGCATAAGCATTAGTTCGTTCAATTCACGCACAGGCTCCAAACATTGCTGTTTCTCGGCCAAATAAACTGCTCAACAAAAATTTTAGTATATATCAGAATCCAGGAAGTTATATTGAATACATTTAGGTTACATTTCATGTTGCACACCTAATAGCACATAAATTGTACAAAAACACAATACTCGTTTACATCACCCCAGTATGAAACACAGACAATTCATAGCCGAAAGAAACAACATTAACATAGGAATTCCATTAGTTTCAATAACAACAAAATTGGTTATCTCAGATGCATTGACAAATTTTGATGACGTGTAGTACCTCCATGATTCCTGAGGCACGCTTGCACCCGAAGGCATGCCATAAACAAGATCACTAAGAATTTCCCGATGCAAGTAGCCCCATTCCTCAACTGCGGTTGTTTTTAAATCCTGAGGGTTGAACCTACTGTGTTTGGTTACTTTCAATACGCATGTCGTTTAAAGGAAAGACGCCAATGTCTAAAATGGTTCACTTCATACAACGTAGGTATAAGCTATTCACGGTAAAATTAGCACTTTCGAAAGCCCTCCTTAAGATCTACTTATATGCACGTTGTGTAGGCTATTCTACCGTCTTATGTAAAATTAACATTCCAATGGACCTCGTCACTTTATTCGCGCGTCTGCCAGGTGAAACTGTGAAATTATTGAAAAAATAAACTTTTTTTTTTTTTTTTAATTTTCTCATTTTTACACTTTCGTGGATTTAAAAAACTTAAAGAGAAAGAAGTAATATATCTTATCATAATTGGTTACCTAACACTCTTTATTTGACGTTAAGATATGAAACTACTTTCCCTCCATCGTTACCAACTTTACTGGGCACATGTCTCACAGTGCACCCGTTAAAATATATGCAGGTAGGGGCAGTGGATTTTTTTTCTAAGGTTGATTTCAGAAGTGCTCACTTTATCGTGAACAGCCTTAACGATCAATTTTTTTTACTAGAAACATAAATATTACGTAAACTTTGGGCGTACGGAGAATTTGTTAAACTTTTTGTGAGCAGGGGGAATATGCTAAACATTTTGTGAGCTGTATAATATGCAGACAAAAGTAACCTTTCCATTTTACTGGTACATTCAATGTATTTGTCATCTCGTTAGACCTATATCGTCCATTTTTTTTTGGATGCAGTGCTGCGCTCTGGAGGGATAAAAACACGAATAATCATCATACTTGGTACATCTTGGGTGTCCATACTGATGGCCAGTGGGGTCCTACCTTTTTTTTTTTGACGCGAATACGTCTTTAAATTTGCGACCATAGCGGGAGGCAATCCAGAAAATCCGATGATAACAAAATCGGGGGATACAGTTTAGCATTGCAGCTCCAAATCTGTCGTCTAAATTCAAAATCCAATTACACAAATCGATTACCAAAGGATCAAAGAATATGTAACGCTGAGTGAGGATTGCGAAGCCTCGTGTTCTGGCGTAGGAAGAGGGGGAGGGGGTGGGTTTCCCCGCAATTTTGAGTTCGTTTCGCAGCGTCTCATAAATTCTGCGTAGTATAACTTTTGACTAAAAGAAACTACGACGCTCGTTTGAGTTTCAATCGACAGCTCTCGTCAAGATCAATTGTTTGCGTGTATAAAAACATTTGTGTGGCGTGGTTATGGTTGAAATTGTACGAGTTTATGAAAAAAAAAAAAAAAACTTAACACAATGTCGCAGTCTATACTCGTCAAAAAGCCAAGTCAGAATACAGAAATCGTATACGGTTGGAAACAGCATCTCGAGATCAATCCAGTGGTTCCCATAAAACCCCATATGTTCGAGTGAAGCGGTGCCGGGAACGTAAAAAAAAAAGACATTAAGGCATCCGAGCGCGTCAACGTAGACGTATTCACGCAAAACAAACGACTGTGTCCCTAACACAGACAAAACCCAATTTTTTTAATTTGTGGGTGACCCGGGCCACTATAGATGGTTTATGGTGAACTAAACATTTTTTTAATCAGGCTATGAAAATAATATGCTATCCTTGACAGTATGCTTTTTAACGGACGTTGGCCTACTGACAGCCGCCATGTTCCTAGTTAAGTTGGTAGCGAAACACGAAAAGTACTCCCATATAATAACATTGTGTTTAAAAACATTACTTTTGAATTTGAGGTGACTGAATTAATTTGAAATATTTTCTGTCTGTTATACGCATATTAGTGTAAGAATTGCTGTATTGCTGACATATTTACATTCTCAACACTTGGTCGATGCATGAATGATGTATGAGGGTCAGTGTAAATAATGTTAATTTTACATGTGTTGGAAGGATACAAAATTGACAGAGAAGTAGACTTTAGGCGGGGATTTCAAAAGTGTTCAGCTAACCCTGAACAGCCTGTATAAAGTTATAATCTATTCACGGTAAAGTGAACACTTTTGGAATAGTAGTCAATTAAATATATTTGGTTTTATACGTAGACGTTAAATTTCGAGTCCGGTAAAAATATACACCATGTTTATTACTTACGTGACAATATTTATCTGAAAAAGTGGTGTGGTGGAAGGATAAAAAATGTTTCATAAGAAAAGACTAAGGCTTCAAAAGTCCTCACTTTACCGTGAACAGCCTATACCATAGGTATAACACGAGGCCAAGATAAAAAATAATGTTGGTATACTCAAAAAATGTCGAGAATGTTAACTCGTTTAATATCTATGCAGTAAACATTTCCTGCGAATAATAGTTTCATGAACGTACAACTGTGCATATTTTTTCACATAATGCAAGAGCAGCAAAGTGTCAAAAGAGCAACGCTTGGATTGTACTGTGTACGCAAATCAGCTGTTCCATTGGTCGAGTGAGTTGCTTTATTGTCGCCGTCTGTGTGTGACTTTGTAGTCTGTAATAATTCAGTTTTAAGTGTTCGCCGTACTATCCTCTCTCGTTTACATGCGGGCTGCGTCCGAAGCTGTTAAACAGTGGCCGCTCTAGAGTTAAAGTGAACGGCTATTTTCAACGTGTCACAAGTTCCCATGGGTGTGTTTACTGAATAGCTGCTGCGTTGTGTATAAATATTTCATTTTAAAATATTTCAATTCAAATTTTATATTCCTGTATTTTAAAAATTGTATTTAGAATACCTTGTAGCCATGGAAAAAATTGTAACTCTCATTGGTAGAGACCTGCAAAATTCGCGTTATCATTTGAAGACAGAATAGACTTCAAACTCATTTTCGTTTGTATTGCTCTTGTCATTGGACTACTGGTTTGACAGCTGGTTTGACGCGAGCTGAGCTGCCTTGAACCAATCGGAAGCAAGTAAAGACAAGATAGCCCAATCACGTCCCGCCTAGTCAAAATGGATTGTGGCTCCTCGCTTTTGCAGAAGACAATAAACAAATTACACATACGCTAATGTATATAGGGCGGTGAAATCTACCGTGGTGCCAAATAACAACGCGAATTTTGCATGTCTCTACTAATTGGTTACTATTTTTCTTCCAAAATATAAAGCTCAGCTCAATTATCAGATGTTGCACTCACCTATAAAAGCAAGAAATGTAGTAAAAAATAAGAGTGTTATGCCATTAATGCAGGAATTTTATTTTACAAATTGATTTGATCGAATATCTCGTTTTTATTGAATTTCGTATGTGGGAATAGTGCCGGACGATGCCGCTGGTCAGCGGGTTTATTCGGGGATCTCCCGTTTCTCCCACCCTTGCATTCCGTTGCTGCTTTACAGCCACCTCGCTTCACCTTCATTGGCTCTCAATACCTAGTCATTAAGAGTAAGCAAAGATTAATTTACAAACTGTATAAATGTGGACATGGTGGGAAATGACAAAGACATTTTCGACTAACATAAAAATAAATTAAGAAGTGTCAAGGAAACTGAAATAGGATAGAAGTATTAAAAGCGAATTGGAAGCAGCTAAACTGAATTTTTTATACACGTCTTAAGACACAGTAAATGTCCTTACAAACATTCTTGAAGGCAATGTGTTATGGGGAAAAAAGGAAGAGCAATATTTTGGAAAATATGCTTTGAGGACATCAACATGAGAATACGAAAGTGAAAATTGTAAGGCGACAAATGTATTAGAAGTGAGAGGATACTACAATATTTGGAATACGATTATGATAACAGGTTAAAAGTTAGTCCGGAATTTCCTTACTTAGCAGCACAGTAGTTAACAAGGCGTGCAGAAAGACGCACTGCCCAGTACAGAAAATCTCTCGTCATTTGTGATGCAGCTTGTTGATGACGACAAGTGAAGAAATCAAATTAGCTATCCATTTCCTGCCACACTTTTTTGCAACATCTGATGGTCGACTGTATCGATTGCCTTCAAATTATTTGTCGAAGCAGTGTAACTTCTGTGGTGTAACCCTAGCATCAATGTACCTTGGGCCAACGGATGACCATTGGTTAGTAAGCCGGGAATATGATGCTGTGGAATCAATACACCGGGGAAACATATGCCACGTGTTTATCAGATTTGTACAAATGTTGTGCTGGGATACTATCACAAATTAACACTTGATAAGTTTTCCTTTGCAAAAACAAAAAGCTTTTTTACGAAAAACATTTATTTTAAATTATTTTTAATTCAAGAATACAAATTAACTGCGCGTCATTAAAGTATTTCCAGAGCTTGAAAAGCGTAGTAAATTACTTGATAATTGTCAAAATTTGGCGTTCGGCTAATATCACAACGGTGTGCCTACAATGGGAAAACTAAAATTGTAAAAGTTTAAAGTACGTGAACACATGTTATGACGTACTCCAATAGGAAATTAAAAAGAGAAAGGGCATTTGAGTTTGGAGTATACTCACTGAAAGTGGATAATTGTGACTTTTATTGTGTTTGTGCAAAGACACCAATCGGGAAGTGAAAAAATGCTACAGCACTTTTCCAAGTTTCGTGCCAGGAAATCTCTGTAATGGGGTTAAAATTAATTCTCTGTGCTTTACGAATTAAGTGTTATGTATGCTAGCACATAACTAAAACCGCTTGGTGGACATACTTAAACGTGTATTCAATTTAATAACTGAGGAGGCCAGCACTTGCTATTATTGCCCAAATGGAAGTAAGAAGGGACTCCATCTTCTTGGAAACTGTAATCCTCTCTATACTTATTTAATTGTGGCGTTGACCATTTGCTTCAATGCAATAGCAACTTTATTTAGTCTCTTTGGTCCAGTGACTTTGCGTAGCAGGGGGACTATACAAGCGAAGGAGGTGTTTGGCCCAGCCTAGCCGCCCACCTGAGTGCTATCGAGTCCATACGGTGGGGGGGGGGGGAGGGGGAGGGTTGTCCGGTCTGTCGGGGAAACCCACAAGTGTCGATGGAAAGGAAGGAGGAGCACGGATTGACCTAGAAAGCCCCAGTTTGAGATTCCCTATTGATTTGACGGGCAGCTGCGGTGCTGGTGGGGAACCATATATTAGAGATGAGGTAGACCGAACTCGCAGGCTGCTCACAAACACTCTCTGTGTCCCAACATTGAAATATTTTTCTGCCATTACGACTAGCAGAAAACGGCGTGGATTGGCTTTGAGGTTAGAATACTGTATAGTAAACTAGTGTTTTGAAATGTGTTCATATGCAGTTTGATTAAATTCAGATTGGTGAATGTATTTTATTGATATAAAAGGGATTTTCATTTAAAAATTAAGCTATAACTTAACACGTTCATCATTGTTTACCATGGTGCAGCGGTGGCGCACTGGCTAGCGCGCTCGCCTACCACCAAGGCAATCAGGGTTTGATCCCCGGTGGGTTTGGCCCCGGATTTTCGCATGTGGGAATCGTGCTGGACGATGCCTCTTGCCGGCGGGTTTTCTCGGGGTACTCACGTTTCCCCCTCCCTTACATTCCAGTGCCGCTCCATCCTAGAGTCTCATTTCATGCCATGTTCAGGGATGACGGGCACCTACGGGTCCCGGCTGGAAAGCCCGTCACTCGGAGGGTGGTGCCTCGCCTCCACCCTCCCCCCCACACGTATTTATTTTTATTGTTGACCATGTGGCTTTGACAATTATTTTCCTTTGGGTACATACGTAGAAGACGAATAAGCTTTCTACTTCATGCTTCATGACGAGGACGAGTCACCTGCCAAATCACGTATTGGCAAGTCTGCCCGATGTCAGATAAGGAAGGGCTCGTTTTGGCAGTGGTCTAAAATTCCCTATAAGAAGCCATAGTCATTTCACCCAATGAAAAAGTTCTATACCTGGTAATGAATAAGGACAGGTGTTTTTCGTGAAAATATTTGTGGTCATGCTATACTTCAATATCCTACGAACGCAACCACAACTTCCTTTGGTTATTGGCCAGGTGTCTACGTGAAAATACATGTTCCTATTTGACTGGGCCGATCGTAATAAAGTACTCCGATACTGAACGTCCGTGATTCGCGGGCAGATACTTGAGGCACATGACATTTAAAAACGTCCAACCACGAAAGAGCCTATTAACTAAAGTGTTTTGGAGTACAACTGTTCCTGAAACTTTTACGCGAAAAACACCTGTCTCTAGCAACGAAACACCCTGGATGCACATACTGTTAAGTAGGGTCCAGAAGTCTTAATTTACTATGTTACCTATAGAGACCCGAAAAATTCGCAAGTTCAATGACCTGTAGGCTAGACTTAACAGTCTTATATGCTCTTATATATATATATATATATATATATATATATATATATAAACTGTTTATTGGTTGATTGTTGTGGTAGTAAAAGTTGTTGGTTGGGCGCACAATTTATTGCATGTTTGTTATTGGCTCATTTATCTCCAGGAGGTGTCTAACAACACGTCGACAAATTACAAAAGTAACATGAACGTACAAGTGTGTGAATTCCAACTTGTCTAGAAATGAACCGGCGAAATTTTCGGGTCTCTAGTAATGTAAGACAGAAACTTTTGAACACCGTTCATGTGTTTGCTGTCATAATTAGTTATCTAAGAGAATTATTTGGGTCCGCGATGGGCACGATTGTTTGAACCCGTCAATTCGGGCATTTCATCTGAGATTTCTCAGCAGTTTAACATGCTTCGCTCCGGTGGCGTTTTTTAAGTCGAAAAGTCGTGGTAGCACTGGCTCCAATAGTCGCACTAGTAGGCTCAAGAAACTAACTAATCGGGGCCAACATACTCTGAAGCGTGTTGTGCGAATCATTTATCAGACAGACGTATCAAAGATTCCAGAGAACTTTGATCTCAGCTCAGGTACAGAAGTATAAGGATTCTTCATCAGGATGGGAATAGAATTGGGTTTTCATAGTCGAGCCACTTCCAGGAAGTCATTCATAACACGCATCAAAGCTCAGCGTAGTTTGGCGTAGTTTAGAGTGATAGAGACACAGAGGTCATTAACTGGAAATCACTGGAAGAAAATCGTATTGTGTGATGATTGGAATCAATGGGGAACCGCGGGTACCAGGAAATTCCCTCTCTCATACATTTTCTTAACTGGCTGATGTAAGAAATATTATTTCCCTGAAAGGGTAAGTGACTTCCTTCCCTGAAGAGTAATAATTAGAGACCTTCAAAATTCGCGTTATTATTTTGCATCAGGCTAAACTTCGCAGTACTCTATTTAGTGGATCCGTCGTCGTTTCTCCATTGGCTGCTGCATAGGGGTGAAGTCGCTCCCTTTCTGACTGAACTGCACGTGATTGGTAGGGACAGCCTAATTTCGTGAAAAGATTTCCGCACATGCTAAATTTCAATATGCTATGGGCATATCAATAGTTTTGTTATGCTTATTGGCGGCCTGTATTTGTGAGAAGACATGTTCTTACTTGACTGACCAATCATAATTAAATACCTCCGATAGTGTAGATACGTGATTCACTGGCAGACACCGAAGAAGCGTTATTCGGAAACCATCCAATCACGAAAGTGGATCTGAGCTGAAGTGTTATGAATACAACTGGTCTTGAAATCTTTTCGCGAAATTCGGGTGTCCCTGGTGATTGGGTCACACAATTATTGTGAAGTGTTCATTTATTAGCGCAGAGGTACCCTGGGCGTGTCTTATAAAGCATGGTCCAATGGAAAACGTATTGCAAAGTTAAAAGTGTTTAATGTGTCCTCAAGTAATAACGCCAATTTTACAGGGTTTCTTTGTAGCAATGCATGATGATTGATGAGACGAATCGTTACCACGTGTAAATTATAACAACGAAGCTCGATGTCTACTTCAATTGTGAAGTACTGGTTGGGAAACACACAAGGGCAGAGACGACAAAGATACTCTGAATGTCAAGATTCAAGTTTTCGGTGTAGCGCAAAAATGTTGTGTCGCAAATTCATGTTCTCACTTTTACACCAAGTACAATATTGGAGACATATGACACTGTGGTTTGTTTATGACCTACATGGTAGGACATATTTCCGCCAACAGATATCAGCCACTTTACTGGGGAACGCGAATTTCTGAAAGTCTCGAGTTCACTAGAAATTTTTCCAGTCAGCAAAAAGTTTGATTCGCACACTGCATACACTTGATTGGCCGAGACCGCAGAGTAAATGTGGGTTATAGGGTGCACTATCCTGCGCATTAACCAATTTCTGAGTCGCGAAACTTAACTTTCTTTTGCCAGCAGAACTATCGAACGAAACGACGTTGCTACAACACATGGTTGGCAACACATAGTTCTGCCCCATTTCCTCACATCAAGTTTGAGTTGATCTCACTAGAATACGCTAAAGATAAGAGCGCAGGGTTTTCGGGGGAAAATATGACACATTTCAACGTCAGTCCGTAATCACATGACTAAGAAAGTTCTTAAGACTATCTGTGAGCTATTGTCGAGGAGATATGCTATAGACGGAAATCAGTCCATAGGCTGTTCACGGTCAAGTGAGCACTCTTGAAGCTATAGTTACTTTTTCGTCCAGCCATTTTTTATCCTTTAACCACCTTTTAAAATAAATATTGCTGTATAAGTAGGGATAGGAGAAATTCGCGAGTCCAGTGGCATGTAGGCTAGACTCCACAGTCATGTGTATACTCGAGCCTCAGATGTTTGTTCATTGGCTGCTGCCTCACAGACTAGCCAGTGTTTCTTCACACATGACAGTAAGGCACTCGCTACTTGTTTCCTTGCCAGTCTGCGATTGGCTCAGAATCGTCCAGGGAGTGTCTAATAAACTGCTATCCAATTGCAATGTCAACTTCAGTGTACACGTGTTGGACGTCTATCGTTTACTGAAATGAACTCGCGAAATGTTCCTATCCGTATGTATAAGTAACAAATACAGTGTGTATATTCCAAGGGATTCGGAAGTTAACGTCTGTGGCAAATATATATATATATATATAAACTATTATTCCAAATGAGAGGGCTTTCAAAAGTGCTCATCTTATCATGAATAGCCTATAGTCGTTAGTGAAGGGCGTGAGACACATGTAGTTACCGAGTATCGCCATTTGCCGATTGTATAGTGTCTACTGAAAAGTATTTCCCCCTCGCACTCCACACTCCACTGTCTCAGCTGATGAGCCACAGTTTTGCCACATACGGGCAACCCCTCCGCAGGAATTGGTTGTACCACGCGCCTCTTTTTTTTTCCATTAAAGCAGTATTGTTTGGTATTATGGCCGAGAATACTGTTTCACTGACGCTATCATCCAAGGTTTCAGCAATTTCCAAGTCGCAGAGAGCATTCTTACCCCTTACCCACTGCGTGTTTCATCACAACTGCTCCCTGGTGCCAAAATCCGCAAGTACTTCGCGACGCCGTACTGCGAAACTTGGAAACAAACTTGTAAAGTTTCTCTAGCTGTTGTTTCAGTTTTGTCTATCCTGATAAATCCCAAAGAGACTTCTCACTTTGGTTCGTTCTGGGTTAATTGAACATTTCTGGAGGCAGTGCTTTCTGTTTTCCTTCTGTTTATTATTTATAAGTTCCGCCGCAAGCAGACGTCAGCATTGACACGGCCTTAACGTAGGCTGTTTTTTGTCAGATACCGCTCGTTTTTCAAGCCATGTTTTCAGACCCAGGTGAATTATTTCCAATATACAAAATCAACACCTTTTATCTAATGAAACAGAACTAATTTATCAGTGTCAGCGGTTTTTGAAAAAAATTGAATACTTGAATATACTAGCCGATGATCTTTTCACTTTCTAATATAGGAGCTAAACTGACGCACTTCTAGTCAGCTGTGGAAGTTGCGTGTTTTTAAAATCATTAAAGGGTGTATGACGAGCTATTTTTACACCCTAAATCCGAATCAGTGATATCAATCAGTGAAAAATCTTTTATAAGCTACTGCTGACCGGCGAACCAAGCAGATTAATTGCGAACAAGTGATTTATAGCAGTGACATTCTTGACAGTGAAATTCAACTATTATATTAATAAGTTATATGGCACTGATTATCAGTTGCTCTCTGTTGTTATTTTAGCGATATCTAGATGGTGAAGGAGGTAGAAATTGTTCAGTTCTATTTTCAGATATTTATTTGACTACTTGTTAATTTAAAGAGGCGAAATTCTTAAGGACACGTTTTCAAGAGTATTTAAAGAAGCATACAGATGTGTTTCCTTTCCTACGCCAGGGTATAAGAGAAACGTAATATTTCCACATTTCTGTGATAGAATGGTGGGTATGGCCAGTTATTTGAACAAATTTAGAGGCAGCAAAATATATGTAGGAACTTCCCCTTCCTTTTTTTTTTTTTTTTCTTAAATTGCGGAGATTAAGTGATGTCAAATTGTGGTAAGTAAAACATTTCATTTTTACAGCACTTCTAACTGCTGTGCGTTTGTACCAAAACAAGCGGTTTTCTATTAAATTCAAGTTAAATCTGCAGTTTTAGCAAGACGTTAAGACCTGCATCTGTCTTTACTTTTTCGCAACCAGCATTACTATAGATGTAATTTACTATGTGCATTTAAAATATTTACAACTAACAGGTCAGTGTTACTTCGTTAACATGGTATTTAGGACTTTGAATAGATCTAGCCACTTCTCTTGGGAAGGAAAGGAGGACAGCACGTAGAAAAATAAATAAATGAAGGGATTTTTTTAAATTCTTTTTATTATGCAGTGATCCTAGGAAAAGCTTAATCCAGTACATATTTAAATCCCTATTTTAATATTATCGCTCTAGCCACTGCGGCCCCACTTGATATAGTTCTATCCATTAAACCACTGCGGCCCCACTTGGAATAACCTAGCCGCTGAGCCACTGCGGCCCCACTTGGAATAACTCTAGCCGCTGGGCCACTACGGCCCCACTTGATATAGTTCTATCCATTAAACCACTGCGGCCCTACTTGGAATAACTCTAGCCACTGGGTCACTATGGCTTTTTGAAAGGAAAGGAGGACAACCCATTGACAAAAAAAAAAGGAGAAATGCCGAAACTTTTTTTAACAATGTTTTTTTTATGCAGTAATAAATCTTAAAACAAGTTTAATCCAGTACCTATGAACATACTTGATCATCATTTATTTCCGGAACCGTTTGAAATATCTCGATGAAACAAAGACTAAGTTAGTCCTGGGGTTATTATCTATTAGACAGTGTAGATTTTGATTTCAATATGTTCAGTAGTTTTTGAGTTAAATCCGGTCGGACAGACCGGACAGATATACATGAAAAAATTAACATTAGATATGGCTTAGTTATAAATTATACTATATGAAGAAATAATTATAATTTGAAAATTCGAAAATCACAGACACACACTTCTATTTTATTCAGTAGTATAGATTTCGGATAGAACATTTTTCAAAGATTTTTTTTTTTAAGTCGTTACTTAGCTGTGAATAATTTAGAATAACGTATGCATCTGTCTTTCAGGTGTCTGAGTTATCGACAAAGTTAGGAATATTAATGAGTAATGAAACACAAGTATATTAAAAATTCTTAGTGACTTTTCAAGGCAAAAAAGCAAAAACAGTATGTTGCTGACGCGGATCGTCGAGACTACTACTTCACAACCACAGTAGGTTGAAGATTGTACCATTTTCTTTCAATCCCAAAACAAATTACTGACCACTGAAAATCGTGTTACTTGTACCAGCACAAATTACGAGAGCCAGCATTTCTCGTTTCATCATTTTTTTTTTCTGAAAAATATTGATAATTTTTACGATCGCAATGTTGAAGAGAGAAGGGGAAAACTGGATATTAAAAATAAATAAGATAAATTAAGTACTTTTCTTTATGCGCAAAGAATTTAAAATTCAAAGTCGATTTCTTGTGACGACAGGGATAGAATATTTGTTTCTTTTATAAATTTCTAGCTCTGTTTCATTTACATACGTGTGCGTGCATATATATATATATATATATATATATATATATATATATATATATATATATATATATATATATATATATATATATATATATATATACATATATATATAGACACACACATCTTACGCACGCGCGCACACACACACACACACATGAGCGAACTGTATCATAATAAGCAAAAGTATCCGTATATAAAATATGGATAGAGCTTCAACACCATTACCGATACGCGCGATAATTACCTTACGTGTGGGTAGTGAAAAGGTCGTTAGCAAGTAATTTATATATTCGGCAAATCGTGCGCATTCCCAGAGTTGCAACTGGTATGTGCAATCACCGAACAAAACTGGGACACCGATAATGAACTGTTGCACATGCAACGCAGTCGATTGAGCAGTATGTAAATGCCCGGATCAGATACTTGATCAATACATTCTGAATTCACGTTCGTCTGGCTGATGATGCATCGTGGCGCCAGTAGACTCTCAAGGCTGATTTATAGACATGCGAAATTCGCGTTATTATTCGGCACCGGGCTAAACTTCACAGTACTGTCTGTACTGTAGCCGGAGTCGTTTCTCCATTGGCTGCTGCATGGATGTGAGGCCACGCCCTCCTGACTGAACTGCACGTGATTGGGGCACACAGTTGTGAAATGTTCATTCATTGGCGCAGGTTTGCTCAGGGCGTATCAGATTAAGTATGATCTAATGACAAACGTATTGCAAAGGTACACGTGTTTAAAGTTTAGCTTGTTCCCAAATAATAACACAAAGTTTGCAGGTCTCTACTGATTTATTAATGTGTGGCCGGTCTACTAAGGTTCCTTGAGTAACGCTGCTGTGTAGATGAAAATTAAATAGTTTTCATTTTCGGCTTCTTAACTTGGCGAAATGAGAGCGTACGCCTTCTCTACAATTAAAAATTTTATGAAGTGTGAAAAGTATAATTAATTTACAGTTAAATAATATATGCCCTTAAAATTAAGTTCATTAGTTACTGAGAATACACGTATAATCATATTTATTACTGTGTACGCCTTAACAGATCTCAACATTAATTGTTGTCATGCTATTTAAAGAACCCTACATATATGTGAACCTAAGTTTCTAAGTATTTTTAATGTCGCACGAAAAAAATTATCAGGAAATGTGTTACCGCATATGCGTTAATTACTGCAAATGTCTTCAATCTCGTGATTTTTATAGAGCGGCTCACAGTATATGGATACATACGAGTGCATACATGTTAAGTAAAATTAGTTCATCAATCGAATTTTACTCATTAGTGCACAAGCACGTAAGGCTTCGACCTCGTATAAAAAAAATATATCCGCCCGTTTCAATGTGCGGAATTTATATAAACGGAATTTGTTACTTCCGAGATTATGTTTTATCAATTACCGGAATTAAATTCAAATAATTTTTTTACCCGCAGGAAGGTAATGGAACGGTTTGTAATTCTGGAGATCACCCGTGAATCCGTGAACTTGCCTTACAGAAACAATCCTAGCATTCTAAGTGAGAAATCTAAATTCTTAACTGCATTATTCCTGTCGTATATTAGCCCTCGGTAATATGAAGTGTGTTCATTGAAGTAGTACTAAAAATAAAAATCGTCTGGGACGGAACCGGCGGTAATTTCTCGTGAGAATTTCACACGAAATCAAGTAAAAACAGTTTCATAACTGGAAAGAAAATCTAATTTATACGAAATAAATAAATCAATGCCACGTTTTGATACTAATTGTATGACTTTAAAAAAAAAAAGTCCCAGAGTTATCTGCACTTAAACTAACGCGCAACAGTTATTTATATCACATATTAAGACTTAACGACATTTTCAGGCAGGACTGATAACGACAAAATGATCTGTTAAAAAATGTTTACGGTGATGATAGTTGATTGAAAATTAACCATCTCTTGAGTCCAATAAATTCGGTTTTATTTATTTCGTTGTTTTTGAGTGCCCATTGAACAGCAACAAGGCTATGGCAGAAGAAACACTTCTTTGATAAAATTGAGCAAGAATCGGCCAGGACCTGTACTGAGGCTGTTCACGATGAAGTGAGCACTTTTGAAATGAACCTTACAAAAAAGTCACTGTCCCTGAGTGCAAACATTTTAACGGGTGCAATGAGTGGCATGCACCCAGTAAAGTTGGTAGTGATGGATGGAAAATAGTTCTATATTTTAACGTCGAATAAAGAGTGTTAGGTAACCATTTATTATAACTTGAATTATTTATTTCGGTTTAGTTGGTTTATTTATGCATCGACGTGTAAAAATGAGCACATTTGTATAATATATACTTTCTAATAATTTAACAGTTTCGCTTGGCCGACGCATGAATAAAGCGATGAGGCCCATGACTATGTTAAATTTCCATAAGGCGGATTAATACACAACTTGTGTACAAGTAAATCTTAAGCGGGGTTTTCAAAAGTGCTCAATTTACCGTGAACAGCTTGTAGTGATTACGGAAAAACCTGGTGTAATCTATTCATGGTTTCTTCGCACTTTTTGAATCAAACCTTTGAAAAATCACCCCATATATGACGCCCTTAGTTATTTTCTAAATATGCCAGGTATCACAAGCGTTTTATACCCCCGTAAACATGAAAGTGTCATATTTTCTATTAAATTGACGTGTTCCCAATATATTTTATGTTTAAATACTATAATGTTTCATTTATAGTATATATTTATAAAAGCAGTGAGAAAACACGTATGTTGGTAGTGTCTACGAATAAATAGTTATGATACAAAATATTATTACTTCTGAGTGTGTACGAATTCGGCGCGTTGTCGTTTGGTGTATAGGCTGTTCACGGTAAAATGAGACCTTTGAAAGCCTTTCTTGAAATCTACTTGTATGAACGTTGTGCATTCTTCCGTATTATATGAAATTAACGTTGCCTTGGGCCTCATCACTTTATTCATGCGTCGGTCAAGTGAAACTCTGAAAATCTTAGAATAGGAAAATTTTACAAATCTGCTTATTTTTACACTTCGATACATTATAAAAAACAAAAGACCAGAAAAATTATTTGAATCGTTGTAAATTGGTACCTAACCATTTTTATTCGCCGTTAAGATATGGAACTACTTTCCCTCCATCGTTACCAACTTTACTGGACGCACGTCACTCAGTGCACCCGTTAAAATACATACAGGCAGGGCAGTGACTTTTTCTAATGTTGATTTCGAAAGTGCCCATTTTATCGTGAACTGCCTTTAATTGCCTAGACTTATCTGAGCTTAGTTTGCACGAGGCGGAGGAATATCCTGGAAGTAGAAGTTTACCAGGGAGGGCTTCAGAAAAGTTTGAAGTAACTGTGAATTGACTGTAAACCTAAACAGCAGTATTGTCCATCTTTCCTTCATGAACTGGGAAATATCTTCCAACATATTATATCGCGAGTGTCGATATGACTAATTCCCTTAGGAGCAGGATCCTTTTCATGCTGCGGCTTTCTGAAGACAACAAGTTTCCAACAAACCGCTACCTGCCTTAGCAGTAATCACTCGAAGACCAAAACGATACAAAAATGACAACAAAATATAACTGTCCTCTACTTAAGAAATTCTTAACAGTCCAAGACCTGTCTTCTTTGTTTACGTCCTTTGAGAACGACAAAATATTACGGTATACCTTTCTAGGGTAATAACCCGGCCACGAACACCTCCGCAACGCAGCGATGTGTCTTCTCGAATGACAAGGATCTAAGTGAACAAAACGGTACCCGGAACCTGCCTATATACGAACCAAAAACCTTTCCAGAAGTACATCGGCACAAATACACGAAAACGCCACCCCGTTCATATTAGTGGAAATATTACTTCTGGCGTGCCTCCGTTTATTTTACAAATCTACAGGAGGCGAGAGATTATCTTCGTTTAAATTTGCTGTATAAACACAGGGGCGACTTAATTGTTTAAAGTCCCCCTCACTTTACAGTTCGTGCTTCTGAAATACGATTCGACGGGAACAAAATGAAGGACTACTAGTAACGGCGATTGACGCCACGCAACTAACGTCATCATTATATCATTATACACCCCAAGTCTTTCACTACAGAGGTGAAAGCGAACGCTGTTAAATGACCGCGAATCCTGCGCTATTGAAAGTCACGAAATCGCATTCGGTTTTGCGCGCATGGCGAACGAGGTGAATTTCGAAAGCAGACTCGAGATGCCAGACAAAACACGTCTCTTAGTGTTCGCCCCCCCCCCCCTCCCCTCCCCGCGGCTCCTCGTAATTATTTCGCGCCGGGTACATTCCGCGATCCCGACCGCAGAAGCGCGTCTCATTTTTCTTCGGCAGACGCCATCTTCTCTCGAGTGGCTGCTGTAATTGGGGGAAAAAAAAAAAAAAAAAAAAAAAAGAGAACGGAGACGACCCCCCCCCCCCCCCCCCCCTCACTCGCCGGAGAGGACGAAAGTAATTAAAACGGCACTACAGCGAAAGCACTAGAGAAAATGTGTACCGAAGCTTCAGTTCTTACCCCCGCCCATTTTCCTCTTTTCTCAAAGGTTTGCCCTTTCTGGCGTCCAGCTCTTGTTTCATAACCGTATGCAGTATTAAGAATAAAGAAATCTTATTCCTTACTTCACTTCTCCATACTTCGCAGCTTTTCTTAGACGTGCTCGGAACCAACAATTATTTTCCTTCTTTCATCACATTGGTATAACTTAATCTCAGAACATTTTTGGTATTTATTTTAATTTGCTAAAATATGCGACGGGACTAATTGCAGAAATAAGTATACCTAACTGCAATTGCAGCTCCTGGCACATGGCTAAAGCTAATACCCCTGCCTGTTAATATAAATACGTTCCTGTTTACAAAAGTGCACTGTATTAAAATAATTAATTTGTATAAGTTTATAGAATTGCAAAATGATAAAATGTACTATTTTAAAGCTCTACAAAATTGCATGTAAAAGAACTCCCTACTCTTCCATTATGTTTAAATATTCCTGCACCTTTTATAGAAGCGAATTAATTTCACTATAGGAAATTAATAATCGCTAAATGTAAATGTTTCAGAATTTCGCTTGTTGTTTACAAATAAAGAAATATACAGAAGGTTTGATAAATATTATTCTAACTCATCAGTTTGTCAAATTATTGCCTGTAAACTTCTAGAGTGTAAATTAGTTATATTTGCTTGTGATGGCTTTAAAAGTTTGTTACAACAAAATAACTGAAAGAAAAATGACTGTTATTAACGACAAAATTATATTTTATTGAAAATGCGTTTCTAAATGTTTCTGAGATGTACATAGTATTATAAAACCGCGATATTTTGTAAACTTCCTGATATGTGGCAGATGAAATGTACCGCTACGTTTACAATATATCTTTGTAAAGCTTTCACACTTAATTCGGGTTTATTTTTATGACCTCGCCCTCAAACCACATCCCCCCCCACTCTCCCACACACAAGCACACACACACACACACGCACACACACACACACACCTAGTTCTTAGTTACCTCGTTTTCCTTATGTTCCAGTATATGCGCCACCACTTTTAGTTTTTCATTACCATTTCACAAGAAGAACATTTGCTGGTATTTTAATTTGGTTATTGTCTTTCCTCAATTTACGCTATAACTATTTGCGAGTCCGAACCCCGGATATCTGTAAATTTTTATTCTATAATAAACACCGTTATGATAACCAATCGGAACCAACCAGTCACTACTGCACGACGCAAAATTTTCGCGAAAAACGTTCAAGATGCCAGCCCTGCAAAACAAATTTTCGGTGTAAGATTACACTTCGCAGCATGCTTTAATTTTTTTTTTCGGAAGAGATATTTCCGTCGGAGTCTCTGCAGTGCCCGCGTAATCTACACATGTATTTGTTACAAGCAATAATTCTTTGGAAAGTATTTGCCGAAGATTTTCTTGTAACTCTATATCTGATCGTACATTCACAACACATTAATTTGGGAAACAAAATGTTAAACAAGGCCCCGTTGTTCTCCTGTCCAAATAACAAGCCGGGAAGGAAGCCACAGACAAGTTTGTCAAACAGTAAAGGCTGTTCACAATAAAGTGAGCACTTTTGAAATCAACCTTAGAAAATGTCACTGCCCTTACCTGCTTATATTTTAACGGGCGCAATGAGATACATGCGCCCAGTAGAGTTGGTAACGATGAAGGGGGAAGTAGTTCCTTATATTAATGTCGAACAAAAAGTGTTAGGTAAATATTTGTGATAACTTAAATCACTTCTCTCGCTTTCTGAATTTTCTAAATTCATCATAGTATAAAAATGAGCAGATTTGTACAATATTTACTTTTCTAATAATTCCACAGTTTCGCCTGACCGACGCATGAATAAAGTGACGTGGCCCATGTCAATGTTAATTCCACATAAGGTAGAAGGACGCACAATGTGTATACAAGCAGATCTTAAGCAGGGCTTTCAAAAGTGCTTACTTTACTATGAACATCCTCTAAGTAGTGGGACCTGTTTTTCGCGAAAATATTTCAGGACAAGTGCTCCAACGCACTTTAGTTCAGAATCACTTTCGTGATTGTGTCACTTGAACTGTTGCGTGTCTTATCTGCACGCCCGCGAATCACACACGATCAGTATCGGAGAAACTTAATTCTGATTGGTTCACTCATGAAACGGAATGTTTTCACGCAAAGACAAGGGGCCAATGTCAAATGAAGACTGCAAACGTGCACATAGAATATTGAAGTCTATCCTCCGCATAAATCTTTTCGCGAAAAACCGGTGACCTTACCTATAAGGCATAACATCGGGCCAAACTGGAATTCATAAACTTCCGGAGAAAGGCGCCGAGAGCGACGGAAAATGTGGGTCCGGCTAACCTAAGGCCACCCCAGGGTAATTGAAACAAACTCCGAGCAGACCCCGCCTCCGGTGCACAACGGGGGCCAATCAGATCGAATCACTTCAACTCACACACGTGGTGGGGCGAAAAGAGTGGACCAATGGCCTATTTCATAAAAATTACAATTCGACAGGTGACAGGTGATAGGAAATTGTCAGACAGGTTTACAATCCGACAAATGTGTGTTTCAGAAAAGCTGACAAGTTTACGAATTTGTCATGACAAATTTGCAGAATTTTACGACAATTTGATAAATAGTTGTTTCACAAAAAGTTTTGAGGTGACAGGTAAAAATACGATAATTTGTCAAATATTACACTACAGACTGTTTTATGAAACAGATAAGTATAACCATTTAGTAACGTATCTGCAAATTTGTAGAATTGTCACTGCAGAAGTGACAAGCAAGCTTTCCTATGTAATCAGTAATTTGTAATGTTTATATAACATGACAGTGTACTGTGTTTCAATATTGCATGAATTAACATTGCTTGCCAAATATAAAATCCTTTTCCTCTCAGATCAGTTTTAATATAGCAATCCTATCCACATTACTCGACATTCTGTTGGTAGAGTGAACAATGTTATGTGGGTGGAATTATTATTTAGAGTTTAGTTTCTTGGGTTAGGAATCGACTGTTCATGAATCGCAGGTAAGGCTGCGATCGATTATCGTAAGCGCACTCCAGAGCTATCTAGCGTGTAACAAATGAAACTTACTGTTTGGCATACAATTGTCGCGTTTACGAAACTGTTATTTTAAGGCTGACGATTTACACTTTTTTTTTGCTCGTCAAATAAGGGGAACTTGTATTATTTATGTAAGACAACATTACCATGACATATTGACAAATTTGTCGGATTTGACATAATTGTCATATATGTCACACCTGTCACGTTTTATGAAATAGTGCCTAGGCCACGAAGGCTGTCGAGGACACAGTCGGGAGACTTGTCATCGGGCTGAGCGGCCGGGGGTCACGGCGCGGCAGCGGCAGCCAGTCCAGGGTGCGAGATCTGGCGAAGTTCCCTTCTATAGACTCTTCACGATAAAATGAGCACTTTTGAAAGCCCTGCTTAAGATCGACTTGTATGCACGTTGCGTAATCTTCCGCCTCATGTAAAATTAACACTGGCAATGGCCTCATCACTTCATCCATGCGTCAATCCAGTGAAGCTGTGAAATAGTAAGAGAAGTAAATATTTTACAAACACGCTCAATTTGACACATCGATACATTTAAAAAAAAGCAGAAAGCGAAAGAAATAGTTTAAGCTATCACAAATAGTCAGTTAACGCTTTTTATTCGACGTAAGATACTGAACTACAGGATGAGTACTTTAAAAGAGGCCCAATGGGCATGTGTGTAACGGAGCGAGGGAATGAGGAAATAAAGTCCAGTGTGACAACAAAATCCCTAGAGTAAGTGCTAGAAGTGGCCGCCATTGCACTCGAGGCAGATGTGCAGACAACACTGAAAGTTGTGAAAGGCACGGGCGAGGACATGCTGCGGGATGGCATCGATAGCTGTGACAATGTTGGCCTGGAGTTCTTCAATTGTGTGCGGGTTGTTGATGCAGATCTGTCCCTTTAGAGCGCACCACAAGAAGGAATCACAGACGGATAAATCTGGAGAACGGGGTGGCATAGGTTGGTTTGTCCCGCGGCTGATGACACGATCAGGCTCGAACACCGACTCAATGCACGCGATCGTTGCAAGTACAGTATGCGCCGTGGCTCCATCCCACTGAACGTAAGCATCGTTGCGCTCATCCTCCGCCAGTTGTTCCGCAAAATTATTGAAAATGTGTTCGTTGTAACAAGCCGAGTTCACAGTCTCGGGGAAAAATCACGTGGATGATGCGGCGAGATGACACGACACACCAGACACCGAGTTTCTGAGGATGCAGTGGAGCTTCCGTCAACACGTGTGGATTGTCACCTGACCAATGGCGCATGTTCTGGGAGTTCACGTACCCTGACATACGTAACCATGTTTCATCGGAAAAGAATACGTATCCATCCTGCAACACCTCCGGAGCAATATTGGACAGAAACCACTTACAGAACTGCACTCTAGCTGCCTTGTCCACATCCAGCAACTGATGCACCAAAAATACGCTGCTGAACCATCAACACCATGCCGATGCACCGAGACACACTCACAACGTTCTTCGTCGCTGCCCTCCACTCAACCAGCACCTTACTCTATATGTTGTTGTCACACTGGTCTGTATTTCCTCATTCCCTCGCTTCGTTAAACACACGCCCCACGGAGCCTCTTTAAAGGTCTCATCCTGTATTTTCCATCCTTAGTTACCATCTTTACAGTGCGCACGTTACTCAGTGTGCCCGTTAGAACATATGCAGGCAGGAGCAGTTACTTTTTTCTAAGGTTGATTTCAAAACTGCTCACTTAATCGTGAACAGCATTTATCATGATTCTCTTTAATTCTATCTGAACCTTCCCTAGCCTTCCTTTCTGTTCCTTCTGGCCGCATTACATATTTTCACGTGACTTGTATAAGAGTTGACTGGTCCAGTAAATGCCTTAGTCAATCCTTAAGTAGACTTCTCATTTAACTTCTCCTAATGCCTAATCACATCCTTCACTAACATATTAGTTTATGAGCTAGCTGAGGTCATAAACATTCACAACTGTTTATGCAGCTTAATATTTATAATAAACTCAAAGTCTACAATATTTGCTTGTTAAAATTTAACATTTGTTTTACACTTTCTACACAAAGTTTTGTACAATTTACTCTAATTAATCTGTTGTGTTACAAAAATATATTTGGCAGCTAGTTTCCAAAGAATCCCTTACTCAAATGCATAAATTTCTTACAGTCTGCTGTATCTTAAAGTTTGCTGATCACAAAAAAAATGCAACATTTTAATGTTGTTGAACTTGTAGACATTATCAATAAGTAATATTTCTTGGAATAAAAAAGGTGTAAGCAGGAATTTTTTTTTGCATAATATCCTGTGAAAATCACAATTTTAGTGGTATTGGAGCGTACAAATAATACCTAACTAATTTACCGAAATGAAATAGTTCACTTTGAAATACAAGATCCCATGAGTTACTTCCAGAAATATTTAAAATCACGCCATGAAAAGCTTTCCCAATTTTCAAAAATGTTTTGAAATATCTACATTTTATGCGTGGATTTGAATAAAGTTTGATAAGCATATCTTAAAATTAACTAAGACATGAAATTTAAGCCAACCGTACTAAATTTTCTCAAAATTTATCATTTGTTTTGATTGCACGTCCTAATAACACTAAAAATGTGATTTTGACATGCCATAAAATATACCGGTAACCTATGCGATCTAAATTATCAAATTTTTTCCAATGCGAGGGAAATCTACTTAGAATTAATGTGTGTAAGTTGAATGGAATTTTGAATACGTATAAAATACCGCTTTTTCTTGTTGTTTTGAACCTTTAAGCATGGAGAGAGCCAAAGTACAAATCTGTAATAGAGAAAATGGCTATAAACAAATCCATAAATCACGTCCCTCTCATTTTTTTAAAATTTGAATGCGACTCGGAATATTATCGACTTTATTAGTACGTGTCCATTATAAAAAACACATATTTTGTTTTTAGCAAGACAATGCTCACGAATAAGAGTGCTCATGCTAGTTACTTATTTTGGATATATTGCTTTCACATGTTTAGAACTCATAAATTACTTATACGAAAGAATTTATATCTTATCCAGCTACCCAAAACAATGCAATTCATTTAGTTTGGAATCGGCTTGATACTCCTGTAATATGGTTTGCTTTCCAGGCACTTTAAAATGGAACTTGTGGATGGTGGGAATCAGACAAACTGTTCTGCAGCACGCTTTATCCACACCGCTGTGTGATTGGAAATAATAATATTGCGAATGAAATCACTTCTGAGATTACTCTATTTTCTTATTAGCACTGTCTAGATGATTTAGATGGTTCGCGGGTGCACAGGATCCCCAACCCCGGCCAGAATCATGGACCGGGTGATCAAGGGATCCCTCAGCGCCTGGCGGTCGATCCATCGACTCTTTCGACTGCTAGTCGACCTCGTGCGTCTCGAGCGTCGGCCCTTCGCGTGTGCAGTCTGAAAAATTTCTTTCTACTTTTACAAGATTAATCCTTGGAAACCCAGTTGCCAGGAAAACCCTTTGTAAATCTACAAAGGGTTTTCTTGTTAGATCTTAAAGATATTTGTTTGTAATGTTACAAACGATAGCCTTGTATTACAACTGACATTATTGAGAAGTGTGCACAAAATTAAATTTTTTCTTATAGAAAACTAACATGATAAAATAATAACAGAGAATAACTAAAAAAAATATTTCGAAATATAATTTATGGAAAAAAAGAAGTACACTTTGTCTGCACGGTGAATACAACTCACGCCCCTTGTACCTTTAGCCGGCACCCTTAACCACAAGAACAAATTAACTTATGAGTAGGGATAGGAAAATTTCGCGAGAGTTCATTTCAGGACAAGATAGACGTCCAACACGTGTACACAGAAGTCACCTTGGCAATTGGATCACAGTTCATTAGAAACACCCAGGACGACTCTGAGTCAATAGCAGACTTGCGAAGAAACACCCACCGACTGCCATACTGCCAGATGTGGGGTAACACTGGCCACTCTCTGGGGCAACATCCAATGAACACACAGCTAAGGCTCAAGTGTATACAGTACTGTGGAGAATAGCCTTCAGGTCATTAAACTCGCGAAATTTTCCTATCCCTACTTATGAGCTTATAATTTATTTTTACAGTAAATATAGCCGCAATTACCTACAAAATATTAATGGAGTTATTTGGTTAATAAGGCTAGGTACATTTATTTAATTTTAAGAGTTCTGTTGTTGAATTAAGATATTTAAACGGCTCTTAACGAGATATTGTGAGCCGTTTTAGGGGTTCCGTGTAGCTAGGGAACATTAACAGTTAATGAATAATAGGGTTATGTTTTATTGAAATTGTCGTTTTATTATAATTGTTTTAGTTACTTTAAGTATTTTACGTTATTAAAACGTGCAATATATTTGTTCTTGCAAGCAGCTACGCTTTACATCACCCATGATTTTTGTACAAACAGCTAAATATTCGAGTGAGTGAAGAGATTTGGGTGGCTCTTAACATTGAGGTCTTGAGAGCCGATGGGGGGTGATTGAGGTGAATATGGAGCAGCGCCGTAATGAGAGGGCGGGGGGAACGAGAAATCAACGCCCCGTCCAACGTCATTGTCCGGCACGATTCCCACATGCGAAAATCAGGAGTGACCCGGACGGGGATTGAACACGGATCGCATTGCTGGGAGGCGAGCAGGTTAATCGCTCAGCCACCGTGGCCCTAGCTAAATACGGTTTTACGTTGTTGTGTGTCCGCCAATCTGCTGAAGCTCGTGGAAACGGGTCAGTATAGTACAAACCTTTCTTGAGGTCTAGTACAAACACGCGCTTTTGTAGTTTTACAAACGAATAGGTTTACAAGAGAGAAACCTTTGTACTGTTACAGGCATTTGTAAAATTACAAAGAATTTGTCAGTAAAAATTACAACTTTTTTTACAGCGTGGATGCTTTCACGTATCCGCAACTCATAACAGCATCGGACAGTCTGGTCCCAACGATCCGCATGGTGGGTTATACATAGGGATAGGTAAATTTCGCGAGTTCATTTCAGAACAAGGTAGACGTTTAACACATGTACACTGAAGTTGAGTTTGCAATTGGAGCGTAGTTTATAAGACACGTCTTGGACGACTCTGAGCCAATAGCAGACTTGTAAGGAAGTAAGTAGCGAATCCCATACTACTAGGTGCGGAGTAACACAGGCTACTCTCTGGGGCAGCAGCCAATGAACAAACAAGTGAGGCTCGAGTATGCACAGGACTGTGGTCACTGAACTCGCGAAATTTTCCTATCCCTAGTTATACAGTACGCGGAAAATACCACCGCCTTTAGGTTTTCAGCCCGATAACGAATCCCTTCTCGATGTTCGTCGTGCGCATGAGACGACGTCTTAAGCGTCTTCCTGGAGTTATTCCTCACTCCGTGTACGCATGCTCGGCATCGTCCGGTGTTTGTGTTTCTCGCGTCAATGCGGCTTCGACTACACGCCAACCGCTGGTCGGTGCTCGCAAAGCTACTGCCAAGCGTGCGGCTTCGACTACACGCCAACCGCTGGTCGGTGCTCGCAAAGCTACTGCCAAGCGTGCGGCTTCGACTACACGCCAACCGCTGGTCGGTGCTCGCAAAGCTACTGCCAAGCGTCCGGTGTTTGTGTTTCTCGCGTCAATGCGGCTTCGACTACACGCCAACCGCTGGTCGGTGCTCGCAAAGCTACTGCCAAGCGTGCGGTCGATTTGCAAACGCACCGATACGATGTCGTGTGTATTACCAGCCCCTTGTTCGCCATATTTACATCGTTTCTTGTTGTCGCGTGATTTCTTAGTTGCGCGGTTTTTTTTAAAGGCAGTTCACGGTGAAGCGAGCACTTTCGAAAGCCCTGCTTAAGATCTGTTTGTATGCACATAGTGAATTCTTCCGCCTTATGTAAATCTAACATTGCCGTGGGTCTCTTCACTTTATTTATGCGTCGGTCAAGAGAAACTGTGAAATTATTAGAAAAGTTAATATTTTACCAATCTGCTCACTTTTACACTTCGATGCATTAAAAATAACAAAAAGCGAAAGAAAAATTTTAGTTATCACAAATGGTTACCTAACATTTTTTATTCGACGTAAAATCATGGAACTACATTCCCTCCATCGTTACCAACTTTGCTATTTTAGGCGCAAGTAACTCAGTGTGCCCGTTAAAATATACGCAAGTAGGAGCAGTGTTTTTTTTCTAAGGTTGATTTCAAAACGCTCACTTTATTGTGAACAGCCTTTAGTAAAGTTGGCAACGGCGGATGGAAAGTAGTTCCACGTCTTAGAGTTGAATTACAAATGTTTGGTAAACATCTATGAATATTGAAACTATACATTTTACTTATTGTATATTTTTAATACATGTAAGTGAAAAAATAATATCAGATTTGGGAAAGATTTACTATTCTAATAATTACGCAGTTTCGCTAGTCGAAGCATGAATAAAGTGAGCAGGCCCACGGAAATGCTAATTTAACGTATTGTGTAAGAATACATAATGTGCATACAGATATATGCTAAGCATAGCTATCAAAAGTGCTCAGTTTAACGTGAACAGCGTATAATTATCCGGCACTGTAACACACATTGGAGGAGTTTATGAATTCTTCCTCGCAGAATGTATTCCCTCAACACAGGCAACACACCTTATCTGAATCCGACTTTCCTATACATAGAGTATAAAAGCATGATTAAAAATTAACGTATTACACATTAGCGAAAAAAGCCCGATGCGGCAGAGAAAAGTAGGATGAAATATTAACGTATTACACATTAGCGAAAAAAGCCCGATGCGACAGAGAAAAGTAGGATGAAATATTAACGTATTGCACATTAGCGAAAAAAGCCCGATGCGACAGAGAAAAGTAGGATGAAATATTAACGTATTACACATTAGTGAAAAAAGCCCGATGCGACAGAGAAAAGTAGGATGAAATATTAACGTATTGCACATTAGCGAAAAAAGCCCGATGCGACAGAGAAAAGTAGGATGAAATATTAACGTATTGCACATTAGCGAAAAAAGCCCGATGCGACAGAGAAAAGTAGGATGAAATATTAACGTATTGCACATTAGTGAAAAAAGCCCGATGCGACAGAGAAAAGTAGGATGAAATATTAACGTATTGCACATTAGTGAAAAAAGCCCGATGCGACAGAGAAAAGTAGGATGAAATATTAACGTATTGCACATTAGCGAAAAAAGCCCGATGCGACAGAGAAAAGTAGGATGAAATATTAACGTATTACACATTAGCGAAAAAAGCCCGATGCGACAGAGAAAAGTAGGATGAAATATTAACGTATTGCACATTAGCGAAAAAAGCCCGATGCGACAGAGAAAAGTAGGATGAAATATTAACGTATTGCACATTAGCGAAAAAAGCCCGATGCGACAGAGAAAAGTAGGATGAAATATTAACGTATTACACATTAGCGAAAAAAGCCCGATGCGACAGAGAAAAGTAGGATGAAATATTAACGTATTGCACATTAGTGAAAAAGCGATGGTGAGAGGTGAATTATTATTATTAAGTACCATACTGAAGTGTTAGTACGTTAGCAAACGCAATGCATGCTTTAACACATGACACCGTTAACATGGTACATGAGGTTTAAAGTAATCTCTTGAATGTTACCTTTTAATAACCACAAATCGTGAAGTCGTTTTTTTAATTTTAAGTAAACCCTAAAAATGGACTGTAAAAAGTATAAGCGATTTTACTCCAGAGAATAATATTGTGAATTGTTGTTTAATAAGCCCTCAATGGAAAATCTGGTACATAGGGAATCAGAGGTAACGCATAATTTATTCGAGTCCAGTAAATAACAGGCGTGGGTTTTTGGCTGAGCTATCTCGATCTTTGCACCGCCTAACGCAAAACCTAGTGTGATATAAACTGAACCATTTTTACTTTTTTTTAACTCTTAATTTTAAGTCCAATTACATCGTTAAAATTTATAGGCCGTTAAGTGGAAATTACTTAATTATTTTAAGCAATATTCTCAAAGTGTACGAAGGGAGGTTTGAATTAAAGATAAAAGTAACTAAGTGAGAAACGAGAAAACTCGATAATACCGTATATTTAAATAAAATATTCATATTTTCTCAGATAGTTAACAACCTGAACACAAATGCAATCAACATTTGTGTTATAACTACACAAATAGCAGGCTAACATTCGGTCCTTCCACATATAGTGTCATTTGAAAAGTTGGAGTTTAATTAATTATTATAATTTTTTTAAGGCATTGAGTTTTGTGTACATAATGTATAAAACCCAAGATCGTCATCGTAATATATTTCTCATGGTGAATGGTAAATTTTTATAACGGAAACAGAGGCTTTGTAGTAAAGCAATAAATATTTAATTTAAGCACACGAAAATGTACCTACTGAAAATTACTTCTGTTTCGAAAGAATTGGTGGAGAATGAAAATACATCAACAGTACTGACTATGTTGTACTTTCGTGTTCGTCACTCATGTGCACAGAAGTATACTGCGTGTTTCCGAACAACACCAATAAACTCTGGCAGGTTATTCCCGACGAAAAAATAAGACGAAAATATCTGTACCTAAAATGATTACCAAGGGAGTTACGCGCCCCTAAAAAACACGGTTTTCAATGTAATAGAAATAAAATCTCGCGAACCACTCACGATTAAGCAACGAATCGGTGAATAGTGTTGTGTAGAACGGAGATATTACAACTGTGAAAATGCGGTTGGTAATATCATCCCCCGTCATCATGAAACCCGGGGTTGCCACCCTGTTTTTTTGCGCGATAAACATGAACAGTGAGCTGTAAGCAATTTGTTGAGATGACTCAAGATTCAACGCATCTTAACCAACGAAAATTGCCGTCTTGTCAAAATACTCTCGGGTGAACCGTTTTCGCTAAATCCTTTCGGAAAGTGGGTATGCAAAACGTAAGGGTGAGAGTGGCCTGCGAGGTTGGCAACACGCATAAAACGGGGAGGTGCAACACCACGTGGCATTCGACCCCACGATGAGCTGATTCTTAAGTCATCTCAACAAACCGCTTACAGCTTACTGTTCACATTTTTTCCTGCAAAAACAGGGTGGCAACCCCTATTTTCATGATGACGGGGGATGGTATTACCAACCGCATTGTCACAGATGTAATATCTATGTTATACACAGCACCTTTCACCGATGCGTTTCTTAACCATGAGTAGTACCTGTTATTTTTTAAACACAATTAGGCTACATTAAAAACTGTGGTTTTTAGGGGCGCGTAGCTCCCTTAATAATCACTTAAGGGAAAAGGTGGTACAGATATTTTCGTCTTATTTTTTCGTCAGGAATAACCTGCCGGAGTTTGTCGGATGTTGATCGGAAACACGTTTTATTATTACGCTAAGTAGAATACATTCATGGGTGAAAGGAATTGTAAAATTAGTTACTTTGCCACACTAATAATGCATATACATTATAAATTTAGTAAATGCAACTTTTATAATAAAAATATTTAAACATGGAAACGATTTACTGCATTTGCGTAGCAGTGAAAAGTATAGGTTTAAAAATCGACTAACAAGGAAAATCTGCGACGTAGCCGAGTTTGGTAGAGACGACGTACTTTGTCAGCAACCCTGGATGGAAGATACTTCTACGAGTGGGGCGACTAGTACACTTTCTGTCGTCCTCGCTCCTGTCATCTGGTACCAGGCTTAAGGAACCAAATAGAACCAATGTAGTGTGGCGTGAGAAATTTTTGTTTACGTTACTGTGACGAGAGCCTTGAGATCTCCGGCGATGACAAATACGTGTCTTTTATAAATTAATATTGAATAACAGAAGCGAAGGTTTCGAACATGTTAACGGGCGAAGTTCAAATTATCCAATAAAGTTCGGTTCCAAAACATAAAGCCACGGGATGACATGCGCGAGTCAGCACACGAGTATTCTCGGACATGTCCGTGGACAAAGCCAAACGCAGACTTAGAACTATGGAATTAGGGTCATATTCGTAGTTACATGCAGTCTAGTTGCAGAAGGAATCCGATCTAAACAGTAAACATTTTTAAACTAATTTTGTACAAAGAATTTACCCAATTCCCAGGTGTTCGTGTACTGTTTTCCACAGAGTGAGTATTTTAAGTACAAAACTTGCTTCGATTAAAGTATAAGTAAAAACGTTATTTTAACTCATAGTTTGCTTTCAGCTGGAATGTTGAAATTACAAAAAGTAGCGTGTTACAATTCCTTTGATACCTAACACCTGTGGTTGAGGGTTTTACCTCAGGCCATTTTGACTTTAAAATTTTATCTCGAAAATTAAAATTGTAATACCGGTGAGCAGCGTAACAAATATCCGTGATAAATATCATGACAATATCACGAGCAATTATTTTGAGATTTATACTGACGTAGTAGTTTTTTATATTTTAAAATTCGTACGAAAAATCAACTTGAAATTCTTATAAAGTGTTACATTGTTTTTAAATGTCGCTTTACTCTATCGTCGTATATATTTCAGACTGTTATTTCAGATCGCAACGGAAAAGTAAGAAAATATCTTCAGCCTCTTTGAAAGCCTTTGACGATGCCGGGGATCTAGAGAGATGCCGCAGTCTGGAGGACCTGGGTTCGAATCCCGTCACGGCCATAATGATTTCGGCTTATGCTGTTTTGTCGAAATCGCTCCAGCCGAATTCCGGGCTGGTTCCTTAGTACAGACCAGGACAGACTCCATCCCCGTTCGCGCGTCTAAGGGCAACATGCTCCGTTTCTAAACATGTCATTTTCGGCCAGATACTAAGCCCTACCTTCCCGCCCTACGGGTGTTGGATATAAAAAAATAAGTATAATTGTACCAAACATTGTTCAACTTGTACGCATTGAATGTGGTGCTATTTACCTCGAATAAGACAGATGTTACACTTTATATATTTTTTGTATAATTTGATGTTAAATCCAAACTGTTTCTGTTTTGCTGCAGACATTATTAGAGCCCCGATGGTATTTCACGGTTTGAGTTGGCAGCAATCTAGACTGGACAGTCCTCTATATACTCGAGACGTTATCGTTTGGTTGTTGGTTGCTATGATCAACTGAGTCCTCTGTACAGGACTGTTAAATCACTCACACTATTGCTCCCAGATTATTAATTACAGGCTGACGGTTAAACGGGTGTGTCTAAAGAACTGTCTTCCAATCAGAACAGTAGGAGAAAAGAACAGGTGTTTTGAGTGTACGTCGTCTGAGTTCGCGAAATACTCGTGGCTTTAATGATAACTATTACTAACTTGTACAAATGGAAAAAAAAAAAAAAATTACAATGGAATATAATGCTGTGAGATACTGCTTGAGGGATACAAAATCATCAAATAATAATATATCAATTTTTTTAGTTCACAAATTTGCAAACTTTCTTATATATTTAACTTTTCTTTTCATATAGATGGCCTGTTATTTGGTGATTCCAAATATGTCACACAGTCCTACGGCATTAATTTGCTTTACAGATTTTTTCATTTGTAGGCCTACAACTTGGTATAGGCTGTCCACAGTAACATGAGCACTTTTCAAAGCCCTGCCTAAGATCTACTTGCATGCATGTTGTGTATTATTCTACCTTACGTAAAATTAACATTGCCATTGGCCTCACCACTTTGTTCATGCGTCGCTCAAGTGAAACTGTGAAATTATTAGAAAAGTAAACCTTTTATAAATGAGCGAATTTTTACACAGTGAGGCGTTAAAAAATCAGAAAGCGTAAGAAATCATTTAAATTATCACAAATGGTTACCTAACACTTTTTATTCGACGTTAAAATATGGAACTACTTTCCATCCATCGTTACCAACTTTACCGGGTGCATGTCACTCAGTGCGCCCGTTGAAATGTATGCAGGCAGGGGGCAGTGGCATTTTTCTAAGGTTGATTTCAAAAGTGCTCACTTTATCGTGAACAGCCTTTATTTGCTATTATGACTACAGCAAAACTGAGAAATTTCGGATTTGACATCAAATTACTGAGGTGGAGGTTTTTTTTTGTTCGAGGCATTTGGCATCACATGCAATGCGTACTAGCTGAACAATGTTTGGTACAAATATAAAATAATTAATTTTTGGTATCCAACACTCCTAAGGCATCGTGTCACATACTATGTTGCTTTACTGGTTTATATAGGCTACTCACGCTAAAATGAGCACTTATGAAAGCTTTGTTATTTGGATGAATAGTCAATAATTATATTTTATGTTAGGCTTAGACAACTTCCGAGTGCGGTGGAATATACACGCTGTGGTTTTTACTTACATGGCAATATTTTATTATAAAGGTGGTTAAAATATTATTAATGGCTAAAAGAATATAGTAACTATTGGGGTATCAAGAGTTCTCACTTTATCATGAACAGCCTATAGCTTATTTCAGTTGTTTAGCATCACTTATTTTAAAAATGTAAATACCTCTTTGACAAAATACTTATACTGTACAACGAACATAAATTTCATAGATTCTTGTACCTTGATAAATAAATAACGCATGGGTAAAATTTGGCGATTGCGTTTGAAGGCATTTGTAAACTGTAAACATGCTACGATAGGAAATGTTATATTCATTTATTGCAAAAAATGTTACGGCAGATAAAGGAAAAATTCAACATGGTGGATGAAATCGAGCTTCAAGCTTGGTTCAGAACTGATAGCATAACAACAACCACAGAACATAGGGCGTGTGAATGAGAATTGTACGCTTTGTTTTCTAACGTATTGATTCACAATCTTACCTAACAAGTCGTGTTGTTACGAATTAATTTTTAAGTCAATTCATACCTGAAAGGGGCTATGGGCGTAGCTAATTAATGACCCATGATTAGGTGGAGCTCAGTAGTATAAGATGGGGTTTATTGAACACAAGCATTATACAATAACTATTTAAGTGACTATTGATCGGGGGAGCTTAAATCGAATACCAAGATGCTAATTAATTATAATAAGTTTCATTACAACACGCCGGTACTATAACAATCTAATTGGAAAGTCCCCACCTTGTTCATGTTGCCGGAGGCTGATTGTAGGAGGCGGTTAACGACGGTCGGACATACCCATCTCCATGACTTCTTGATCCGCTGCCCCGATGACAAATGCCGCTGCTCCCAGTGTTAGTTTGGCCTATATTGGGCGCGTTATTTAATACTTTTGGCCAGTGCCAGTGGATAGGGTTTCTGAAATTGCCTTTCGCAAGGTATTACAGCAAATACGCTCGTGCCCTGGTTCAATACTTGAAGGTGTGAACAGGCAGGCTTTTCAGCCAAGGCCTAATCTATTAGTAACAGTGTGCATTAAGAGTTCCTGACAGAGTACTTAAAGGAAGTGGTTATATATTTCATTTCTTATGCAGGCGTCTGGAGCATCAGCCGATCAGATCAGAGTAAAATCGAGAAAAAGTTATGCTGCAAAGAAGAAGAAATGTCGCGAAGACATAAATTTTGAGAACAGGACAGGTGACAGTTTACCAATAGTAAAATCTTTAATATTATTCTCATCTTTACAGTCACAAAAACCAAACAAATATTTTTTTTTGTAAACCCAAAAATGTTAAATATGTTAAAATTACTGTAAATTTTCAACACAATATCAGTCTGTTACAAAAATTCGTTATTTACCAGAACTAACAACTGACGTTAGATACGTCGTAAATTTTCATCGGCAACAAAAGAATTCG
The DNA here is from genome assembly GCA_029891345.1 of Dryococelus australis. Taxonomy (NCBI): domain Eukaryota; kingdom Metazoa; phylum Arthropoda; class Insecta; order Phasmatodea; family Phasmatidae; genus Dryococelus; species Dryococelus australis. Next base: position 131,362,876 of record CM056999.1, read on the forward strand.
TAGGTACTTATTCATTTGCAAATCAATTTAGGGCATTATTTAAGGTTGTGTGAATGTTATTCTGTTTTGTGATCTTTGAATGAATAGTGCAATGGGTGTGAATGACAAGATGGAGATTTTTGGACATTCGCCATTGCGATGCAGATGTCTGTCACGGAAAAAACAGGACTGAGCTTGTCTTTTTTAAGAATTTTTTCGTGCTCAGTCTTGTTTTTTTCCATGACACATCTGCATCGCAATGTCGAATGCCCAAAAATCTTCATCTAGTCGTTATTCTGTTTTGTCCAATACTCTGTGCCTATGGTTTTTTTTATTGTGTAACAAACCATAGACTAACGAAGAAATAGACCGCTTATTCGTCTTCTGCACATGCACCCAACACTGACCTACCCCAAAGGAACACAAATGTCAAAGTCACATGGTCAACAGCGATGGAGGTATTTGTTTATATCTTAATTTTCAAAAGACAAGTGCTTTTGTATGTATAAAATAGTTTAAACGTTTTGATTTTTACATAACTGCATACCAAAACAGTTCCAGAAAGTATACAAATATCTCAAAGCACTTGTTTACTATACAGTGTTCTAACCTCAAGTCCAACCCCTGCCATTTTTGCTAGTCGTGTTTGTCAGAAAAGTAGTGAAATGTTGGGACGGGACTCTGCGATTGGTCATGCGCAGCCAGCGAGATCGCTCTACCTCGGCTATACCATATACGAATAATGAGGTAGAACGATTATTCGTCTTCTGCGCATGTACCCAACATTGACCCACCCCAAAGGAACACAACTGTCGAAGTCCCATGGTCAACAGTGATGGACGCGTCCGTTTTTATCCTAATTTTTAAATGACATGCACTTTGGTATGAATAAAATACTTTTACCAAATTTAATTTTAATCAAACTGCGTTACATATTGGTTAGAAGAGTTATACATACATCCAGTGTTCTAACCTCAAATCCAATCCACTCCATCTTTGCACGTTGTATTGGCAGAAAAGCAGTTTTAGCCTTGCACCGTGCCCGTGTGTGCTGTCCTATGCCTATCCATGTACCATCAGAACTGGACGGGTCGGGCACGGCCTGGTGGAGCTTGCCGTGTATTCCCGGCCCTTACTCTCTGGCCCGAGGTGCTGACTGTCGGCGCATGCGCTCTTGTGCAGATCCTGAGCGGCAACACGGATACGTCGACAGTGGTGAGCCACCGGCTGATGCCGCCCGTGTTCGCCAGCCAGTTGCGGGTGCTGCCCTACAGCGTGCATCGCCGCACTGTCTGCCTGCGCGTCGAGCTGCGTGGCTGCCTTTTCGACAGTGAGTCCCACCTCAGCCTTCTCTACATTGGCTATTCACGGTAAAGTGACCACTTTTGGAAGCCCTCTCATTTGGAATAATGGTCAATAAATATATTTTATTTCAGCGTTAGACGTTGAATTTCGAGTTCGGTGGAATCTACACGCTGTCTTTATTACTTACATGGCAATATTTATTTTAAAAAGCGGTTACAGGGTAAAAAGTGGCTAGAATAAAAAAGTAACTAGGGCCTCAAAAGTGCTCACTTTACCGTGAACAGTCTATAGTAGCCTGTTCACGATAAAGTGAGCACTTTTGAAATCAACGTTAGAAAAATGCCACTGCCCCTACCTGCGTATATTTTAACGAGTGTCCTGAGCGACATGCGCCCAGTCAAGTTTGTAACAATGGATTGGAAGTTGTTCCGTTTCTTAACGTCGAATAAAAAGTGATAGGTAACCATTTGTGATAACTGTATTTATTTCGCTTTCTGTTTTTTTTTTTTTAAGAATCGAAGTTCAAAAATTAGCAGTTTTGTTAAATGTTTACTTTTCTAATAATTTCTCAGTTCCACTTGCCCGTCGCATTAATAAAGCTCATCACAATGCTAATCTTACATAAGGCGGAAGAATACATAACGTGAATATAAGTCGATCTTAAGCAGGGCTTTTAAAAGTGCACATTATATCGTGAATAGCCTATAGTAGTCTGTTCACACTCAAAACATTGGGGAAACAACCCTATCTGTGACGCGTTTTTTGGTCGTTTCATAAATACGTCGTACACAGGGACAGGTGTTTTTCGCGAAAAGATTTCAAGGCCAGTTGTACTCCAAAACACTTTTGTTCGTATGCACTTTCGTGGTTGGATGATTTTGAACGCCACGTGCTTCAAGTGACATTCCTACGAATCATCGACGTTCGGAGAACTTTATTACGATTGACCTACTCTAATAGGAACAAATATTCTCACGTGTACACGAGGCCAGTAACCAAAGAAAGTTGTGGTTATGGACCTAGGATATTGAAGTTAGGCATGATCGTAAATATTTTCGCGAAAAACACCTGTGTCTAACCCATGCATCACAAGCGTTTTATACTTATGTTAATACGACGGAGTGGAGAGATTCGGGCAGCTCTTAACATCGAGGTCTTGAGAGCCAATGAGTGTGGAGTGAAGTGAGCATGCAGCAGCGCCGGAACGCAATGGCTAGGGGAAACGGGAGAACCCCGAGAAAACTCATAGACCAGTGGAATCGTCGTGCACGATTTCCACGTGCGAAAATCCGGGATGTTCAACTGAACTCAAGCTTTTGTTTTATCTATTAATTACAGTATATATAAAAATTAATATAAATAAAAGAGGGTGAGAAAATATGTGTATTGGTAATGCCTAGGAAGAAAGAGTTTTTGTATTACTATAAATAATATTGGAAGTAACCATGTAGGGACTGTATCTCTCTTTCTTTCTATGTGACGTGAATACGCTTTCACAGGACAGAAACCGTACTGTACTAGCATTCTGCAACATAAATAATCTTTTCTGACAATTGTGACAGTTTGCGTACATATTATGTTTTAATGAGTGCATGTTTTATAATCAAGCACATAACTCCATTGGGTCACTCTAACTTAGATATTTATAACTTAACTCTTCGGAGCATGGACAGCAAAATTTCGCAAATAAGTTTTATTGCAAGCTGAAATTCCAAACACGAGTACACTTAGGGGCTATGGAAAGATATAGCAGAGCGAATTCCCGAAATATAAACTCAAGAACAGAATTTGAACCGCGTTATGTATTTTGATGACGTAAGGTTTATTGACAAGGTATTTGAATGCTGGTAGCTATCATATATGCCAATAGTCGATACAGACTATAGTTTTCAATTTAGAAATTGACCTTTTTTTGCAAAAAAAAATAATGATATAAACTCCATAAACGGTAAATATGGCCAAATAATTGCCTAAAAATTAACATAATAAGATTATCTATAGCGCAATATTATTGAAATTTACATATTGATAAGGGAAAAAAGGATTTATGCAAAAAAAGGTTCCTCAATATTTTAAGAAGGTGGCATTCGGTTAGAATTACGAACGGAGTTTTGTTTCTGTTTGGTAATTACAGAATTCCACATAAAATAATTTTTATAAATTTTATACAAATATTTTTCATGCGTACTGATTTTGCGGTTTCGGTACATTGTTATTCGAAAAAGAGTCAACATTATTTTTACTGGAAATCTATACACTGTTTTAACATAATGCTTTATGTGATGGTTTTCTTAATTTACTTATATACAGCAAAAAATAATCAATCGAAATATAAAATAAAATTCATTGGAGATTCAATGTTAAAGAAATTCCTTGCACAACTTTCTCGAAAAAATACTGCCATGTTGAAAAATTTCCAAAATTAAATTTATTCGTTTATGATTTATATATATAATTTTAAAAGAAATTATATAAAAACTGGTAAAATTCATAACGTGCCAGTATTATTTCAGAAATGTTTTAAACGTTTATCTTAAAAATTGGTACACTGAGAAGGAATGTCGATATATCGTGTACACTACATAAAACATTTCCAGTTTGTGTATTCAATAATCTTCAGTTAACACTTATTTTTCTGTTAAAATTATTGCACATTTTTCAATTATTGAAAATCGTTCCATGTATCTTATCTGCTGTGTTCAAATGCGCATTGTTGATTATCAGACTCGACTACAAGTTACCAGAAAACAGTATTCGCAAAACTTTGTCCATTTGGAAAAAAATTAAGAGTAAAGAACATTTCCGGCTGCACAGTTAAATTCACTTGAGAAAGGGACGATGCTTTCGCATAAGTTATTCAATATACCTCAAGCATAATAACAAAATAATCAGACGGAAATATTTTACAATAAGAACACGCTGAAACAATATCTAAATTCTTCCTAGATCGTGGATGAATATGGAACACTTTTTTTTTTATCAAGCACGGCACTAGATTACCACGTTGTAATATGGCATGTTATTTATCATGCGTAATATGTGTCGAAAAAGAGGTTTGCATTAATGCAGAACACTCCATCGTTTTGCGTACAGTGTGGGAATAGTATGATCCATTTCTTAACCTGAGGTCATTTCTCCTTATAGGTGAAAAAATTCAAGAACTATGAATTGTTAGTGGGCAACCTATCACGTCCGCAAAATACTAAAAGCTAGTTTTTTTACATAAGTTCATATGTATATAATTTAACTTTCAATAGATATATATAAACCGAGCTAACTTTAACGTCACTCATAAGAACGGTGATTTTATCAAAAGTGTAATATTTATTTATCTCCCTCCGTTTACGGGCGAAATACTGCATGCTCAGAGGAAAAAAAATTTCAGCTCCAATACTTGAACCGGAAGTTTGGCGCCGCGCACCGGAAGAAAAGGACGTAAACAGCCAATCACGGAGGTTCCGCGTCGCTGGAGGACAAACACGCGATCCTGAGTCGAGTCGCGGGACGCTGAGTTTTCCGCGTCATTAGCGAAGTTTTCATATCGGCGATTTCCGGTGCTCTCGCCAGCTCCCACCCCCAATATATATATATATATATCGCTCTCCTCCCCCGCCAATTTTACCCGTCAACCGCGCGTTCTCTGCTCGAGTTCGCCAACTACGCCGGGCCGCAAGATCCGGCAACTTCACAGCTTCATGCGTCGCCGGGGACATAGAGTAGGTTTGAGGTGGAAAGCGCGTGCAGTTGCGCAATGTGCCAGAGCACTGCATCATGGACCTAGAGTAAGGGGCTGGTAGAAAGCACGTGCTGGCTGCGCACTGTGTCCCCGCATTGCATCGTGGACCTAAAGTAAGAGGCTGGCAGATAGCGTGTACCGGATGCTCACTGTGCTCCAGCATTGTGTCATAGACACCTAGAATAGGAGGCTGGTAGAAAACACGTGCCGGCTGCTCACTATGTCCCACCATAGCGTCGTGGACCTAGAGTAAGAGGCTGGTAGAAAGCACCTGCCAGCTATGTACAGTGCCCTAGCATTGCATCGTGGATCTAGAGTAAGAGGCTGGTAGAAAGTGTATGCCGGCACGCACTGTGCCCCAGCATTGCGTCGTGGACCTAGAGTAAGAGGCTGGTAGAAAGTGCGCGCCGGATGCTCACTATACCCCACCATAGCGTCGTGGACCTAGAGTAAGAGGCTGGTAGAAAGTACGGGCCAGCTATGTACAGTGCCTCAGCATTGCATCGTGGATCTAGAGTAAGAGACTGGTAGAAAGCGCGTTCCGGCTATGCATAGTGCTCCAGCATTGCATCGTGGACCTAGAGTAAGAATACACAATGTGCATACACATAGATCTTAAAAAGGGATTATAAAAGTGTTAATTTTGTCGTGAACAGCCTATAGATAACTTTCTGGTTATATGACAACAAAATTTGAATATACAATACGGCCATCAAACTTTACCTTTTAATAAGTTTTATCAAATAATGTTGAATGTGTATGAAAATGTGTCACACTGTCAAATTTTTTAATTTTATCGGGGATGTTTCCTGTACATGACATTTAATGCCTATGAGCTCGCAATATTATGTGCAATATTCACTTAAAAAAGAATTCATGCCCAGATAGCTTCTGGATGAAGTAATTATCTTCATAACCTATTTCGTTTCCAGCAATAGTTCGTTATTTTAAAGTTACTTGATGTCCACTATTGTCGTACACGATTCTGATTGACTGAGACCGTCAAAAATCAAAAGAAATTTTATAATCGGTCCAATTTTCCAATGTTGGATGGAAACTGAAGTCATCCAACTTTCTCAGACAAATAGGGTGGAGTTTATGACGTTTTGATGACGTGATAACTGTACAACTTTATTTGACCAAACTTATAGGAAGCAGTTTGACGGAAAAATTTGACAGTGTGACATGGGCTTTAGGAACACGGAGATTTTTTCGTGTGTTCTATACACAGACCTCCATCCAGTTTATCGCCATTACGGGACACTCTTACGTATCTTACTGTAGGCTACATGCCCGTAAAAATGTATCTGAATATACAGACACTTTTTAAGGTTCCACTAGGTCCTTTTGCATAAGTTCGTCGTTTTCGTGTTATAATTTCATACACAGGATGTTTCATAGCACGTGGGACCAACTTCACCGGCGGGGAGTAGATGATTAAAAAAATTAATAGGTCCATTTGAAGTTGTTTACGATTTAAAACCATATACTAAGCTATTATTATTGGGCATTATTATTGGATATGTTTTATTATAGAAGATTTGCAATTTACTATAATTACTTTTAATAGGTTTCTATCTAATTTCCGCTGTGTGTTATTACCTGCTTGCAAAAGGACAGGAATTTGTTGATAAAAATATAAATATGTTCTCGACTTTTTACAACAAGAAGATAAAACGCAATTAAAATTACGCACAATAATATTATACAACTCGTGAGATGTATGTTTTCTATAATCGTGCATTGTCAGTTATTACTATGAATGCGAAATTATGACGCGAAAATGAAGAATTTATGCAAATGGGTAAAGCCGAGCCTAAGGAGTGCACTGTACTAAAAATAACGGCTCTGTCGGTATAGCGAAACAGAAGCAACTTTTCAAATCCTGTTATTAACAATACCGTGTGTTATCTGCGTTAATAGCAAAAGAGTCGTGGGTTCATTAAATAAGCTGTGTGTTTCATTCCCATTGCGAAGTCTACAAAATAATATACGTTAGTATCCCATAGACTCAAGATGAGGTAGACCGCTTATTCGTCTTCTGCGCATGTACCCAACATTGACCTTCCCCAGTCATGCACAACTGTCAAAGTCACATGGTCAACAGTGATGAATGTGTTTGTTTATATCTTAATTTCTAAATGGCAGGCACTATTTTATGAATATAATACTTTTACCGATTTGAATTTAATCAAACTGCATTGCAAATCGGTTATAGCTAGTGTACAAACATTTAAAAGCACTTGTTTGTTAAACAGTATACTAAACTAAAATCTAAACCATGTCGTTTTCGCTAGACGTATTGGCAGAGAAGCAGTTCAATGAAGGAACATGGAGATTGGTTGTGCGCTGTCCGCGAGATCGGTCTATCTCCTCTTTAGTCTATGAAGTATCCGGCATTGTCCTGGCTCCCAATATCTATGCAATAATCATTTGTAGGAATACGACAAACTGTCGCACATATTTTTTAACTTTAACCTACTGAATTTGGTTTTACGAAAAAAGTACATTTATTACTGTCACGTACAGGAATTCCCTGATATTTTATGTTGTCCTTCAAGAATCAAAAGCATCGAAATGCTTTAGCGTGCCTACTATGGAGATATCAAAGTACACTATGGGGCTGAATTTGGGAACTATTTGGAACTCTTTCTACTTAAATCGGATATTATGTGAGAAACAGAATGAGCCAATGAAAATCGAGTTTTTACACTGTATTTTTTTTTAAACATCGGAAATGAAGTGAAATTAAATTTTAATTTTTCGAACACTGTTTTATGTGATCGGGTTCGTCACCCTAACAGGAAATTACCATCTATACCTGCCACCGTAATGAACATAACAGGGGTGCATTGCATACAGCATTTTATCGTCAGAATTTATAAACGTTTGATGCTTGTTTATTGAGCAGTATGATCTAATGGAAAAAAAATGGCCCCTTTATTGCAACTGCCCAGGACACACCGCATTCGTGTAATACGTACGCAAAACTTAGCCCGGCAGCGATACAGTTCCAGAAGCGCAGACAATACCGAAAATTCCTACTGCGGAGAATCACTGATCATCGCCAGAAACCAACAAGAAGCTTCAGAACCGTAAGCTTATTAATGTATGACACGTGTTGTTTACAGTAAGTATTAAAAATGTCCTCCATCGTCGTATATGCAGTGGGAACAGTTGCATACCATAGACACATGTAAAGGCTGTCCACGATAAAATGAGCACTTGTGAAATCAACCTTAGAAAAAAGTCACTGCCACAATCTGCATATATTTGAACGGGCGCACTGAGTGACATGTGCCCAGTAAGTTGGTAATGATGGAGAGAAAGTAGTTCAATATCTTAACGTAGAATAAAATTTTAGTCAACTATTTAAAATCACTTAAATTATTTCTTTCTCTTTCTGTTGTTTTTCTAGTGCATCGAAGGGTGACAATGAGCGGATATGCGAAATTTTCCTAATTTAATAATTTCACAGTTTTACTTGACCGACGCATGAATAAAGTGATTAGGCCCATGGCAATGTAAATTTTACATCATGCGGAATGATACACAACGTGCATACAAGTAAATCTTAAGCAGAGCTATCAATCGTGCTCATTTTACCGTGAACCGCAGGGACGCCGAAAGTTTCGCAGGAAAACGCGTGATATTGGATGGAATTTAGACCCAAGATTCATAGCAACCTGTATTTTATATTAAGTCCTTGGGGTAAACTACGAAAAGTTGTACGCATAACTTACAGAATACCCACGACATCATGAGACTAAAGTGTGCACATCAGATACAAACTTAATTTCGCATGCACTATAATAAGACCAAAACAAACATATTATTATAGTGGTTTCTGAAAGAAAAAAGTTGACGCCAAGGGGGAAAAAATTGTTTTATAATGTAGTTCTTTTCCCCGCAGACAAATACTGTTCAAAGGCAAACTATAGGTACAGCCCTTCGCGTGTGGGAGTCGCGCCAGTCGATGCCGCTGGTCGGTGGGTTTCTTCGGGGATCTTCCGTTTCCCACGCCCTTGCATTCCGGCGCTGCTCTATTCCCAGCTCATTTCACCCTCATCGGATCTCAAAACTTCTCCACTCGACTACAAATCCTCAGTAAACGAAGGCAAACAAAGGACGGTCGGGAGCCCCAGTCTGATGACAAAACCCGCTGCAAGAACTGTGGCCGTATGCACAGACTCGCCTAGAAATGAAGCACCACTAGCACTCCCTGTAGTGGATATTTCAAGCGTCACTAGATTTAGTATGCTCAGTCCGTTTTGGTTTAAGCCTGGTGCGACTTCATGAAGTTTAGTATGGATGGTTACTAAATACGAGGATACACGATCTTGCCAGAAATTAGTGAAGTCAGTAGATCTCAGCCTATAGAAAGTCGCAGAAACTCTGACGTCTGCTGCTTCTTCTCGTAAGAAATAAAATTGAGACGTTTGCTACTCGAAATACGCATATTAATCTTATATTGTTAAAAATGGGATCAACAGAAAACGCGCGTAGGATTTTAAATACTGCCATCCGACTAGTAAATATATGCGGAATTGCAATTTCTAAGATGTTGTTAACGAAAGTTTATGAAAAAAATTATAAGTACGAGATTTTTTTTAAAGGAATTTATGAGGGAAGGCAATGATTAATTCTTAGCAATACTTTACAGATACCTCCAGCGCCTAACTTAATACTATAATAGTTCTTAATTAATTCTTTTTAAATTTCATTAAATCAGTTCATACAAAAAATAGTACATTAGGTGTACTAGCCTTACACTGTAATAACCTCGCTCCAGCAAGTGCTCTTCCGAGCTTACATTGAAATAACCTCGCTCCAGCAAGTGCTCTTCCGTGCTTACACTGTAATAACCTCGCTCCAGCAAGTGCTCTTCCGAGCTTACATTGAAATTCTTAAAACTAATCACGAAGACTTAAACTAATTAATTGTAACTTATTCTAACTTTAGTTAACAGAAAAAACACAATGGGGAAAAAAATCTGTTATACATCAATAGAAGGGTTGATCAGCAATTACAATACAATTATTTACATATTTACAATAGGAGGACTTAATATCTCAAATTTATTTACATATGGGTGAACTTAAAGTAAAAAATTGAAAAATTAATGTGAGTTACGTGCAGGGAAAAAAATAGACTATATACATGCAGATAATATATGTACAATGAGAAATGAAATAGACATTTACACAGATTTATTTACAAGGTGTAGATATTTACAAGGATGAAAGGATGAGGTATATCTGAAAATTTACAAAGGTACGGAAATGGAATGAAAAAATTTGAGGCCAGGAATTATGTTAATAAAAATTACTAGGAAGAAACACACACACACGCGCGCGCGCACCGCACACACACACATATATATATATACAAAAATTACAATAGAGAAATACAGGAGAACTAATAGAGAATGCTGAAAAGGAAAGGCCGGAACACTGAATTTATGAAAGAATGGATCACTGAATTTGGAAGGAAACGAAATGACCATAACCCGCACTCGAGGCGTATCTATGCGGTACCACTCTCGCACTTCACACGCTTAAGGGTCAGTCAGCCGGTGGCACATCTCGTTGTTAGGGTGGGTCAGGAGGGAGGAGAAAGTCGAGGAAGTCCAGGAGTCTACGATGTGGATGCTGGATGCCGAGATCGTAGGATGTGATGCTGGAGATGGTTGGGTTTGAATGGCTTCTTACCTTGCGGTAGAGTTTCTAGGCGTGGCGTCTGATCAGGTGGGTTGGCGGCTCTACGTTACCCAGGCGACACAGATGCTTGACGGGTGTGAATCGTGGCCAGCCAAGGGTGATGCGTAGACCCTCATTGTATGCGGATGATGGAGGCCTGTATGTGGATGGATGAACGTATGTCCACATGGTGGATGCGTGGAGTAGAAGTGGTAATATGATGGTTCGCCAGAGGTGAATTCGTGTGTGTGTGTTCTGGAATGGCACTTGATGTGGTGAGAAGAGGACGAAGGATTCTGAGAGCTGTTTTTTATTTTCTGATGGATGTGTGAATGTGGTGGTGCCAGGTTAGTGTGCTGTCAAGATGGGCCCCAAGGAAGCGAGCAAAGTTGGTCTAGGAGAGACGGGAGCCGAGAATAATGGGTGGCGGAGGTGGCTTATGTCTTCTTTTGGTGAGGAACATGGCAGCTGTTTTGTTGGGGTTGGGTAGGACACACCAACGTTGAAAATAAAGAGATAGAGTGTGAAGTGCACTTTGAGTTATGGCTGATACGATATGGGCATCTTCTCCAGAAAGTGAAACGGCAGAGTCGTCCGCGTATTGGAGAACTGTGACGTCTGGAATGGTAGGATTGTCGGCAAAATATATGGAGAACAGTGTGGGGCTGAGTAATGCGCCTTAAGGCACTCCTGCTTGGATGGAAAAGTGACAAGACTGAGTATCAGACACTCTGACATAAAATGTGCGCTTGGACAGGAAACTGTGAATAGTGGTGGTGAGGCGTTCAGAAATGTTGAAATGACGTAATTTCTGAAGTAGTGCGACATGATGAACTGAATCGAAAGCTTTGGCTAAAACTAGCAAAATGAAGACAGAATGTTATTTATATTAGTGCTATTGGAACTAATCGACAAAATGTAAAAATTTGGTAATATAGTTGATTCACGATAACTTCCGCCTTTTCTGAAGCCCTACTAAATATCTACTTTTGGTTACTGATTACGTATCTTTCCGCTACACGTAAACATAAACACTGCCATGTGACTTCTACTTTTATAACTGTCAAATGCGTTGGTTGTTGTTCAAAGAATGCTGTCATATTTCCTACGAATGTTCACAATTTAGTTCTATACCAATATTTAGGTTGGCTTTATAACTATATGTTACACACGACATAGCACGTTACACATAATACACATTAATATTTTGCCACGGCAGTGTTTGTTACAACTGTGGCGAAAACAGCAGTAGTATTTAACCTGTTGTCATTAATATGTGTTGGGTTATTTCGTTAAAAGGACGGCCTTATTTGGAATAAAAATTAAAACGAAGGGACACAGTAAATTCAAGCACACAACTCGTGTCACGTATTTATTGTTGGTACATCGACAAACGTAAAAGATAGTGGTGAACATACAAACATATAGGCCTGCCGTAACATATATTCCGCTAATGTTTACATGCATTGGTACTTACTGGTTTGTAGGTTATTGTATTATTTATTTGAATTTATCTGGTTGGGCTAAGTATTTTGAGGGGATCGTGGCAGACATTCAAATCAAAGAAGTGTAAGCTCGTTACAGAACTATGTTTCAAGCACCTAGCGCAAAGGTACAAAGTTGTGATAAACAGACGATAATTTCAATAAGTAACTTCGTCATAACATCAGTTCATGGTTAAAACGTATACATTTTGCATATATTTGAAATCCACACACACACACCTGGCCTGCGTAACGATTACAGTGCAGCCACCACGCCCTTTCAAACACAACGATCACAACACAGCACTTTTAACCCTGCCGTGGAAACACAGTTTTATCACAACATTGTAACTTGCTAGGATGTTGGGTCGCGCCATCGCATCACATCTAAATAACATATAATAGGTATTTAAACAATAAAATATCGTTTCAGTTGTAAATTACAATTTCGAACTTCCCGAGAGAGAGAGAGAGAGAGAGAGAGAGAGAGAGAGAGAGAGAGAGAGAGAGAGAACGAGAGAGCGACACGATCCGCTTCGCTTAAACTTTTCTTCCGGACGAAAAAAAAAAAACAGCGTGTCACTAGAGCGAGCTTACACACGGTAATTTCCGCTGATATTGTTTACTGCAGCAATAAAATGTGTTTCCGTCAGTGCTACCAAACAATACAAATATATCATTTGGCAACGTTAAATTTACAAATAGTATACATAAAAACGAAGTTAAGAAATATTGTAACTGTGAACTATTTCTTATTGGCCGTTGCCAACACGTCGCTGCTAAGTAGATTATTAATCTATTCAAGAACGCAGTACTTTAACGTTAATCACAGGGTTATAGAATTGTGGAATACAAGTGATTGAACACAACAGGTTGACATGTTACGCCTAGGATGATTTTTCAAAAGTTTGTTTCCAAAAGGCCGAAGAAAGCATGAATGGACTATATGTATGATTTCGTAGGTATAATTTGGAAAAATTTGATTACTCTTCCATAATATGCTTAATGTTAAAGAAAAGTACTTTGTTTTTAAAATGTAGACATACTGAAAATATGTATATATTTTATGGATTAACGCGTATATATTTAAATAATTTACACTTACATACGAAAACACCAATAAAAATCTATAGTAATGAATACAATTTATTAACTTTATCGCTATCTACTTACAGTAACGTAACTATTAATTATGCATACGAACTACATGTTATTTCGCGAAACGAAACTGTATGAAAAATTAGAATAAAAACGTATATGTAGTGTTCCATTTCCACAAATACATTATCTTAACAGAAATGTGTGAATATGCAGCCCCATACAAGTTGAAATCTTTAAATCTTAATCTGATACATGTCTTGTTACCGCCATTTTGCAGAAAATCTCCACTAGATGGTAATATAGGGAGGTCGTTCGGCGATTACATTTCTCCATTTAAAAAGTAAGGTCCACTAAAACTGAAAGTAAATGAACATACACAAAACTAGTACTGTAGTGCTGGTTTCGCTGATGTTCTGGTACTACCGGCGACTAGATACTTCTCTGCATAGAGCCCGCATCTACACACTTAAAAAATTTAAAAAAACGGACTAGTACTTAATATGGCCGAGCATACGAAACGAGCCATCTAGTGACGATTTCCCTGTGTTTCTAGCGTTAGTGACGACCAGATTATTTTCTCCATGCGGCCCCTGCAGGGCGAACATGGTCGTCGTTCTGGCCCGTCATAGGCGCGACATCTCGTTGCTGTGACGCTTCGTGCATGGATCGAATTTAAGCGCGTCATCGGGCGTCATAACTACGACGCGCCCATCATTCGTGTGGCGCCATATAATAGCCGTCGTGACTGCAGCCCGCTGTGCGACAGACAACGTGGCTGACGCCCCGAGTAATAATCTTAAATTGTATATGTTCGTTTTCGTTTGCGAAAGAATTACGGGTTCTATAAGACGTATTTATGTACAGATTGAAACTTAATGTAGGCATAAGTAACGGGAAACGTTTCGATTTGCCCCCGCGGTCATAATAAAACAATAAACATAACTTAAAAAATACGCGATAACTGTGGACTTGTATTATCAATATAGCCTTCTAACGGCACATCTAACAAGTTGTGTGTGTAGCTGCGTGGGTTAGTGCGCGGGTTCGCGACTCGTACATATTAGGATTTAAGTTCATAATGCGGTGTGACGAAATTTTTTTGGTTATTTTATGTGGCACATTATTGCTTTTTATAGTTTACGTAATTGACAAAAAACGCTTATTTATAGAATATCTTTGTCTAAAAGCAATAATAAAAACCAAAGCTAAATAAAAAACACAGGCAGCTGATTGCACCGTGCAATTATTTACATATTACTGCTTTTATACAAATAAATTCTAGAAATAAACGTTTTCTGGCAATAACGTAAATTATAAACAACAATAATGTATCACATAAAATAGCTAAAATTACGGCAATGTTAATTCTTACCCTACTTTTAATAAAACGTAAATAAGCTGATCACATTAGCGAATTAAATATTGTATTTATCAAATGTAGCCAAATAATTACGTGAAATAAACATATATACGATAATTTACTATTTATATTGTGCAATTTACCGTAATTTAAAGAAATAAAAATTTTTTTGCAAGGGAGTAGGATTGAATTCGAACTCTCTTCCACATTAGGCCGATACCTTACCATCTTTTTTTTTTTTTTTTTTTTTTTTTTAAACCTTCATTTGACGTTGTTGTGGCATTTTTGACGCTGACGAAGCTCTAGTGAGACCGACTTGTTGACGAATTCCCAGTGCGACAATCGAGCTGAGCATCTGCCACGTCGGAGGCACCGGGGCGCGAGCCCGTGGCTCTCCGACTGCAGGTCGGCCACCCTACCCCTCAGCTATGAGGGCACCAAGCCAAGCAGAATGTGAAAGAGGAAAATAGACAAATTAATATTTCACCGTAAAATCGTGAAGATTAAATTGTATACCCTTACTTTATAGGTTTTTTGGTTTAATGGGTACCGTTAGGATTGTTAAAACGAAGAGTATACGAGTGCACTCTCTTCACCACATGGTATACAGCTTAAACCTTCAAATAGAGCACTGTGATGATTACGTGAAAACGAAATTAAAGGCTGTGTTCATATTACCTCGTAAAATGGCATTTTGAAAGAGTACACACATTTTACTAAGTATTTTGTATTGGTTATATTAGTTTATTCGTTGTCATTTTACTTGATACACGTTTACCGGCGTCCATTTTATTCTGAAAATCATTAAAGACGGAGCAAGTATCTAGAGACGCAGACTGAAGTGAGTGTTGTATCAGTCAGATACTTTTGTCTCATTGAAACAGTGAAATTCTCACTGATTCAGATTTACAGTGTAAATACAATAAATACTTGCACTGTGGACATTGTTTCAAATCTTTTGCTCTGAAGCCTTGGAGGAAAAAATTAAACTTGAACACAACAACGTTATCGATTTCATTTGCTTATTTTTGGCGGGCGTTTTTTATTGGCTGACAATTGCCGACAGATTATCCAACTTCAAAAACAAACACATATCTTGTGCAGTTTCAATACCAACATCTGTATATTTACACTTCCGAGCCGTCATAAACACGACGCCTTAGTCAACGACAGGAGAGTTATGACAACACGATCCGTGCTCGCATTTTATTTTTGTGCAGTCAGCCGTATGACACGTCACAACTGTGACAGTTGTCATGTAAAAGAACAATACTCCATCTGCTGGTGTGCGCGCGCAGCTCCCGTCGCATCTGAGTGGACGTCGACGTCGACAAATGACGGGCGTCCAGCAGTTCACACCGGGAGGGCCCCATTGCTCGTTGCCAACCACGCACAGAAAAAAAAAAAAACCTGTCGGGCTCTTAGCCGCGTCCGGGCCGCTTTGTTGAAATGAAATGCGCCATTGTTAACAGGAAGGTGTAGGTCAGCTGTCTGGCTCCCACACGCTAAAAAAAACTCACAACCCCGTAACAAGCTGCTGAAAATAAACAGTGGGTGAGAAGCTGCTGCGCTTGGCACATAAAAGACAACTGTTACCCGTGTAAACAACGACTCCCACTGAAGGCTTGGCTTACGATTGAACGCAACTCGCTTGTTACGTCACGTGTCAGCATAGTTTTTACTGGCGAGGAGTTGGTATTTTCAAGACCTTGGCCGACTGCGCTAAGGGCGGGTTTCTCTGCAAATCGTTCTCCGTAACTATTAGTTCCTTAATACTTATCTTCTTAATTTCGTATGAAACGAAATTGACGGTTGACACTTGGTGTGCCAATTAAAATAGTCAGTTAAAATGTAAATAATAACACCCTCACGGGTACATAAAACATGCCCATTTGAGGAGCCATATTATTATGATACACCACTCAGCCACCTAATTGTACTGTATACTTAAGTAAGAGTTTACGAACATTTCATTTTCAGGAGTTACGAAGGAAAAAAACTCAGCCAAAAGCTGACTTTTCTCCAAGGAAATCATTCTAGTTCGAGAAACTGTTCTCATACTGCGGCATAATCCTATATATTGTACACAAATAATTTGATCAGGTAACATTGATCTCTACTGGAAATTATTTCATGACAATATTACGTTTTCACCGTGCGAGGTGGTAACTCACTGGACTCGCATTCGGGAGGACCCCGGGTTCGATTCCCGGTCCGGCCATCCTGATCTCGGTTTCCCACGGTTTTCCGAAATCACTCCAGGCGAATGCTGAGATGGGTCCCTAGCAAAGGCAGTTACCAATTCCTTCCCAATCCTTACCCAATCCCTCTTCCTTGTAAGCTTGCACCGTCTCTAATGACCTCTCTGCCGACGAGACGTTAAGAAGCCCTGTTATCTTACCAACCTTTATATCTGTCAGTATGTCAATCATAGAAGTCTAGTCTAGAAGTCTAGAACCAGGAAAATTACATATATTTGTGGAAACGAACATATAAAGCAATTTTTAGAAGTTTGAAAATCAGTATTCATTTAGAAATTATCACAATCGTCTAAAGCTGAGTCACAATACCGCGACGAACCCGACACGACAACTCCGACGCGGCGAAATCTGAGTAGCAGCAAACGAAAAGCAATTTCACTGTAACGTCAATCCCACAAAATTGAATCCCTGGCAGCCCGACAAAAGAAGTATATTCTATTTCTACTTTCCATCGTGTCGGACTTCTCGGGGTACGCAAAAAAAAATGTAAATACAACATTATAAAACAAATTTCCGTTCGTATTTCTTTACTATAGTAAATAATAAACAAACTTGCCACCAAAATAACGTCCCGGTTTGTTTATTAATACTTTTTATCCTTCGTATAAATTTAAATATTGTCAAAAGTAAAATAATCATTCACTTTATTGCGAGTTTTAAAAAGTAAATATTTGATATTATGTAATATACTGTAATTATATAGCTCAGCGGGAGAACTATATTCCTGTTTAATACTATGTGGATAGTTAGGAAATATATTTTGATTTTATTTCGTTGAGTAAAATGTTATGTATGTGGCAGCGGACTAAAGAGCTGTAGAGTTGGGTGTAAAATCCCGAGGGCGTACCCCAGTCGCCACTAGACATTCTGGCGCCAGGAACAGAGCGGATAAAGGGGAGGTAATAAGATGCCACACGAAGCTGGAATTCCTCCTATGAATGCGGGCGTGTGAAAAAAAAAAAAAAAATTAGAATGAAGCAAAATATAGATGTTAATAATTATTCTTAAACGAAGACTCAGGCAGTAAGGCCACCCTCGTAGATTGTTACCCTTGTATTTTATATCAGATAAGTACGTACACTGGGAGAAAATGGAACAAAATATTTGTTTGTATACGGCCAAATACATATTTAGTTGCTCAAACGAAATATATCGTTGAGCAAACAAAATTTTAAAAAGTAACAAGATTACTTTTGTTCGGCTAACAAAATATATGTTTGAATAAACTGTATATATTTGTTTGGCCACTCGTTCGACTGCCTTCGTTCGGAAATACAGTTCGAGAGTTTGTTTGTATTTTTTGTGACTATTAGGATAGTAACCGTGCTTGTTAGTACATCTATTGATGATTAACAATCGTATAACACATTAATGAAACAATGCAACAAGAAACCGACAAGTGAAGCTGTAAAACTTGAAATATTTGTTTTCACACGTTGCCCAATATTTAGAGTATACTATTTAAAAGCTTTCCGGCATCATTAGTTGTCACGTAACAAAAAGATTACTACGGCGTAGTGCTCAGACGCAGGTGATCTAGGTTTGAAACTCGGTCGAACTTGTACATTTTTTTATATCGGCCCAAACTGTTTAATGTACGTGTAGCCAAACAAAACTCTAGCTGCACCAACCAAATATTACAGTTCGGGGAAACCAAATGAGAACTACAAAATAATTTGATTTCAGCAACAAAATATTTCATTGGCCCTATACAAACAAATAATTTGGTTGCACCGAACAAATCTTTAATTCAACAAAATCTTTTTCTCGGTGTATTAAGTAAACATAGACACACCACTGCAATGTATTAAAAGACACACCAAACATTATTCTCATACCTTCTGTGTGAGAGCACTCGTGGAACAGAACATAGTTAAACAGAAACAGAATCCTTTAATAAATTATCAAGAAAACTAACTATTTCAACGAACACTCCAAAAACATAGTACTCTCATTAAAATTAGCATTCAAATATTTATTGAAGGAAAATTATGAATCAATTCTCATTTGACTGTAAGAGATTATGAACCAAAATTAATAATTGCATTAAGGCTCTGAATTTTCGTAAGTAAAAATAACCAAGACATTGCTCCCATTTATTAATTGAAATTTAGTGAATAGATTGATGATAAAATGTGTGCGTACAAATTACCACCTTTCGCACATTTCTATACAAAAAACTGAATATGTGGTACTTAATATGCTTAGCTCAATTTATTGTTGGTTTTTGTCAAATAAACCTGGCTAGCGCAAAAGTTCGGAAAAAATTATGTTTACTCCAGTCGTTGGCCTCTGGTTATACTAGTTTGTGTCCTCTGAACATTAACTCTCTAACTTAGTACAATATTTAAAGTGCCAAAATCAGTTCTCCTTTCAGATTACTATTTGTGCAAAAGAAATGAAGTTTCAAGAAAAATGAATGTTTAAACTTGGCTGAAATAATTATTTATCACTTCAGACTCTGCACGGATTGCAAAAGTTACACGCGAAGAAGCCAAATGGCTTAACCCTTATGTCCTTCCAAGGCGTCGTCGACTGCATCTTGTATAACACTCAAAATCTAATTAATCCTTGTCGGACCTCTTCTCAAAATTGTCCTCTTGATACAAAATTACACTTGGCATCTCTCCTCACGCCTTACAATCCCTATCTTAGGTCGGCGGACTTGGCAAATCTCCAACATGTCGGAGCCCTAAATTATAATGGTCCGTCCATGTTCGTATAAAGAAGGAGAGTCCCCTTTTCGGGTATTCAACCCACGCCAACGTACAAGAAACGGAAATTACGATGACGTAATTCCTACGTTGTCATGGTGATAGAAACCTCTGATAACAAATTTATGCTCGGTGGCCTATCTTAGCCACGTATCTGCTCAACTAAGAGATAATACAACTTATCACACACTGAGATTACTTATTAATAGTTATCTGATTCAAATTTATGAAAACCAAGTTAAATCAAAACTATTTAAGATATAGTAAAGACTAATATAATAACACACAGGCTTATGATACTAGTACTTATTATGAAAGGTGGTAAAATAAAATATTTCATTAGATTAATATATCACCTTGGGGCTATGTTTGGAAACAAAAATATAATTTAAAAGATACTACAAGCAAATATTTAGGTGACATGAAAGTAAATGAACCTTAAAAGTCTGGGATGGCCCACCACCACAATTGTAAGGATAACTTGCCGTTTTAGAATTTTCCAACAGCCAACTAACATACTTATCAGGCTGGTTTTGTTGGGGTAGTGTGAACTCTTAATAATATTTAATATGAGATTCCGTCGAGCTCTGACGTCATATCTGGCTGTCGTGTCGTATTCGTCAGGCTACTGTGACTCCAACATTACACATTTTACGGTAAGCCTTTGCACCTCTTTGCCGATTTCATTGTGAGTACATAAACACCGCTTAAGGCCAATGGTGCACGAAAGCCGGGTATTTACCTTAATTTTGGTCAAAAGTTGTTTCTCAGAGAATTTTTCAAAATTTTTGCACGACAAGACATAAAGAATAATTTCGAACACCTTACGTTGGTAGATATTCACTGCCATTACTAGGTACTATCGGAACACTGATGGAAGATAAGAAATAATATCCTATTACTCATCGTCCATCAGTGCTCACAGAATAATAAAGGCAGTGAATATTTAACAATACAAGAAGTTGTTAAATATTAATATTCACACCTTGTCGTGCCAAAAATTTCGATAAACCCTCCGGAAAACTAGTTGTAACAAAAATCGCGTAAGTATACTGCTTTCGTGCACCATTGGCCTTAATTAAGTTCCTCATTCCAGTTAGATCAACCCTATCTCATTATAGTACTAAATAATACGCCAGTGTAACATAAAATGGGCGCGGATTTTATATAGTTACGGCAGCTGTTTCTGCGAAAATCTTTCTGGACTAGTTTTACTCCAAAACAATATATCTCTTCCCCGGAGTGTGTATGAAGGTGGATGGAATCAGTCCTAGATTTCATATCAACCTGTATTTTTTTTGTAAATCCTACAGATAAATTACAGGAAGTTTTACACCAATTCAGTCAAAGAGTTAACGTGTTAGAAGCGTATATAGCCTATTAATGGTTACTTCAAACTTCCCTGAATCCCTGCTCAAGTTGTAATTTCAGGCTAGTCTTCTACCTCATAGTCAATAAACAAGGCGTAACTAAGTCCATAAATGTAGGCACAAAAAGGAACAATGCATTGCATTTCTGCACACTCAGTTCAATATTATTTTGCATAACAACTATTTGTTGGGCTTTACCAGTCATTACTGAAATTGGTTTTAAATGAAATGTTATAATGTGTAGATGAAAAGAAAGTAAAGGTTCAGTTGAACCAAAATCAAGGTATTTTTATGTAAACAAATGTCTAAAACTCTTTTGATACATTACATATTATGGAAACAACCAAAGACGTCCTACATTGGGTGATTTTTCACAGTTTTGATTTTAAAATGTGGAAATATTGCGAATTGACAATAGAAGACATATTTCGGTAAACTTATTTGTTGTTAATTAATACTCGAGCCTCTCTCTATGAGAAAATTGTGATTGTAGGAACCATCTAGACTGTGAAAATAGGTACAGCTATCAGATAGGTTGTACGTACCAATTAATACTGTTCACATATTGCTGTGACCTCTCCTGAGGGGATCAGGCCACGCACTTGTTAGGGGGATATTAGCAGACAGAGGTCAAGCACTCAGATATATAAAAACACTACTTTTATTCAACTCACAATAATTACACAGAAGCCGTTCAAAGACGCGACTCAATAATACCATACTCTTTACAACAAGATGCTGTAAGGCAAGAGCTAGAGGGACTCGTTTAGCAACACAAGTAATGTGCTCCGACTCTTAAGGAGTTTGACTGTGCCTTCGCTTATCCTTTCGTCTCAGCAACCTAGTGCGCCCTAATGGGAGTTATATTTACCCTGGACAGTATCGTAGACAACAGCGAGAAGGGCCCTCTCGACGGCGACTGAGGACCGTGTCGATCTCGGACCACTGGCCTGGTAGTCCTCCTCCTAGGTGTCGCTCGGGCGGTCTAGATCAAGATGGCCGCGAGCCATCTTTGGTCCAAAGCTTATATAGTCGCGGCCCCGGCCTCGTTGCCCTCCACCCCCCCCCCCCCCCGGGAATGTAACCAAAACAGCTGGGCTGGCCTGCCGAGATCGCGCAGCTCCGCGCAATTTCAAGCTTCCTGCCAGTCCCGGCTGTGGGTGACCGCAGCAATATATAGTAATACCAACAGAACTGTTTGTTGTATTCCTGTATTTGCTACTGTACACATGGTAGCTACAACATAACACTGCGTTCCTGCTAAAGAACCTATAGTACCTCGAACAGAAGAATATTTGGATTGATCCCACAACAACTTGGATTGCAATAGCTTAACATAGTATTATGTTGCTTCTACCCACAAACCCGATTACAGAACAGTTCGTTAAACGCAACAGACCATTCTATGAGGTTATTACAGATGTCGTGGTAACAATAGAAATGTTGTTGAAGTTGTCCTGTTGGAGGTACTACCTGTTTGATATTAGGAAGGACAATGCTCTGCTGTTGCGACCATACACTCTAAATGTGAATCAGTGAGAATTTCACTGTTTCAATCAGTCCTACGTATCTGACTGATTCAACAGTCACTTCAGTGAATTTAACTGATGAACAATGCCAGATCTCCTGCACTTATTGATTCAGTGACATTTTACACTGATTCAGCAGTTATTTTTTTCTACTGTTTACTCAGTGGTTTAATTTTGATTGATGGATCAGCTAAGCAGCGTGTAAAAATGGCCATCAAATGTTTAAAAACGGCCGTTAAACAAATTGTATCACGTGAAATAACAACGAAAAAACTAATAAAATTAATACGAAATGCTTTCTAAACACCATTTTACGAACTAATTCGAACACTCAGACTGTCATTCCGTTTTTTACGTATTTTATATCGTTTTCATGTATTCGTCACAGCGCTTTGTTTGAAGGTTTAAACTGCATATAATGTGGTGAAGAGAGTGCGCTCATATATACTATTCGTTTTAACAACCCTAACGGTGCCAATTAAACCAAAAACGAAAAGTAAGGGCAGGCAATTTAAACTCTCACGGTTATAACATGTATATTTTCCTCTTAATTATTAACTGTGTGTGGGTTCAATCCCGGCCACATGCCAATCTACTTTTACTTTTGTAAAATACGGTAAATTGCTCTGTATAAATAGTAAACTATTGTAAATATGTTTATTTAACGTAATTATTTGGCTACATCCAATAAAAACAATATCTAATTCGCCACTGCAGTCGGCCATCACTTATTCAATCAGTGAAATAATTTCATGCCACTAATTCAATCAGTGCAATTTTTTCACTGAAACAATCAGTTGTTTTCCACTTATTTTAAGTGGAGCCATTTTCAGTGATTCGAGTAGTTGAATTCCACAACGAATCAGTGGTTTCACACTGTGTAGCTATGTACAGTAGCAACTACAATCGCAGAAAGAAATGCAATAGACAGTGATGTTGGTATTACTATATATGTGTACCTATCGCGTATGAAGGATATTTATGATCGACACTGTACACCACAAGGAATCACTGGCCGGTGTTTGGGCATCTTCCTTGTGATAAATGTGATTCGTTGAAGTTTCTTCGTCTCATCTTTGTGAGTGGCTAATGATGACGTCAGCGAAAGCGCAGCATGTATACAGTGTTCACTTGTTGCAAGACGCATGCGCGACACAAGTACGGCGCACGTGTAAAAGACTGCAATACTTAAGCTCGTGAATAATGCTGGATTTACATTGGTGCGATAGGCTCGATGCGACGGAAGTAATGTTTCGCCCGATCGCAGAAGAGTATTCTGTGACGTCGACGCCACAGAATTCTCGGGGCACTACAAAAAACTTTCTGAAATAGTTTTTAAATTTGTCGCGTCGCGGCCGCGGCAAACTTTAATAAACGAGTGTGTTTTCTTGCTACAAGAGTGGTGGCAATGTTCAGTTGGTAACATTTGTAATAACATGCGAAGATAGTAAATAACAGTTGAGAAACTGTTTATTTTGGGAAGATAGACGTCGTTCGTAAATTATATAAAAACTTAGTTAGGCCCATGTAATTTTTTTTTTCCAAAACTAGAAAACGTGTACATTCATATGGTTGTTTGTTTAATCTTTCATTCCCGTAAACACAAAGATGGCATTCTGCAACATTTTCTTCATTCATTCCCGTAAACACACAGATGGCATTCTGCAACATATTCTTATTTACAACCACGAGTGGTAAAAATATTGTTTTTGATGTCACGTTGCGTCACAGTGTCTTCATTACAACCACAATTTACAGTCGCGCCAATGTAAACCCAGCATATCTCGGGACTCACAGGGTTGATAGTATTTAGATGGTACACACAACCCATCATATAAAGGCTGTTGACGATAAAGTGAGCACTTTTGAAATCAAACTTTAAAAACTCCTACCGCTCCAACCTGCATACATTTTAAAGGGCGCCCTGAGTGATATACGCCTAGTAAAGTTGGTAACAGTGGATGGAAAGTAATTTTATATCTTAAAGTCGTATAAATAGTGTTAGGTAACCATTTGTGACAACTTAAAATATTTATTTTGCTATTTGTTTTTTTTTTTTTTATGCTTCGAAGTGTAAAAAAGAGAGCAGATTTGAAAAATTCTTACTTTTCTAATAATTTCAGTTTCACATAACCAACGCATGAATAAAGTGATGAGACCCATGGCAATGTTAATTTTACATAAGGCGGAAGAATACACAACGTGCATCCAAGTAGATCTTAAGCAGGGCTTTCAAAAGTGCTCATTTTACCTTGAACAGTCTATATCTGTCCCTATTTTAACAGCCTGCAGTGTAGATGGCTCCTGCAATCATAACTACTTTTTTTTCTCAGTGTGAAAGTAGAACTTGAGCAGCGCTTTATGAAAGTTCGAACTTAATGGACTGGAGAGATTTTTGTGTCTTTTAACAACGTCGTCTTGAGAGCCGACGAGGGTGAAGCGAGGTAAGGATTGAGCAGCACCCGAATGCGAGGCCGAAGGAAACGGAGATACCCGAGGAAACTCGCCGGCTAGCGGCACGATTCCCACGTGTGAGAATCCAGCAGCGACCCCGCCGGGAATCGAACCCAGTTCGCCTTGGTGGGAGGTGAGATGTATGACCACTAGTGCTCTCCACTTTCTTTCCGGGAATTACTAGTGGTCGCACGTTTAAATAGTAGGTATAACAGTGCGGAATATTATCGTCATGCACCTATTTAAGTTTGGTTAATTACTCTAAGTATAGTGTATGTTGTTTTGTTCATAAATGGAAATGTTTGTAATATGTGGTGAATTAGCATTTTTTGCGAATGTACTCTGCATAGGAACTCTTTTATTGGTCTTTGGCGTTCTAATATATATTGATTTTAAAACAACATTATCCGTATTGCGTCTACTGATTAATTTTATTATTACCTTGCCTAATCTAAGGCAATCTAACCTAACGTAATGTAACCTAACCTAACCTTACCTAATATGATCTAACCTAACTTTTTTTTTTACGTGACCAACTAAAAGCGGATAATGTAAGGGTTATAAAAGCTTCCTTTTCCTGTTAATTTTTCATTTATTTCTTTTGGCCTTTGGCTATCTATCGGAACCACACAGGTTTTCCAACTCTTTGATTTGATTGTATTATATGTACATTCAGGTAGTCTGGAGTAGTGGTGTGGCGTTGTTAACCTGCCATCCACCAAGTTACCCAATAATCTTTTCTGCAGTAATCTATTCTACTCTGTACCTATGCTATTATATAGTGGCACTGACTACTCGACTTATTAACTGGCATTATACTTTCGATTCAACACCTTTGTGTTGACATCCAGCGGAGAGACGGCCTCCGAACAACTTTGCGATCTCCCTCTTCCTGTAGTCAGTCCTCAAGTCATGAATCTTGTCTAGATCATGTTCCGTTTCCTTTGCTATTGTCCGCATAATACTTGGTTTGTTTCCCTGCTATATCGCCTTGGGGTCTATGATACTCCATTCCATCAGTTCACTGCTCATTGCCGGGTTGTATACATGTTATCTTCAGTTCATGAGATAGCAGTCCACAAACTCATCAGTAGCCTGCTGATAAGTCCTTTAAAAGATTTTATACGGGATTATCCCCGGTCTCTGTAGTGGGTCCGCTCCCATTCCAGTGTTTATAGGCCTATAGCGGTTTTATTCATTGTCAAATCCGGAAAGTGGGTCCGCTCCCACTTTTCAGTTTCTATAGCGGTTTTACACTCTTAATTCCAGGGGTAAAATAATTTATGGAGAGTTCTCTACGCTTGTGGAGGATTCATCAATAACCACACGTAAAATTCCAATAATCTATTGATGACTTCCTTAGCAAATTCTCTAAAATATCTCGCTGTCTCTTTATGACATAAAGTACTTTTTATGGTTCTTCTAATTGCAGTTTTCTACGTAACTCTATTCTAATGTCTCCAATCTTTGGGCATTCCAGAGCCACGTGCTGGGCAGTGTCTTCAACTCCACAGATCGTACAAAGAGGATAGTCCACTAAGTTACATCCATGTAACTTGACTTTAAAGTTTCCGTGTCCTGTTTTTATGTGATTAAGATAATAATCAGTTGTAATTCAATGGTGATAATATATCCCCTTAATATCTGGAAAGAAGTTGTAAGTGACCTTCCCTTTCTCCGACCTATCCCATCTCTCCTGCCAGATTTCTAGGGATACTTCTCTCTTCTCTTTCTTTCTTGCCAAAAATGCTTACCTGCCATTAATCTCTTATAGCAGTGAGCTTTTTCCTTCTGCTAAGATACCCAGTGGAATTGCACCTAGCTTTAGCCAACCACAAGTTGGAAGTGACTGTGAATGTACTGTATAGGCTGTTCACGGCAAAATGAGCACATTTGAAATGTCTACTGAAGATCTACATGTACGCACGATGTGTATTATTCCGCCTTATGTCAAATTAACGTTGCCATGGGCCTCATCACTTTATTCATACGTCGGTCAAGTAAACTGTGGAATTATTATAATAACTAATATTTTACAAATTTGGTCATTTTTACACTTCGATGCATTTAAAAAAAAAAAACAGAAATGAAAATAAATAATTCGAGTTATTACAAATGGTTACCCAGCCATTTTTATTCGACTTCAAGATATGGAACTACATTCCATCCATCATTACCAATTTAACTGGGCGCATGTCTTTGAGTGCGCCCGTTAAATTATATGAAAACATTGGCAGTGACTATTTTCCAAGATTAAGTTCAAAAGTGCTCAGTTTGCCGTGAACAGCCTTTATACGGCGGTACTTGGCAGTGGTAAAGGTCGCCGGTGCTGCCCCCAGGCGGAGTGGCGAGCTACCAGATCCCAGAGGAGCCGTGGTCGGAGCCCGGCCAGGACGTGACGGACCCGCCTTACGACGGCGAGCGTCTCGACGGACTGCTCGTCGGCGGACTCGGCATGCTCGTCGACGGCCAGGTCGGCGGAGACAACTTCCGGCTTGACATCGGCTACGGCAAAGGTGCGTCGCGTCCTCCCTCCTCCTGCTACCACTTTTGAAACTCCAGCTTATGATCTGTTTGTACGAACCTAGTGTGTTATTCCACCATATGTTGCGGTCCCATATAAGGGAGCCACATAAGCTAAGTGGGGAGACCTCACAATATTATTTCACTACGTCATGTAATCAAAACAATTAAATATTCGTCCTGTTACATTATAAATCGTAAAACACTTTACATTTTGCGTGACTACTTTAAACTGCACCGGGGGAGCGTGTGACGTTATGTTTCTCTTTACCTGCACGTGTTTATACATTATCTAATAAAGCAAGCCACGCATCGAAGTAAGAATCCTTCTGTTAGATGCTGGAACGGCTTTACTTTTGTGTTGCCGAAGGCTGATTGCTATTAAGGATACGGCGGACGAAACCCCATCTGCTGGTCCATGTTGCCACGTCGTCGGCTGGATGTGGTTAGACCCGAGCTAGACTCTTCGGTGTCTTTAAATATGGCGGCCGTTTACAATACTTGCGTTTATTTGCAGACTGCCTCGCGGCTTGTTTCCTGATTGCCGCGGCGGTGCTACGTTTCCGTGACCTCGCTCTCGTCGCACCTGGGATGGCGCATTCATGCTGGGAATTTAGCTAGAGCCTGCCCACGCCATAACAAACCGCAAAATCAACAATGCCACGGGCCTCATTACTTTATTCACGCGCCGGTCAAATAAAACTGTTCAGTTATTAGAAATGTAAACATTTTATACAAATTTGTTCATTCTTACGGCCGTTCTACAATCGACATAACCATATCCATACCAATAACAGTCATTTTTGAATACCTTCTGTTTAATGGTGTTTGCTACAACTGCGCATTACAATATTCATAACCATTGCCGACGCATAGCTGTATAGCAAGTTTGCGAACTTCCAACTTTTTTGTGCAAAAACTATGCTTGCTTTAGTCAATCAGAATCCACTTGTATTACTAAACACGTCAAATTGTCTTTCAAAACTATACATATCTGGGCCTGATAACAGCAGTACGTTTGACTCCCGTTGTTTCCTTTTCGTGATCATTTGTTAACTGTTTGCTTGCTGTAGCACTTGAATAGAGGGAAGGCAAATATTCTATCATATTAGGAGAGAAGGGCTGTTGTGGAAACGAGCTACAGTGAAGAGTTCGACGCAATGTTAATTACTCATGTTGAGTTAATTATATATATATAAGTTAGCCAAAATGCATGAGCAAAAATTTGTATAACCATCAACAAGAAGTCCCCATTTGAAAGTGAACTCTGATTGGTCTAGAAACGAAAACATCCAGTTTTATTATTTTGATTGTAGCATATGATTTTTATTATTCCAATAGTTGTATGGATATGTCTGTGGTAAGGGTTATGTCGATTGTAGCATGGTTTTAAAAGTTATATTCATTAAAAAAAACATAAAGTAAATAATTAATTCCAGTATTCACACATGTTTACCTCCATCGTTGCCAATTTAACTAGGCGCATGCCATTCAGTGAGCCCTTTAAAATATGTACAGGTACGGCAGTGACAGTGAGGAAGAGTCTTAACAAATGAGATTTATGCAAAAATATTTCCAGCTTTTAAAAATTATTTTTT
This sequence comes from Dryococelus australis, assembly GCA_029891345.1. Taxonomy (NCBI): domain Eukaryota; kingdom Metazoa; phylum Arthropoda; class Insecta; order Phasmatodea; family Phasmatidae; genus Dryococelus; species Dryococelus australis. The sequence continues at coordinate 131,391,989 of CM056999.1, forward strand.
TAAAAAGGGAAATGGTTTTTGCAGTAGAGGCGCATAAGTACTGGCAAAATCTTGAATGGAAAACGGGTTTGCATTGCACACTTATTAATTACAAATATTTCCAATAAAACGAATAAACATTCGATAGTTATCTGTTGAATAAATGTGCAATACAATACAGGAAAGAGTGAAATATGCCGATTGATACATGCAGGTTATTGTTAATTTTATTGAAATTTATTTTCGAGTCATATGGATGACAGCTGGATATATTCTAAAACATTTATTTATGTAGGATGAGGAAATTTTCCTGTTTACTTCCCCCTCGTATCCGCTTCTAAAATCTGCAGTTGTGTCTGAATATTTTTTTTTCGGAATAAATAAATTTCCAGAAACACAAATTATTTCCTAGAAAAATTAACGCATATTTTTTTGGTGCAGTACCGGGAATTTATTCTGCCCGGTGTAATAATAATAGTTAGGCTGTTGCAGGTCTAAGTAATACTTGGAATTTCCCATGACGTAGCATGTAGCTTCCCATATATTAAACAAGAAGGTTGCTTTCAAATAATATTTGCTAGAAAACCCTGTCGACAGCTTCCATTCTTAAACAACTGAACCCCTCCACTTTGGTCTGTTTACGAATAGCATCTCACCGATAAGTTCCGACCACTTGTTTCATATCTAAAGCGTATTTTTTCCAGCTTATGAATAGATAAGAGTGTTGTATTTTTTTAGAGTTATTCATTCGAAGATAAAATGTTATGGAACAACAAATTTAACATAATATAGAAAAGCGCATGAGAAATTTTCTTTACTATGGTACCATAAGATGAGATGGTCCCACGCTTCACGCAGCACGAGAACATGGATGCCACTCTTCTGGGATGTAGGGGTGATAAGGTATTCGATACTCTTGGCAATTTCACCCGTAGTGCAACCTTGCTTCCCTGCTTCACTCGCGCCGAATAGCTTCAGATAGGCGGGTTCTCAGTACCCGAGGTTGCTACGGCGTTACTCTCGTTTTTGAAGTAAGCCGAACACGTGCTGTTTCAAATCCCATAAAGAACATGACTTTGAATTTGAGATCCAAGTTTGTTAGCAAGTGTTAGGGAACCATTTTAACAAAAATAATTCATGTTGGTTTTGTCCCTTCGTCGTGTAACCGTGAGTAGGGCAGTCTAGCTGATATGGGGACAACATATTTAAAAGTTTTGGCAAGAGAGCCTGAAGCCCTTGTCACAATGTCAAATTTTTCCGTCGAACTGCTTCCAATAAGTTTGGTCAAATAAAGTTGGACAGTTATGTCGTCATCGAAACGTCATAAACGCCGTCATTTTTGTCTGAGAAAGTTGTATGACTTCAGTTTCCATCAAACATTAGATGTTTGACGGTCTCAACCAATCAGAATCGTGCACGACAAAAATGGACGTCAAGAAACTTAAAATAACGAACAGTTACTGGAAATGAAGTAAGTTATGAAGATAATTAAATTATGTAGAAGCTGTCTGGGTATGAATGATATTATAAGTGAATATTGCACATAATATTGCGAACTCAAGAGGCATTTATTTAATTGTGCGGGAAACATATCTTATAAATAAAATTATAATTTAGTAAAAAATAAATAAAATTAATTACTAGTCACATTTCTTCCTGTAATTGACCGCATGGAAAAACAAAAGCAATCTCTCACTATAAAAATAAGTTTTAAATAATATTTCAAAATAGAATCTCCCAATAAAAATATTTAACAGTGAGACACATTTCCAAATACATTCATGAATATTTGATAAAAATTTTTGGAAGGAAAAATTCGATGGCCGTATTTTGTCCTCAAATTTTATTGTCAAATATAGTGTAAGGAAAAAATATGACTGTGTAACATGGGCTTGAGAGACGTTTCGTTCGGGTCATCTCGGCAGAGCAGAATGTGTTTTATATTTAGCAGTGCACAGGCCTGTGTGTAAAGCATGAGTGCTGTAAACGTTCTACTGATTATACCTTTAAATATTACTAAATATGGTGCAATCGTAGAATGAATGCAACGGTTGTAATAAGAAATTGTAAAGAACATTTATATTTGTTAATGGAAAGTAGGCCCCACGTTGACTACTATATTGCGTCAAAGAACAACAATGTTGTGCAAATACCACCAATATCCCGCAGTTTTAATGATACAATCTACAGACAATTCGTACGTAAGCAATAAAGAAATGTGGCCACGCCTGGCTGCGCATACAAGGTGAAACTTCAAAATCATTAGCTCCAAATATAAAAATAAAAAAAGACGCGACAAAACGCTACAGCAGAAAACCCGCGAAAGGTATCATAAGACAGAGTTTAAACGCACCTTAATATTAAATATTAAATCAAAGACATGCCTGGTTTGGCAGAACTGATTATATATTATAATATTTGAATTTTACACACACATATGTGAATTTCACTGACCAAATAGATTTTGTTCAATTTTTTTTCACACCTTCCTTTAGAAAAATTTATAAAAGCGCCTTTACATAAGCGGCTATCATTTAAAATTTATATAGAAAAAGTGTACAAAACCTCGTATCAAAATACTGCATTTTAGTTAATACTGATTCTAACAGCCACACAATGGTTTGAAATGATCAAAACAAATGATATTCCAGGAATATTTACAAACTTTAATTGTATTAGTCTTTCCTAAATATTTTTACAAGTTCTCATTTCACATGCTATCATAGCCCTGGTCTTTAATATTTTTAATGTCTTGAAACATTACGCTTTTCCATAACAATGTTATAATTTTTTTCTTAAATTTGTACTTTCCACGCGAGGCTAACTCAAATAAAATAATTCTGATATTAACTGACTTCTAAAAATGATTATACGTTAAAATTGCCATACGTGAGATTTCTGACCATAATACTTTGCAATTACAAGATGTCGCCATTTTTCAGGGCTAGAATTTTACAAACTCGAAAATTTCACATATCTTAAAATGTATGCCCACTCTACACAAAAATGCAAAAATTCAGTTTCATTTCATTTTGAGAACCTCTCAGGGTTCGTCCATCATTCCAAGTAGGCTGACGGGCTTTGGAAAAACAAGCTACATTATTAAAGAAACATTACCAAGATTTGTACTTAACTGGCGCGATCCCAGGAGATGACTTGCCCAGAGGTTTTTTTAACTACCATATTACTAAGTGCTAAGAGAAAGCCCGGTGGGTGGGGCGGGATCTTATTGCGTCTTAGGGCTAACCCCTTATGCCTACAAGGAAAGGAAATCATGCAAGGAGACATGCATCGCGGCAGAGAGGGATTGGGCAGCCATGGCCAGGATTTAGGCAACGACTACCTCCCTGAGTGTACCTATAGTTAATCTAATACTAGAAGAGACTGGGAGAAACCGGCATAGGCATTGTAAAAACCCAGTCGACAGAATAGAATTCAAACTCATTCATGCATTAAACAGAAATGCTACAGGAGACAGAATGTGTGTGTGTGTGTGGAACATGCTCGTGTTAGTAGAGATGAAAAAGCTAGTAGAGAGGAGACAGGAACTTTCTCATTTGCCTTGACTAGTGGCAGGCTACGGGAATAGTTAAATACAAGAAGTTTTCACCAAAAAAAAAAAAAACGCAAAACGGACCAATAAGAATTCCACCAATCACCAGTAGAGGAACCTTCTAAGTGTTCTCCATTTCTAATAAAACGTTTGAAAGTGGCGCTGCCACTAAGCAAATAGCGCCCCAAGTGAAAGTGCTGCTCTCACGCAGCGCCTTGCCGAAACAGCGTCGGCCATGTCCGACATCGGGTCAATAGTTTGTTGTGCGGACATGATGCCGCTCCGTGCCGGTAACCTCGCAGAAAGTCAATTGATCGTCGCACACGTAAAAGTTTGAGCACAGAGTTCAACTCTTCAATAAGGTAAGGTAAAAAGCACTGATTATTTAGAATTTTCTGGGTAGCCATTACAGTACAGACTATGCTTCAGTTGATGAATCAAGGATTCTGTCGTAAGTGCCGTGATTCGCTGATCGTGATAACCTTTTTGTTTATGGTTGCCGCGGAATGTTTTTCACAATCGCACTCTATACGAAATTAATCGCAAATTGACTATATGAGTGTATACGTAGAGTAAAAAGTGCGAATGGTAGTATTATTTTACATACATTCATGCTAGCGTTCCTACATTGGCTCAGAAAACAGTCAAATGCGTAGGAAATTTCCTAACTTTATATAGTAGCGACGCTAAACATTCCATATATTTAGCTATATGTGTGTTATTATTTCCGTACAATACATGGGTTAACATATTTTAGTTCGTTTTACGAAGCTTACCAGAATTTTTTGACGTGAATATGTATTTAAATTTGCGACCATAGTGGAAGGTAATCCAGAAAATCCGAAGATAAAATCGGGGGATACAATTTGGCTTTGCAGCCCCGGAATCTATCGTCTACATTCAAAATTCAATTACACCTCTCGATTGCCAAAGGATCGAAGAATATGTTACGTTGAGTGAGGATTGCGAAGCATTGTGCTTTATTTGGGTTAGGGAGGGGGGAGGGGCGTAGTCTTGAGTTCGTTTCGCCGCGTCTCATAACTTCCGTGTCTTATAACTTTTGACTAGGAGGAGCTACGACGCTCGTTTGAGTTTCAATCGACAGCTCTCGTCAAGATCAGTCGATTGCGTGTATAAAAACATCTCTGGGACGTGGTAATGGTAAAATTGTATGCGTTTGTTGTAAAAAATGAAGAAAATTTAACACAATTTCGGCCTATACTCGTCAAAAAGCCAAGTAGAATTACAGAAATCGTATACAGGGTTAAAGAGTATCTCAAAGGCAATCCAGTGATACCCATAAAACCACATATGATCGAGTGAAGCGGTGTCGGGAACGTAAAATAATCATCAAGGCGTCCGAGCGCATCAACGTAGACGTATTCGCGCTAAACAAACGGCCGTGTCTCCAACACAGCCATACCCAATTTTTTTTTAGAGTGCACATTTAACTCACTGCCGTGGTCGAAACGAAACACTGTGGAAAGTGGCCGGCTACCCTCTTGGACCCTGTTCGCCGGTTGAAATGAAGCATTGCTGTAGGGCTTCCACTCCGTGTGCATCCATTCAAGGTCGTTGGGGAATATTAACACAGCCCCTTCTTCTACTTCCCTCTCTTTGGAGCGAGGGTCGCTGTCGTTTCCTCCCCTTTCTTGAATTCGCCATTTTCAAGTTCGCAACTCATTTAGAGAATGCTTCGCTTCGCTGCCTGCGTAAACTATAGTATGTTCACGGCATATTTATACACGTTTGGTAGAGCCACGAGTATTTCGCGATCTCATTCGGAGACGAGGTAGACTTCAAACACTTGTTCTTGCCTCCTACTGTTCTGATTGGACGATAGTTCTTTAGACACGGCCCGTTTAATTGTGAGCCAGTGATAAGCAGGAAACAGTAGTATGAGTGTTTAACAGTCTCCTGTACAGAGGCTTCAGTTGATCACAGCAACCAATAAGCAAACGATAATTTCTCGAGTGTATAGGGGGCTGTCCAGCCTAGCTTGCTGCCAACTTAAACCGCGAAATACTCGGGGCTATTGAGAACTTTTAAAAACACCCTACGTGTGTCATATTTAGTTATTTACTAAATTAATTATATCACAAACATTTTATACTTCCCTTAATATTAACACGCCTTATTTTATGTTTAAATAAAACTTTCACATATATTTTGTATACATATTATTATATTTGTTCCATGGTCAAAGCGAATCAACAACAACAAAAAAATATGTATACTGATAATAGCTAATTAAAATACTTTCGTAAGTAAAATGTTACTTCATTCAGGTTGTTTTACATTACTTTTATCAGACAGCACTGTAAGAAATATATCTCATAGGTGCAAAAAATATCATTCTAACTCTCCAACGCTTAAATACTGTGAGCTGGTGTTTTTTTGACTTATTTTATGCTATTCTAAGGCTTTTTCTGTTCATTGGGGAGGAATAATGCGTAGTGGGTAGCTGGAATGTAGACCTTTAGCAGGGTTTCAGAAGGAGGTAACAATGAACATGACCGTCCATATTCGATTTTTTCCCTTTGTAAAATTTGCCTTCCGCATGATATCAATTGAAAGTAAATAAAAAAAATTAAATATATAAGAGCCCGCGTCAATTGCTATATTTAATTTTTATATATTCCTCCGTGATTAAAATTTAGGAGTATTTATTGAAAAATGTGACAATAGACTCTTAGCTAAATACTTTACCCATCATTGCTGGCATAATACATATAGGCCATGAACTACTTGTGCATATTAATGCAACAATAAATTGAATACAATATTTTATATGTTAATTCAATCTCACCTTTTAAAGACAACTAGCGAAAACTTATTAACTATCAGATACAAAAATTTGCACAGAAACATGGAATGTAAGGCTTTTATAAAGAAACTTTTTCATTAATGCCCCTTATTCTTGTGTTATGGCAGTAAAACAAATTTTTTCTGTATAAGGGGTGATACTGTCTCTTAGTGGTTATTCATTTTATTCGGATGTTGTAGACGTTCATTAAACACTAATACCTAATAGCAGTGTACTATTTTCGTTAGTCTCTAAAAGAGGTTACATTTAACAGAGCCTTTAAAATTTTCTGAATTTGCCATCTTTGACAAACATAATTTATGAACATAACAAAACTTAGTACCTGCATACTAAGAAAAATATTATTTATTATGGATTATTATGGAGCATAATATTTATTATGGATCGAAAGAAACTTCTGCATGACCAAGTAAATGCATGTTGTCGGTAGTAACAACCAACTTTTGATACAATCGAATAGAATCACTAATCTCAAACTTCATCTTCTTACTTACGAGAATATAATAGATCATTACGAAAAGTAATAATTACAGCCGTCTGATTCACAACGCCTTCATGAACAGGAAAAGTCTTCCAACAAATAATGTCAGGAGCATCAATGTCATTCAAATCCTTAGGATCCTTGGCGTTGTATGGTTTCCTGAAGAAACAAAATTCCAAAAGACCACTACCAGCCTTGCAGACCAAAACGAAACAAAAAATAAAGCATAACATTACTCTCTTCAGCAGCTAATACTTTCATAACCCAAGCTATGTCTTCCTTATCAACGTCATAAATCACAGGCAAAATATTATAGTCCATTCACGGTTACTTCGGCCTTTTCTGAAGCCCTGCTAAAGTTCTACTTCCAGGATATTCTTCCGCCTCGTGCAAACTAAACTTGACTACGTCTGGTGAATTACACCAGGGGGACGACGCTCCACAACCGTGAGCAATAAGTGAAACAGTATTTTATATATGGACTATTTCTCACTAGGCATTACCAACATAACTCTTTTCTCACTGTTTTTCATTCAGTTTATTTATAAATGAAGCATTATAATTTCTAGATAAAATATGAATAACATTTAAATTTAATAGAAAAAAAAGTAACTTTTATGAACACAAGTATAAAACGCTTGTGATACAGGGCGTATTTATGAAATAACTAACCACGTCATACATGGGGAGATTTTTCACAGTTTTGATTCAAAAATTCTTAAGAAACCATGAATGGACTATACGACTTATCTTCCTAGGACAATACCAAGCGTGTATCATGCAGTACGTAAATTGACAGCGAACGGGATATGGTTTCATGTGATATTGGCACACGTGTTCAATGCGCGGTATCAGGAACCTTTGCAACATGTCGCACGACAATGTCGGCGACTACTCTAATCCCCCTGGGAGTCCCGCCATTGCAAAATTAATTTTGGTTCGTTAGATCGATGAAGGGGGGGGGGGGGGAGGTTTCAACTGTCTGGTTTATTGTGCGCCGAGTTCCCATTTAACCTGCGGGCGGGCCCCCAGTGTGCGCTGCGAATGTCAACAGGCAGAGAGGCACTCGCTAGTGCAATGTGATCGATAGCCGTTGTCTACAGGTCGCTCTAGGCCCTCTGCTGCATTAACCCCGCCTCCTCTCAACCTCATCTGACCCTCATTACCCCCCAAGCTTTTACCCTCGCCACATTGTCGTGTGTGCAGCAAGTGGTGAGATAATCGCATAAGTATGTAATTCGAATGAATCGATTACGATTATTTTTTAAATCGAACTAATAATCGGTAAGAATAATCGATTGTCGTGTTCGAATCCATACATAAAAATTAACCGCAAAGACTTAATTTCCAGTACTTTTAAAACTATTCTCGCTAAAAAATGTTTCGTATATTTTTTAATAATTTCTGCTATATTGAAAATTTTTTTTAAAATTGTATTTTATATATTTTAATACATACTAAACATGTAGGTATTTGCAATTTCTTTGTATTGTATAAGTATAAATATATGATACCCTGATTAATTGAATTTTTTAAAAATAATCTATGAATTAATTATAATTAAATAATCGAATAATCGCTTCTTTTTTTCAAACGCTTGTCCTATCTCTAAGTGCATCCACAGAAGACCGGGAGGTTAAAGTTGCTGCCTAGTTGTCATATGGCGTCCCATTGTAAGCAGTAAAAAGAAACTTAAGGAATATTTTAATATAGTCTTTTTTCAAAGTATAAATTAAAGTATATATTTTTTTCCCAATTGAAACATAAATGTAATCGTTGCAAAGTGTCAAAGTAAGTGAAAACCTCTGTAAGTATCCGTCTGTTTACAAGATGTATTTTTCCGTAAAACAGTGTTTTAAACCATATAGACAATACTCTACCTTTTCTGAATAGATGGCTTATATTCACCGCTTTAAGTTCCGAGGTAACAGAACATATACGCAGTTTCTCTCTCTCTCTCTCTCTCTCTCTCTCTCTCTCTCTCTCTCTCTCTCTCTCTCTCTCTCTCTCTCTCTCTCTCTCTCTCTCTCTCTCTCTCTCTCTCTCTCTCTCTCTCTCTCTCTCTCTCTCTCCTCTATCGCCGTTGCAATGCTTCCTTCTGGACGGATGTGACCTTAAAGCGTTTAATATAGTTTGATTAAGAGTGTGTGAGACATATTTCCGCTATAGGCTATTCGCCGTAAAATAAGTCCTTTTAAAAGCCCTGCTTGAAATCTACTTGTATGCACGTTGGGTATTCTTCCACCTTGTGTAAGATTAACATTGTAGTGGGTCTCATCACTATTCGTTCGTCGATAAAGTGAAACTGTGAAATTATTTGAAAAAGTTGATATCTAACAAATCTGCTCATCTTTACACTCCGATGGCTTAAAAATACAAAAAATACACAGAAAGCGAAATATATAATTTATGTTATCAGAAATAGTTACCTAGCACTTTTTGTATGACGTTAAAGATACGGAACTACTTCCCATTCATCGTTGCCAACTATACTGGGCGCAAGTCACTCAGAGGAACCCTTTGAAATATATGCAGGTAGGGGCAGTGACTTTTTTCTAGGGTTGATTTCAGAAGTGCTTGCTTTATCGTGAACAGCCTTTGCAAACGATACCCGCATTCCACTCAATTGTGGAAGCCAATAACGAAAAGCCAGGAAAGAGCAATCCTGCATAATGGTTTTTACTAACATTGTGAGAAAATATTGTTACGCGTGGCGTGGACTCCCGCACTGGACGCGTGTGAAGGGTGATCCCGCTAGACCCCCCTCCCCCCCCCCCTCCACAACACTATGAACAATAGGCCTACAATATACCTAAAAATCGCGATTAAAAATTCGTATCCTTTACACTGTTATGCATGTGACACTTGCGGGCACCGCATCGCTTCAAATATAGGTGAAAACGATATCGGAAACATTAGAATATGACAATTTCCAGAAATCGCGTCGCTTAGTTTACGATCTTGTAATTTGAACACTTTAAAGTTGCAGCCTAATTCTTGCAGCATTCTCGATACATGTATAGGGAAAAGCTTTGAAGTTACGAGAACACGGGGACGACGTGATGTTTCTACGAACTTGTCGGGTATGCGGTCCCAAGACGAGAATGTGAGTATAGGCTGTTCACGGTAAAGTGAGCACTTTTTAAGGCCCTCACAAAATACATTAACTTCTAATAAGTATATTTTATTGCAGTCTCAGACGTTAACTATTGAGAGTGATGAAATGTATACACTGTGTTTATTAGTCATATTGCACTGTTTAGATTAATAAGTGGCGGAAAGGTATCGATTAATTGAAAGGGAATATTTAGCAAGGCCTTAAAAAGTGCTCACTTTACCGTGAACAGCCTATACTTGACTGTACTCAAGACTTGTGTCCTTTCTCCCCCGCAACACCACTCGCAGTCCTTTTAGAGGCAGGTAAACAGGAATGGCTAGCGAGGGTCGGACACCCAAGGCACACCCTCCCTCACACACCCTCTGCGTTCACTGGTCAGGTAGCTGCAGTGCGAGGTTCGAGAGGTGCAAGGTTCCGGGATTGCCCCACCCTCGCAGGCATACCCGTCATTGCTCTGCCGTCCGGTGTAGGGGGGAGGAGGAGGCTGGCGTCACAGCCCCTCCTACCCCCTTCCTGAGGGAGCCAACAACTCGGGAGAACGAGCAAGAGTATTCTGGCAAAGACTGTTCACGATAAAGTGATCACTTTCGAAATCAACCTTAGGAAAAAGTCACTGCCCCTGCCTGCATATATTTAAACGGGCACACCGAGTGACATGCACCCGCAGTAAAGTTGGTAACGATTGGTGTGAAAATAGTTCCATAAATTAACTTCGAATAGAAACTGTTAGGTAACCAATGATTTCTTACGTTTTATGGGTTATTTTTCTGCACCGACGTATAAAAACGAGCAGATTTGTAAAATATTTACTTTGATAATAATTTCACAGTTTCGCTTGACCAACGCATGGATAAAGTGCTGAGGCCCATGGCAAGTTAATACTAGATACGGCGGAAGAATACACAACGAGCTTACAAGTAGATACTAAGCAGGGCTTTCAAAAATGCTCACTTTATCGTGAACAGCCTAGAAGCTTTTTCGCTTGGCGCAACACGGCATTCGGAGAAGATTCTCTACCAAGGGTCGACAACAACATTAATAAATACCCAGTGGCGTTTATTCCATAGAAGCAAGGCAAGCTATGATTATCCTATACATATTGGAAATGTTTGACCTTTCATAGTTTTCGCCTTAACTTAACGTTAAGGCGAAAACTATGAAAGGTCATTTGGCTCTAAGTTTCCCGTTTCCGATTAGTATAGAAACGGAGTTTTCGTAACTCCCGTACTGTACACGCATAGTGCTGCCATCTACTATTTATTTCCACAAACGAGAGCGACTAGCGATGAATCGAACTCGCAAGCAACAACACGAGCAGGGTAAGCAGTCGTTCTGTTTGCGTCCTCCAGTCCTAATTTTGACCTTGGAAAGTGAGTGAAAGTGTTCGTGAAAACGGGAGTGTTCTTATCATTTGTAGCATGCTCTCTAAATAATATTCAGATTAATTATTATTGCATTCATTTCGTTTCCGTTTTTATAACTAATGTTAGGTATTATAAAACGGTAAATACATGTGGAGGGTAAGCAAAGTTGGAAGTTGCGTTTGTTAGTAGAATTTGAAAATGGAACCGCAGCCCTGCTTATATCAACCATTTATTGTATTGTAAAGTGTGTAATGTATCATATTTTAATGGCATTTAACTAAATGTTATATAAAACACTCAAATATGTGGGGCTATTATATTTATTACACTTAAAAAAACTCACTACACGCCACTGTTAATTACTCCCCCCCCCCCCCCCCCCACCCTTCCCACTCGAAGCCGGATCTTTGTGGTAGCCATCTGGCTGGAGTGCGGAAATCAGGAAAAGTTTGATGTAGCGAAGAGGACGGACGAAGCCAGAGGTTGTGAGACGACAGCGGACGAGGTGTTTGTGGCGGGAAAGGGCGAGAGGGCGTGACACCCAAAGTGATAAAAGACTATTGTACACAGGGGAGCTCGGATCACGCTAGAACATTCAATCTGGTGTACTGTGGACTCAATTATGGCGTGACCGTATCAACATGTGGTAAGGACTTAATTGGATATACTGAAGCTGTCAAATATAGACATATAATTAATTTAATATTTTGCGAGGTTTTTATGCGTTGTTGATTGGGTCAGATTTTTAGTTATCTGATTGCATTAATTTCTTCAATGTGATTATAAATGGTAGCAATTAAATTGATTTTTCGTAAATAGCAAGTGGTAGACATTTATAGAGAGTATTTATTTATAGTGTTTGTAAATGAATTAGGAAATTATTTTCAATATATTTTCTTTACTTAAGACCTCTATCCCTTAAATAACATAGCTGAGCCCACTGACTTTGAGAAATTGTAACAATATTTTACTAGAATGATGTATTTCTGTCGAGATATTGCTGATTCCGTAAATAATTATACGTTATTCGGCACAAAGTACTATGCAAGACGAATGCACCAGTATGGGAATATAGTTGCCACAAAGTTGGCAAGAGTCATTATCTAGCATTGCCCTTTCTTAGTCCTCCAATGCTGGCTTCCGAAACTGGTCAATTTAAATTCACGTATTCGGAGCTAATGTTACGTCCCGCGCCCACACATGGCCGGGATCACGATGTCTTCACGTTGGAATCTATTTGCAGTATCTTCTCGCTTTTTGAATCAAACCTGTGAAAAATCACCTCATGTAGGACTTCTTCGTTTTGTCCTGAATATGCCCTATCACGGGCGATTTACACTTATGTTAATGAAATAAAGATTGAAGTTTCTTATTTTTGTTAAATTTGAATTTTAAATATATTTCATTAATAAATATTTTGTCAGTTTGTAATCATAGGCTGTTCGCGGTAAAATGAGCACTTTTGAAAGCCCTGTTTAAGATCTACTTGTGTGCACATTGTGTATTCTTTCGTCTTATGTACAATTAACATTGACATGGATCTAATCACTTTATTCAAACGTCGGTAAAGTAAAACTGGTAAAATTATTAGAAAAATAAATACTTTACAAATTTGATGATTATTAAATTTCGATGCATTAAAATAAAACAGAAAACGAAAAAATATAAGTTGTAAGAAATATTTTCCTAACAGTATTTATTCAACGTTAAGATATGGAACTACTTTCTCTTCGTCCTTAACAGCATTACTGGGCGCATGCCACTCAGTGCGCTCGTTAAAATATATGCAGGTAGGAGCAGTGGAATTTTTCTAAGGTTGATTTGAAAAGTGCTCACTTTATCGTGAACAGCATTTAATATTATTTAAAGTAGGAAGAAAATAGGTGTGAAGGTAATGCCTACCAAGAAGTAGTTCCCGTGAAAATGTCGTTACTTTAATCGCATACAGATACAGTGCGTTTTCCCTTTTGATGAAACTTTTGTTTGCAAGAGGCGGAGGAACAGCCAGGAAGTACAACTTTAGAAGGGCTCTCGAGTAGTTGGAAGTTACATTGAATGGATTACACTGTAAAAAAAATTGTAATATTTACACAGAAATTGTTTGTAATTTTACAAATGCTTGTAACAGTACAAAGATATGTCTTGTAAAACTACTCGTTTGTAAGACTACAAGGGCCGTGGTTGTAATATACCTCAAGAAATGTTTGTACTATACTGACCCGTTTCCACGATCTCCAGGAGAATGGCGAACACTCAACAACGTAAAACCGTATATAGCTGTTTCTGCAAAAACTATGTGTAGTTGCGTGTAAAAAGAAATGAATTGCAAGTTCGAATAACATAAAACACTTAAAACAATTCAAATATTCGTAACAAAACGACTATTTCAATAAAACGTGACTGTATTGCTCATTATCTGTTTTCTAGGTATAGACTGTTCACGATAAAAATTGGCACTTTGCTTGAGAACTTCTTTTAAGAACATTGTGTATTCTTGCACCGTATGTGGAATTAACATTGCCATGGGCCTCGTCATTTAATTCATGCGTCGGTCAGGTGAAACTGTTAAGTTATTAGAAAAGTAAATAGTTTACCAATATGGTTATTTTTATTCTTCGATGCATAAAAAAAATTAAGTTATAACAAATTGTTACAGAACACTTTTTATTCGACGTTAAGATATGGAACTACTTTTCATCCATCCTTATAGATGGGAGCTGGCAAGTCTTTGGAGAGGGGTGGTGGTTGGGGCCTTAGAACCTGAGCCTCGCTAATGCGCTTGTCCACCATAATGGCACTGCCACGCTACTAGCCACTACAAAGCAGCAGGTCATTAGTTGGCTTCGTGAACTACCGCGGCTTTGCTGGTCTGACTGGAGGGCTGTCTGAGTTGCGCCGGGACGTGCAGGGCGTCCTGACCTCTGGGCTATGTGTTCTTTGCGGTCTGGTGAGGGAAACTTCCTCAGCCCGCAGAGAGATACAAATGCTGCAACCGTCTGGGTGGTACAAGGGCCCGAGCACACCCCCGCTCTGATCTTCGGCAATGATTAGAAATGGCGGTGGCGGCTTCGTGAACTGGGTTGTGTAGTGTTGTTGCGCTGTCAGTATTCAAGCTGCCTATGTTACAAGCATATACTACCCATTTTTCTTTGAGATAAAAATAAATGTTCTTTGGCCCATGGGACTGGAATGCACAGCTCTCTTTTCCTGACAGTTGCTAGAAAAATCGTGGCAAGGCGCTGAGGGGTGGCGCGCGTGGTGCATGTTTCGATAATCGATTGTAATAGTTCCCTAAAATGTCGAGGCATAGCGCTGTGGTATTATTAACACTCGTTCAGCTGGTGTAACGTCACAGCAAGTTCACGCGAAATGTGGGCGAATGCATGTGCAAGGTGACACTGCATTCAGCGTGCTAGCGAGTGAGTTGTATTCAATTTTTAGTCACTGATGGGTTGCGTGTACTTCTGTTAGAATTTTAAACAGTAGTTTCACAAGATGAATGATGACTGTACAAGTGACATTGTAATAAGTGTATTTAATAAATCTTTCCATTTATGCTCATTTAGTGATAAGTTAGAACTTGTTAACAATGGGAGACCTACACCTGCTCGCAACAATTTAGACAGAGAACTAAGTCAGAAACTTTGTACGAACATTTAATCCTGACCTTTACAAAAGAAACAGTTTGTTTGTGCGATAGCGATATATTGTGTAAACTCTTTTGTTGGTTATGTATGTTGTTTGAATGATTACTTACAAAACAAATAGTAAATATTACAATAGAAATAAACATTGAAAGCTTACAATTTAAAAATAAATTATGTTTTGAAACTTTCAGAAGTAATTTTAATTTTTGATTACGTATCAAGACATGCAAATATTAACATTTTAAACAGATTTCAAATTATTCTTGTTAAAAAGCGTACTTATAACTTTGCTTTTGCCCTAATTCAAGTGACTTTCTACTAGCGAATTTAAGTGTTCTATAACTTTTGGGTGTTAAAGAAATCTTACATTTTTCAACTTTCAAATTTAAAATTATTTGATTTGACCAACGAATCTTGTTAGTTGACAATTGGATTAAGAGAGAGAAGGAAAAGGATACTAAAGCACTTAAAAATACATTTTCAGAAATCTTTAATTTTCATTTTGGTATTATAAACATTAGTTTTCTCTGTGCAAAGTATAGCTCCAAAGTAAGTTTCGTGTTGCATGCCTTGCCAAATGTTTCAGTATACGCTACTGGTCGTTGAAGAGTGCGACACATGGAGCCCGTGCGCAAGAAAGGTACAGCTATTCATAGTGAGACACGTAACATTATCAGCCATATCATTTTTAAAAAAAATGTGATGAAGAGGCGCGTGATGGACGAGTAAAACGTTCGTTAAACCAAGCCAACCTGCGTGCATCCAATTATGCAGGCACTTCTGTTCGTATGGTTAGCAGGATCCGCAATGAAAGCACTATAGCAGTCGATACATCTCTATCAACACCAGGTAAACATAGCTCGCGTCCCGAAGATAGAAACTATACTTGTGACGATTTTGATAGGAGGGTAATACACTTTTATGTAGTACAGAAGAGAGTACCTACATGTCCCAAACTGCTGAGCGCCATTAAACACAAAATAAACTTTCCATGGGGAGTATACACTTTGAGGCGCATTTGAAGTAAATGGGATTTTAGTGGAAAAGGTGTGGTAACAAAAGAAAGATTTTAAATGAGCGGCCAAACATTGTCCACTGGCGTTGTGAATATTTAAAAACAATGCGACGCTACAGGGAGGAGAAGCGGGTAATTTTTTACATTGATGAATCGTGGGTAGACAGCAACTTAACCTTAAATAAATGCTGGCAAAGTATGGATCAACTTAGTGTTCTGACTAACATGGGTTCGTTAAATCACTTAATTATTGTGCTCGCGGGAACTCGAGATGGATTTCTGGACGGCACTTTACTAATATTTAAGGCTGGAAAGCCATCGGGATACTATCATGGTCAGATGAATGCAGACAATTTTCAGAAGTGGACTAGTGAAATGTTATTACCGGTACCTAATCTCCCCGAAAGAAGTGTAATCGTGTTAGATAATTCTTCGTATCACTGCGAGCAAAGGAACAAACCTCTAACAAAGTAATCTGTCAAGAAGGAAATGATAAATTGGTTGGAATATAACAATGTAGAATTCCGCGAAAACATGACCAAGTGTGAACTTTTCAGCCCAATTGAAAGAAATAAAGGCGGCGAAAAAAATATACCGAATAGCTGAGATTTCGAAAATCGCATAGCCATGACGTTATTAGTTTACTGCCTTACATGTGCGAGCTAAACGCAAAATCCAAGAGACTTGTACGCGAAAGCAATGCGAAAGGTGACTTCAGTCTAGCAAAGCTTGAAGATGTAACAAGAAGAGCGATTTCCTGTGTCACCAAGCAAGACTGGGAAGGTTATTGTTTACATGTTCAAACTAGAGAGGAACACTACTGGGAGACAGATGGCTTGATGGAAGAAGCTATCGACAGCTTTATTATATGTGTCGACAGCGGCAGTGACTCCAGTGATTCAAATTATGAAGATATTTCCCCATCTGAATCAGAGTTTGTCAATCCCTTGTCAGACACGGACCGTCCTATGCATACCTGAATAGAATGTGTGTGTGTGTGTTTTTTGCATATTCATTATTTGCTTACATGTTGACGTTTGGATTGGATCAAAATATAAATGTACGCAACTGTATAAATCCTTTCTTTCTGATTTTCGTTACCGTGAAACTCGTGTCTCAGAGTGCTTTTGTATTCGCATGTACACATATTTGCATGTTTTTGTTTACCGTTTGACATGTGTTTGCAGGGATAAGTAATTTTCATAATTTTATTGCTTTTTAGTTTTTATTTATAATAATTTAGTTATTCAGATGGGTTATGCATAAGCGTCAGTGTGTAGCTGCCTTCCAGACATTAACAATACTCAATTATAAGTCCAACGTAACAAATGTCTTAGACCAGTCAAGTTGTGTAGTGATCAGCGAATGTTTTTAGAACAGCAGGTACATACACGAGTGCGGTGAACGGCTGGGAGGGGGGCCGCCCTCGGTGACAAACAACCGCATTCCTTAGCCTTGCCTTCTCGTGGACTCCCTACTGTACCAGCTTTTATTAGCGCATGTCACTCAGTGCGGCCGTCAAAACATATGCAGGCGGGAGTAGTGAGCCTTTTCTAAGGCTGATTTCAAAAGTGCTCACTTGATCGTGTACAGCCTTTACACAGATCTCTTGAATCGGATCTCTCTACCTCGTTGTTAAGAGCCGTCCAAAACTCTCAACTCAACAACAGCTCTCTTAAAATTATAAAAATATATTTTTCTAATTCAAATATAACGTCATATTATTTTGTAGGTGTTTGCAGTTATATTTACTATAAAAATAAGTGTTAAGTTCAAAAGTCAAGTTGCTCTTGTGTTTAGTTAGGGTTGCGGGCTGATAACAAAAGGGGTATGGATTCCTGTCCCCATGCTGTCAAAGTATAACTTTTTTGTATATTATATTTTTTAATATTTTAAATATTTTTTTAGTTGTTCTCTATTATTAATTCATTACATTTGTTTTCTTCTAAAAAAAACTGCTTGTAGTTTTACACATGATTATCTTGACAACTGTGATTCCAAGTATTTTTATTGTAAAAGAAGTAACATTTTTTAGAATGTTTACATATCACATGCATCACACCGCACGTCCACGCCTTCGTAAAACGGTGTCTTTTGGCGGTTATGTTATGATGAATCATGCAAGCACACGAACATCGTGTTCTAAATTTAAAAAAAAAACATGCAAATATCCAGTTGTGCCAATTTGCATGTTCTTGGTCATGTAGAGCTTGTGTATAATGCATAAATGCCAATCAAATATGTTTGACCAAAATCGGTTCAGTGGTTCTCGTTTTATTATGACGTAATCTCAGCCTACTGCGGCATATATAGCACACCAGCTCTACTGTGCCGTGCCGCGTTTATAAGATAAAGCCTTGAGATAACAGCTATGAAATTTTTCGAAGTCCTTGACATTGAGATAACGCTTATCTTTCCGCTACAACTGTTATCTTTGTCGTTCATGTTATCTATGATTTATGCTTTCTTATTTTCTCTTATTTTTATGAGCATTAACAGTAGGCCTGCACAGTTTTACTTTCAGAATATTTTTTATCCTTTAATCACCCATTTAAATAAATATTATTTTGTAAGTAATAAAGACAGCGTGTATATTCTACCGCACTCGGAAGTTAACGTCTAAAGCTAAAATAAAATATATTTACTGAACATTATTTCAAATGAGAGGGCATTCAACACGGTTTATATTTAACCGAGAATAGCCTTACAAAAATATTATTCGTGAATTTTACGTTCACTGAATAATATTTTTGACTTAGTTTTCAATATGTAAAAAAAGTACTGAGTGCATACAGGCTATTTACGGTAAAGTGGGCACTTTTTAAAGCCCGCTCATTTGGAATAATAGAATGTGTCCCAGGGTTCAGTTACAAATCAAATAAAACTCATACAATAATAAAAAAATGATAATAGCGCAATTGTCATCAAAATATAACCAATAATTCTTTTTACGTTTTCTTAATGAGAGGTTTTATAAAAATATTTAATTAACTTGGGCCTTTTGTTTACATTTTAAATTGTCAACTTATAAGTAATGCCTACAAGCTGAAAGGTATTTTGTACTAAATTAAAAATATTAATGTTTTGGTGGCCAACATTTTTAAGGGTCCTATGTTCTGAAACGTTTTCTGTGAAATCGTTGTTTGCGCGTAAACGCGTATCTCGGTAAGTAAAAGTTCTAGAAATACAAATTCTTGCCACAAAGGATAAACAAAACTATTTTCTATGTCCCTATCTTTTTACTGTTTCCATATTAAGTGTATTAATGGAGAAAAAAATCGTGGAAGTGGTTAAATAAAAGTACGATTGACTTTCATCGCGTGTGATAAAAATTACACTGTTACAGATCTAATTCACACAGTAAAGCGTCAAGACGGAAACACTGCACGCCTTGCGTGTAGGAGCGATGAGGCGCTAGGCTTGCGTGTTATTGTCTCCTGTATGGCTCACTCGCTTCTTGACCTTGGACGCGCAGCTACATAGTAGAAAGTGAAGTCATCGTAATCCCTGAATAACAGTTTCCCGCCTTTGGATGCTTGACGCTGGGCCGCGTCGCAATCTCTCCTCGACTTACTCTCCCTCATCGCCCTTCCCATCTCCCTTCCTCCCCCGAGCAATAATGCGATGGCTTGGCCGGAGAGCACTTGGCTCGATGTGGGGAGATTCCATTTGCGAACAAGAGGATTATGGCGATTACTCTCTCCTCTCGCTCGCTTTGTGTGACTGGCCAACCGGCTTCGGAAAGAAAGAGCATGCCGCCGATGCGAATGGAAACTGTAAAAGGTGATAAACTGCTACTCCAACAGGTAAGCTGCGAAAAAACACATTAAAAACTAATACCACAATGACTTCTGATGCATTTAATTAGAGACTGTTTTCTGGTAAACTGAGCTCTTTTGAAACCCCTGCTTAAGATCTACCTGTATGTTACATTGTGTATTCTTGCACGGTATGTAAAATTATCGCTGCATGGGCCGGGCGCTTCATTCATGCGCAGGGCAAATGAAACTGTGGAATTATTAGAAAAGTAAATTTCCTGTAGCCAACTTTACTGGGCGTATGACTGTATCCATCAAAATATATGTAGTCAGGGGAAGTGACATTTTTCAAAGGTTAGTTTTAGAAGTGCTTACTTTATCGTGAATTTCTTATACAAACACTCCATTCACTGGGCATCACAGGGAATCGAAAATAAAACACCACCGGTGTGAAGTGTAGTTTAATAAAGTAATGAACTCATTGCTAGGACACATCTTTACCTAGCACTTTGTGCGAGATTTTTAGTTCTCTTAGATATATGTTATTTTTCAAGCAGAATTTCATTTACGCCACTTAACACACATTACGTCATCTTTCTTTCTTTTTAAGAAAAGCCTTTATAACCCAAAGTGTTATTTTGAAATCATACTATTAAATTCAAAATCCTGGTGGCCAGCTGACTTATTAATACGTATGAATATATATTCGATCACAATTTAAAACTTTTCATTTTTTTTTCATTTGGGAGTACGGTAATTAATGAGTGTCTTAATACTTACTGTGTATGCGTAAGGATAGCGAGTGTAGAAGCCCGCTCTTATTTACCTGCTTCATATGAAGCAGGGAAAGTCTGTTCACTGTTCACGATAAAGTGGGCAGTTTTGAACTAAACCTTTGAAAAATGTAGTGACATGCTCCTGCTAAAGTTGGTAACGACGGGTTGGAGGCAAAGCAGTTCAATGTTTTAAAGTTGAATTAAAAGTGTTACGTAACTGAAATGAATTTTCTTGCTTTTTGTTTCTTTTTTAATTTAAGTGTAAGAATAAGCAGAACCGTGAAATGATCACTTTAATTAAGAATTTCAGTTTCTCTTGACCGACGCATGAACAAAGTGATGAGGCCCGTGGCAATGTTTATTTCACATATGGCGGAAGAATACACAATGTTAATTCACGTAGATATTAATCAGGGCTTTCAGAAGTGCTCAGATTACCATTGAACAGCCTATTATAATTGCACTTGTTCGCCTTTATCGTTTTAAACAGACAAAAACGTCGACCCTCTACGTGCTCTATAGCTTGCATCCCGGGAAGCCGAGTGGCGCAGATTTGCTTCTTATCACTTTGATGTAGCAAGTTTTGATTGGTAATGTTCAGGGAGACGGTATGTTGAGCATTATGTATACATTTACTATGATTGCGAATTGGATTTTCAAAACTTCTAATTATTTAGTTTATTTATTAGCATTTTTGCTTATAACGGTTATATTTTTACTATTTTAAACACTTTAGCGCCACATTTGTTCTCCTGGAACTTAAATCAAATCGTATCCTTCCCAACGCTTACAATTTACTGGATTTTCTGTGTGTTGAAATAAATAAACATCCAGGGCAATTAGTGAGTAAGTGAAGAGATTTGGGCGGGTTTTAAACAGCGAGGTCTTGAGAGCTGACGCGGGTGAAGCGAGGTCAGAATATAGAAGCTACGGAATGAAAGGGCTGGGGAACGGGAGATCCCCGAGAAAAACCCGCCGACCAGCGGCATCATCCGGCACGATTCCCACACGCAAAAATCCGGGAGCGGACACGCCGATAATAGAACCTGGTTCACCTAGGTTGGAGGAGAGAGTAGTCTAGCCACTAAACCACCGTGACCCTTTAGGTAAATTAGTGATACATATTTCGTGTTGTTTCAGCCAAGTCAAAATAAGGAGAGTTGCATTAAAAAAAAAAAAAAAAAGAACTTTAAAAAGAGTTGGAAACAAATATAAATACTTGTGGGAGCATGTTTTCCAAGATAGATTTTACTTTTGTTTTCATTAAGTTAAAGAACGTGTTCAGTTGAACGCGTCCAAATATGGCTGCTGAAATAACAAGAATACCATTTCGAATAACCGCTCTCGAATATAGATGCGTAATCAGATTTAATACGATGTTTGATGTCGCAGGCAATTAGTGTACTCGTTCAATCATTTATCCTCTTGAGTGTATGAATGTAAATTGTATTTTCTATCGTTTAATTTCATGGCCGTACATACACACTAAAATAAATGCGAGTCATCAATGACAGTCAGTGTAATACAACTCACTGGAAGTCAGTTACGAAGCTGTTTTAGGACTAGCGAAGAAGCACAATTGACTGGAAATCATTTTTATTGAAAGACTGTTCATAGTCATGTCTTGGACGTACGACGTATAAGATGCATTAAATTTTTTTTTGGTTCGCTTATAACTAAAATGGAAGCTTTCATATGTCTTGTACAGAATAAAATTTATATAGTCTATTCTCAGTTTCTTCTCAATTATTGGAGAAAGAGAGAGAGAGAGAGAGAGAGAGAGAGAGAGAGAGAGAGAGAGAGAGAGAGGAACCATGTATGAAATATTTGCTTGTTTCCTAAAAATTCCATATATCGCACGACTTTTATACTTCTAGCTGTGAACATAAAAGTACTTTCGTTTTCGTTTAGCTGTGCATTTATTTGTATTAGTAGTAGAAAATGGATAATTGTGCGACAAGGGGATGGGGGATCGGGGGCGTCGGAGCTGTTCATGCTCGGTCATTCCGGCCCCCCGGCCGACATCTTGTCCATCACGTCGGATGTCGGTGACCTTTGACCTTAACCTTGGACCTCGACCCCGATGACCTTCCAACAACTGCCCAAAAATTACATGTAAAAACAATGCTGTTACTGTGCCAAAGTCCTTCAGTAAAAGTTGCCATGCGCGGCGACATGAGAAAAGTGACTGTTTGAATAAACCATCTAATGCTTTTCTTATCTCCTATAAATGTTCAAGACAGTTCACTCGACGTGATAACTTAAATAAACACGTCAAGGCTGATAAATGTAGTGTTTTATTTTTTTTCGACCACGGAGAAACAGCATGTGATGACTTCGTTATAATCCATTCGCGGTTACTTCAGACTTTTCTGAAGCCCTGTTAAAGTTCTACTTGCAGGGTATTCCTCTGCCTCGTAAGAAAAAAACTAAGCTTAACTAAGCCTGGAGAATGAAACCAGAGGGTAAACGTACCACATTCGTGCGCACAAAGCGTAAAAGTATTTTGTATAAAAATTATTTCTCACTAGGCGCTACCAATATACCTATTCTTCCCCTATTTTTTATTTAAATTATTTATAAATGAAGCATTATAATTTACAGATAAAATATAAATAACATTTCAATTTAAAAGGAAAATAATTAATTTTTATGAACACAATTATAAAACGCTTGCGATACAGGGCGTATTTAGGAAATAACTAAACACGTCATACATGGAGAAATTTTTCAAAGGTTTGATTCAAAAAGACCGAAGAAACCGTGAATGGACTATACCTCCTGTTAACACACTCTATATAATTGTTGCAGACGACGTGGGTACTCTCATGATGAAGCTTTTCGACATTGGGCTCATGCGGTTTGTGCAAGGTGATACAATGAAGGAACATACCGAGATCTGCAAGGGTTCATTTACTGGGAGCCAGTAAGTGATTTCTTCAATACCTCCTCCTTCATCGATGGGTACTGTTTCCGCAGACGATTATGATGAGACAGTTAATGCTAATGACGGATTTTTTTTACGATTTTTTGGAATTTCTTAGATTTTCATTAATTTTTATTTTTTTGGGTTCAACGTCATTTCAAGTCATGGGGTCAATGTGATTGTCACCTGCACCCAATATGGCGTCTAAGATGGCTGACAGAACTAAGATGGCTGACAGAACTAAGGTGGCTGATGGTTAGGCCTGACTCCGATCCTGAATTCAACATATCGATTTGGCATATCCTATGTTTATAAAACCAATATGGCCGCCACGGCCATTTCCGCTGGTCCTACCCAGTCCACTTGCCCTGGCTTGGTGTCACGAGTGTACCTCTCCTGCTCTGGGAGGTTCGATGCTTAATTTTTAGGGAAAAAGAGAAACTTTTAGGGAAATTTTTCGGGAAAAAGGAACATTTTTACAAAAATTGAGTCGAATTTGAGGGGAAAATGAAAATTTTTAAGTAAAAAAAGGGAAATTTCAAAATGGCGGTTGGTCGGCGTGTAGCTCCTATTCCAGAATACGTTATACCCGACTTCTCTATTTTCCTCTACTTATAATATTTCGTTCATAATTAATATAAACAGAAAAGTAAAGAAAGTAATGTGTTGGTAATGCTCCATAAGAAATAGTTCTTGTGCCAAATATGATTACACTGAGTGTGCACGAATGCGGTGCGTTGTCCCTTTGATGTAATTTTCTAGACTCGTTGAAGCTTTATACGCACGAGGCGGAAGAATGTCCTGAAAGTAGAACTTTAGCATGACTTCAGAAAAGTTGGGAGCAATCGTGAATGGACTGCAGAGAGTATCTATTATTAAATACAATACATAAAATGAAGAAAAAAAAAAAAGAAAAGAAAACGTAGTAAGTGTTTGGAATATAGCCACCCTTCGGAATACGAAGAGGACCACGTGCTTACAGGAAGACGGCTCTGTTAGTAACGTTATTCCAAAAGACGATTGATATGTAGTATTTTCGTTATAGTCTTATCACGGTTTCTTCGCAAATTTTTTTTATGAAACCTTTGACAAATCACTCCATGTGCGTCGTGTTTAGTTATTATAAGCTTTCCACGGTAAAATGAGCACTTTTGAAAGCCCTACTTAAGACCTACTTGTACGCACATAGTGTATTCTTACACCATGTACAATTAACGTTTCCATGGTCCTCGTCACTTTATACGTACGTCGGTCAAGGGAAACTTAAAATTTGTAGAAAAGTGAAAATGTTACAAATGTTTTTATTCTTACACCTACGTATATCAAAATAAACAAGAAGTAAAATAAAATACTTCGCTATTCACAACTGTTTACTTAACACTTGTAATTTAACGTCAACAACATGGAATTACTTTATCTCCGTCGTTGTCAACTTTACTCGGGCGCGTGACTGTGGGTCGTTTCAAAAGTGCTCACTTCACAGTGAACAGCCTTTACAAAGATGCATCGTCCGCTTACTTCGTGAACTCTAATCGCACACGACAGCAATGCGTGGAAACGCCGTTCGCCAACCATCGCCTTTAGATGCCGTCAGCTCAGCCAATAGGGGACCTTCTGCAACACGCGGTAGCCGGTCAGACACAAGATCTCCTCACAGCCAATCAGATAATGGGCAGAACTTTCTCGTTTTATACTTACTATTGCAACATACAACGACAAACACCGTACTGTCTCGTCATGGGAACATTCTTCATTCCTCCGAAATAAATACATATTCTGACCGCGTGAAACGCTTCGAAAATTTCTAAAGTTAATAGAGGTTGTGCAAGATACGATTATAATTATCAGCCCTAGTTACTTCAACAGAGCATGTGAAAGAATAAAAATACGCACTTCGAAAAATGTAACATAGTGAAAATACATTATTCACCACAAAAATAGCCGACCTCTCGTGGCGCTATCGGTTGCCGCTCCGCTGGTTTGGGATGCGGGGGGTTTCTGGGTTCTAATTACAGGTAAGGCATGGGTGTTATTTTAAGTTAGTTTATATGTAAGTTTGTAAGCCGTCCCCTGATAAGCCTTGAAGCATAACAGCCTGGGACATAAGCCATCTATACAATACAATACAATACCACAAAAATGAACCACTACATCCTTCGAAAATAGTGGAGGATGTAGGCTACCAGCATGTCAATTTTTTCACAATTTAATATCTTATAGAATAAAACTGTTGTTTTTAAATAACTAAATGATTTGTAATAATTGTACTAAATTGACTTTTAAATGTTCAAATTATTTCGTGTGTTATAGAATCTGGTTGTATGACTATTTGGTCAGTGAATATGCAGAAACCCATAGTTTTGTCAGTAAGATGGGAAAAAACATTTGAACCTTACTGAGTAAGTGTAAATTCCACGAATTATAATTTGTAGTGCCGTTTATAAGCATCAGATTAGAATCCAGTTATTCCAAGTCCACTGAGGTCTTCGAAGTCCAGTCTTCTTTACTCGTAAACCGTTCAAGGTGAATATTAATTGTGTACCTGTTATTTATCTAGAAACAATATAATACAAAGTAGTACACAGAGTAATGTCACACGTGCAAAATGGCGCACTTTAAATGGCAACACAACACCGATATTCAGCGGTGTAGTTTGCATCAATTGTTTCTTTAGTCTGCCATATTTCTATCTCACCCTCAATTAAAAATGACGCTGCGTAAACTCACTCCTTCCACAATTTATGAACACAATTTCGTTATTATTTTTTAATGGGTGGCATGCGTGGGCGAGTCGATACACTAACTGGTCATTAGCGACCAGTTTGTTTGCCAGGTATTTCTTCCCCAGCTCTGGCGTGTTCAGCTTTTAATCCGTTTAATGGCTTCGTCATATTTCCTCTGTTTTCCAGGAAATGGATGGGTGGCTTGGAAGAGCACGTCGCTTCCCGATGACTTCGTGGAGATGATTTTCGAGTTCGACCAGGTTCGAAATTTCAGCGCCGTCCACGTGTACACGAACAACTTTTTCAGCAGAGGCGTACAGGTAACTATACGCTGTTCACGGTAAACTGAGCACTTTTGAGGCCCTAGTTACTTTTTTCCTTTCAGCCATTTTAAACATGTCACCACCTTTTAAAATAAATATTGCTATGTAAGTAATAAACTCACCGTGTATATACCACATCACTCGGAAGTTGGTGTCTAAATCTAAATATAAATATATTTACTGACTAAGATTCCAAATGAGCGGGCTTTGAAAAGTGCTCACTTTACCATGAATAGCCTATACGCACTCTGTACTTTTTTTACATATTGAAAACTAAGTCAAAAATATTATTCAGTGAACGTAAAATTCACGAATAATATTTTTGTAAGGCTATTCTAGGTTAAGTATAAACCGTTTTGAATGCCCTCTCATTTGAAATAATATTCAGTAAATATATTTTATTTTAGCTTTAGACGTTAACTTCCGAGTGCGGTAGAATATACGCGCTGTCTTTATTACTTACAAAATAATATTTATTTAAATGGGTGATTAAAGGATAAAAAATATTCTGAAAGTAAAACTGTGCAGGCCTACTGTTAATGCTCATAAAAATAAGAGAAAACAAGAAAGCATAAATCATAGATAACATGAACGACAAAGATAACAGTTGTAGCGGAAAGATAAGCGTTATCTCAATGTCAAGGACTTCGAAAAATTTCATAGCTGTTATCTCAAGGCTTTATCTTATAAACGCGGCACGGCACAGTAGAGCTGGTGTGCTATATATGCCGCAGTAGGCTGAGATTACGTCATAATAAAACGAGAACCACTGAACCGATTTTGGTCAAACATATTTGATTGGCATTTATGCATTATACACAAGCTCTACATGACCAAGAACATGCAAATTGGTTCAACTGGATAGTTGCATGTTATTGGTCATGTAGAGCTTGTGTATAATACATAAATGCCAATAAAATTTGTTTGACCAAATTCGGTTCTGTGGTTCTCAACCTACTGTGGCATGTATAGCACACTAGTTCTACTGTTCCGCGCCGCGTTTATAAAATAAAACTTTGCGATAAGAGCTGCGAAATTTTTCTAAGTCCTTGACCTTGAGATTACGCTTATCTTATCTTTCGCTATGGCAGCTGTATTTGTCGTTTAATCCATTGGCTTACATCTGCTACAATAATAGCCTATGGTTACGAATCCAATTTGCGAGAAATACAACTTCCTGGGGCTGCATTTCGCGGCCTTTGAAGAACCTATCCCAATGCTTCTTTATAGCCAGACGTAAACCTTGACATACTTTATAACATTTTTTACTAGGCATTCCCCTTAAGAGCCCGCCTCACCGACCATATTGCATTTTTTTTATTTCTCCCTAATTAAAATTCAGGAGGATTTATTGAACAATGAGACAATTTAAGCTTAACTAAGTATCTTACCTATAATTAGAAACATTATATGTGAACTACTGGCGCATGCCTAAGCAACAATTAATCCAATACAAAAATGTTATGTATTAATTCATCACCACCTTTTAATTACAACCAGGGAACACGTATTAATGATCAGCTACAAAATTTTGCACAGAACCGTGATATGTAATGCTTTTAAAGACTGTTCACGATAAAATGAGCACTTTTGAAATCAGCAGTTAAAAAAGTCACCCTACCTTCATAGGCTATATTTTATCGGACGCACAGATTGACATGCACCGAGCAAAGTTGGTAACGATAAATTGATAGTAGTTCCATATCATAACGTCTAATAAAAATGTTAGTTAACCATTTGTGATAAGTTAAGAATTATTTCCTTCGCTTTCTGTTTTCTATTCATCAAAGAGTAAAAATGAGCAGATTTGTGAAATATTTGCTTTTCTAATAATTTCACTGTTTCAACAGACCGACGCATGGATAAAGTGGTGATGCCCATTAAAATGTTAATTTTACATAACGCAGAATAATACACAACGTGCATACAAGTAGATCTAAAGCAGGGCTTTCGAAAGTGCTAATTTTGTCGTGAATAGCATATATAATGAAACATTTTCAGTAATGACACTGACTCTCCTGTTTTGACACTAAAAACGAAAAGTTTGTGTATAAGAGGTGATACAGCCTCTTACAGCCTCAGGCTTCGCCTCTTTTGCGGAAATTCGTCGTTTTCGCGTTATGATTTCAGTTACAGAGGTAATATTAGAAATGAGTGATTATAGAAAATTTACAATTAACTAGTTATTTAATACTTGCGTAACTAATTTTCACTGTGTGTTAATTTACTCTTGACAAAATATAAATATGTTCTCTAATTCTTCAACTAGCAGATAACACACAATTATAATCCAGCACAAAAAAAAATTAAGTAACTCGTAAAGTTTAAATTTTCCGTAATCGTGCATTGTCAGTAATTACCATGAATCCAAAATTACGACACATAAACGAAGAATTTCTGGAAGATGAGTGAAACCGAGCCTTAAGGGTGTCGCTTACTTGCAGCTGTTCTGCGCTTTTGAGTCACAGAGGCAAGGGATCTATAAGGGCGACACTGACACGCGCGTCCAGTGCCCCATCATCCCTACGCGCAAGGCGCTGAACTAGCGTGCAATGTTTTGTTATGATTTTAATATTTTTATATAGTGTCTAGAGACTATGGGAGATTTATACTATCATGAGGGAATAACTGAAGTTAATTATGAAGACAGAACATATTATTTAATACAATTTCTAAGAGTTAAAGTAAATATAAGCTATTGGCAAGGGAGCTCTTAATCAACTTAAGTCTGTTCACGATAAACTGAGCATTTTTGAAAGCCCTTCTTAAGATCTACTTGTGTGTACGTTGTGTATTATTTCGCCTTATGTAAAATTAACATTGCCATGTGCTTCATAACCTTATTCACGCGTCTATCAGGGGAAACTGTGGAATTATTAGAAAAGAATACATGTTTCAAATCTGGTCATATTTACACTTCGACGTATAAAAAATAAAACAGAAATAATTAAAGTTATCACAAATGGTTACCTAACAGTTTTCATACGACGTGAAAAATTGGAAATACTTTCGATCTATCGTTACCAACTTTACTGGGCGCATGCCACTTAGTACGCCAGTTCAAATATATTCAGGCAGGGGCAGTGATTTTTTTCCAAGGTTCATTTCAAAAGTGCTCACTAGTAGACATGTAAAGCGGATCCAAGCGTAGCGCACTAAATTAGATAAAATTCATGCAAATTAAAGCCAAAATCTAGTAAATCTCTCTTTTCCTGCAAAATCTTTCAAATTGTAGCTCAAAATAGAGAAACTTTAAGGCCAAAATCAAACAAATTTCAACATCTTTCAGGCTCCATGAGCAGGCTTTTTTTTAAAGCCAAATATGCAAGCTAAATCATCGTATCTTGATAAAATTTCAGCACCAATTTTCTTCTTCTTCTCCTTAATACATTTTTCTCTTTATAATTCAAAAAATCGAATCTCTGCCCAACAAGTTAAACAATTCGTATGAATTCACTAAACTACAAGAAAAATAAATTGTTTACTGCTACAAATTTCCAAATTTATGGATCTAATTTTGGCAAAAAAAAAACTGTATTCTAGATGGTAAGTATAAAGTTTCATTGCCAGATCGCTAAGTGAAGATAATAGATTCTAATAGTTTGAAACTATTAAATGAGACACAAGTTTTTGTAACATATAAAGGTTTAAAAGAAATGGAAAATCCATGCATTATTTAGAGTTCTCTGAAGAATGCTATCAAATTTTGTAATTTTTTTAATTTTCGACTTATTGATTTGGCTTGCAGATTTAGATTGAATTTAGCTTATTTGACTGTAAAGGGCCCTGCTCAGCAAGTTTTTTTTATTTGCTTGATTTAGATTGTAGATTTGGATTAAATTAGCTTGATTTTGGATTTGATTTTCTTAATTTTGAGGATAAAATTGAAGATATAAACGATGTCTCCAGACTATTTAGAAAAAAAAGTTGCTTGAAAATGAGAAATTTACTTGATTTTTAGTGTAATTATCGCGCTGCGCTTGGGTCCGCTTTACGTATCTACTCTCACTTCATAGCGAACAGCTTCTTCAGGTGGTTGTGTGATGCGCTGTCACAGGTGTTCAAGAAGGCGAAGATCCAGTTCAGCACCGGAGGGCAGTTCTACAACGGCAAGCCGCTGTCCTACTCGTACATGCCGGACCCGGTGCTGGAGAACGCGAGAAACGTGTCCATACACCTGTACCATCGCACGGCGAGATTCCTCAAGCTGCAGCTGTTCTTCGCCGCAAAGTGGATTATGGTCAGCGAGCTGCTCTTCGAATCAGGTCAGCCCCACTTCCCACATGCCTCGCTTCCGACAATCGCGTTGACGCAAAACGTTCAACGCTGAACGACGCCGCAAGAAAACTGGCATGTCTACAATCGACGTTAACAGGAATAAGAATAAAAAGAATGTAGGTGTATATCGTGGAGGTAATAGATGAAGGAGTGGCAACAGCCTATCTTCTCCACGTTTATCAAGTGAAGCCGATGCCTTGTCTGCTTCTTTCAACTGCGCATGCGCAGACCGATTGTTTACGTCAGCCGCCATATTATGAGTGGCAAAAGTTACATAGTAAACAATGTAAAACATGCACCTTTTTGCCACTACCAGCCCTGTCCTTGTCTTTCATTTTCGTCTTCACTTTCGTGTCTCGGCTTCCACTCCATAGACTAATACCTGTCTCGGCTTCCACTCCATAGACTAATACCTCCATGGTGTATATACACAAATATTTTTTGTTTGTGTTAGAAATTAAAAAATAACCTTTTTTAAAAAAAGAGATTCCGCAGATTAATAGTTACACTCGATTATTTTTTTAAATGTAATTTGCGTTATTTGTATATTGATTTCGTATAACATTAACAAATTGAATACGTACGGCGATAGTGGTGCTATCTGTAGCCAATCTTCTGTAACATTTGTTTTCACTTGTTTGTGACGTCTTGAATTCTGATTGGCCGTCGTAAAACGCAAAACGCGAAGACTTAAAAGTTGGCCAACTTCTACCGCGTTGCGTTTTACGTTTAGCGTCATGGCAACGACGTTTAACGTCGTTTGTAGACAGAGCGTATACGATTCGCGGATTCTTTGCTTATTGTAACGCGTTACTGTAGCGTCAACGCGGTTGTAGACGGGCCTTTACGGGGTAGAGCGACAACACTAGCTGCGCAGAAATAGCCCTCTCTCCCCCCGTGCCCGCGTAGGTGATGTGGTCAGACCGCTCGCCCCCCAGCAAGGCGAGCCGTGTTCGATTCCCCGACGGGGATCTCTCCTGGATTCTCGCATGTGGGGATCGCGCCGGACGGATGCCGATCGGCGGCGGGTATTCTTGGGGTTCTCCCGTTCCCACCGCCCCTTGCATTCCGGCGCTGCTCCACACCCACTTCACTTCACTCTCATTGGTTCTCAAGATGTTGACGTTAGGAGACGCCCAAATCTCTCCACTCACCCGACATTAAACTGTTTTTCTGCTAATACGACTACCACAAACGACGTGGCGGAATTTGAGGCTAGCAAACTGTTGTGTTTTGAGAGGTCCACATACATCCTGCACCCAATTTATAACGCAGTTTAATTGAATTCAGAATTGGTAAAAGTAATTTACCCCTACACAGGGGGTTGTCTTTTAAATATTAAAATTTTAAACGAACACCTTCATCACTGCTGACGATGTGACATTGTACGTTGTATTGGTGTGGGGTAGGTCAGTGTTAGGTATATGCTGTTCACGGTAAAGTAAGCCGTAGTTAGTTTTCCCTTTCAGACAGTTCTTATCCTTCAACTACATTCTTAAATAAATAATTGTCATGGAAGTACATAATTAATATAGTGTATATATTCCTCCGCACTCGGAAGT
This sequence comes from Dryococelus australis, assembly GCA_029891345.1. Classification (NCBI taxonomy): domain Eukaryota; kingdom Metazoa; phylum Arthropoda; class Insecta; order Phasmatodea; family Phasmatidae; genus Dryococelus; species Dryococelus australis. The sequence continues at coordinate 131,424,319 of CM056999.1, forward strand.
TCACGTCAAAGGCTAAAATAAAAAAAAAAAGTTTATTAGCTCTTATTCCAAATGAGAGGGCTTTCAAAAGTGCTCAGTTTACCGTGAATAGCCTATAAACAAACGAAGTAGGCGATAAACCGTTCTTCCTCAAAATTAGTCGCGCGTTCGCTACCCGGAGAAATTTCTATAGGTGCGTGATTCTTAAATATATGTCAAACCTTTTCTATTTCTTCCACATGAATTTGAGTCTTTGTAAGGGGAAACAAATTTATACATGAACAACTCCAACAACATTCATAAACAGCAGTTTAAAGAGCGATGTGACTACATTCGAACACCTAGGATTGCAGTCTTCCGTACGGCTGAAAAAAATATTTTGACTAAGAGCATCTCCGGACAAAGAACGGCTCCAAAAAAAACGTAAATAATAGTAAATAATGTTTATTATTCCGAATATATATCAAAATTAGAAACACAACGATTCTATGTGTTAGTTGGAGCCCCGAATATTTCGCGGTTTGAGTTGGCAGCAAGCTAGGCTGGACAGTCCTCTATACACTCGAGACATTGTCGTTTGCTTATTGGTTGCTATGATAAACTGAGGCCTCTGTACAGGACTGTTAAACACTCACTCACACTATTCCTCCCAGATTTCTACAGGCTGACGGTTAAACGGGGCGTGTCTAAAGAACTGTCTTCCAATCAGAACAGTAGAAGAAAAGAACAAGGGTTTGGAGTCTACCTCGTCTCCGAATGAGTTCTCGAAATACTCGTGGCTCTAGTGTTAATGTACAGTACCCTCCGAGTTGGAATTGTACTCACGGGAGTAGTAAAGTGCAAAGGTAAACAGATACCTCTGGTTCCTAAACTAACATTCTTATATTTACTATAAGTTTTAATAGGTTTCTGAAAGCACGTAGTTCTAAGCCAAACTCCCTTCCCTTGCCATATAGTCGTGCTATACACTGATGTGCTCATATACTGTGATCGCTTCATACATGCTGTATTGTTACTTACTGCTTATATGAATGATCGCAGTTTGATGTGTGCCTCAGAGGCAGAATAATTTAATCAAAATACATGTGCTGATGTTACCTCAACCCATGAAACAATTTTTGTCATTGGCTTTTTAAAGCCGATTATTTCTCTGTGTAACCATTTTCCATTTCTGATTTGATTAAACCTTTAATAAAACCCTGCTAATGGCTGCGTGTTTTCTATTATTGGTAGGAAATTACGCCGTTTTTTATATGAGTTGGAAAAGTAGTTCTATCCTGTGCCCTAAAGTCTTACTAAATGGTTGATTTCCGTTAGTTTTTAGCTTTATAGAGAGTGGGTTAAAAAATTGTTTTCATTGTAAAATATTTATTTTGTAAATTTTGGCAGTGTCGCTTTAATGGCCAATGGATACTGTTAGCTAATTGATTTTAATTACATAATGCACAGAAATATCATACTAATATGGACTGTAAAAGTGTTAATTTAACCTTGAAACAGCAAAGATACCATGTCTGAAGTAGCAGCATATATATATATTATATATATATATATATATATATATATATATATATATATATATATATATATATATATATATATATATGTGTGTGTGTGTGTGTGTGTGTGTGTGTGTGTGTCAAAACCCGAGCCACTCTCTAATTCTTTATATCGCACATCTGCGGTTGGTTAATATGAATGAAGGCCATTAACGTGACAATTTAAAAATAAATAAAATGTATACATCGAGCATGTTATATTTTCTGCATTTCGAATGTTTAATTCGTCCGAATCTTCAAGAAACGGCACGCGAACGTGCGAAATAGGACAGTAACGTCGCGTCTCTTGAATCCACAGAGCTGTTTGTTATGCGCATCTAGTTAGTCGCGGACGTGTAAATAACGAGCTAACGACCAAAAATACTCCCAAACGGAGCAGAGAGAAGTTAAAAAAAAGTTCCAGGCCAGCGTAATAAGCGATAAACCCGCGCGCCATAACCTGAGTTCTGTTGAACCTAGTTAAAGCCCGGGATGGAGGTTTTTTACTGCGCGAAATCCTATTTCCGGCTGGAGCAACTACGTGCTTACAGCAGAGGCTCTATATCCTTTTCGCCCTTCCCGCACTAGAATTTTAACTTTTTAATTTCTCTTGCTACTTTGCTACTGCTTTTCGCTCGGCAAGCTTCCCTCCTTTTTTCCTTTGCTTGAGCGCAATTTTACAAGTTCCTACTCAATGTAGGTCAAACATTCACGCAGTTTGTTGAATTTCCCCGACATTGTTTATTAAAAACCAAACGGAAGTTGGCAGGCCCAGCTTTGAAGGAATTCTGCGCCCAAGCGGCATAGCACATAGGCGTATATTTCATTTATGTATGCAAGTGTTGTTTTTTCAACAACATGTATGGTTGATACGTATCTAAAAATTCCCTTGAATTCTTGGCGTCAAGGATGTGCAAATAACAGGATTACTTCTTTATGGATGCAAGTGTTGCAATATTTTGTGCTCACTCGGTGTGGCATTTTGGAGAGAAATTTAGCTTCTGGTTTGGGAATGTGTGATTTTCGTCGTACTCGGAGAAAAATATTTTCATTTCAGTACATTCTCGCTCGCACTCATATTTATTCGCTGATGTAAATAAATATCCTCCGTAAATGTAATTTATCGCCGAAAACCCTTTTGTGTTTACCATTCATACGGAGTCGGTTGAAAAATAAATATCGGATAGTTTTTTTTTGCACCTCTCACCAACAGATAAATTTTAAAATTTTTATTATTTAATAACTGATGTTAATGAATTTACGTAAGCCGATTTCCTGTATGAAATCATTAACATAGTTCATATACGTAAACAGCGTCTTATTTTAAGACATTTGAATTTCTAAGTTATGTCACTTTTATCTACTCTTTTACAATAGTGAAGCGGGTATTCAAGCTAATTATTTTCTTGATTAAAGTATTAAAGGAAATATCACGTTTGCGTAGAATTAAGGAGAAATGGTTAATGTGATTTAAATGCAACTTCCTTGAAAATGTTTTATTCATAACATTCTAGCTCCAGCGTTAAGAAATGGTATACTATTGATGAAGTTGCACGGCAGTTAACTTTCGAGGCAAACATGATACGTCACGTGATGGCTTGTGTATCAACTGGGCTAAATTTTATTCTACACTCTGTAACTGACATGTCGAGAACAGCTGATGTTACTTAAGTTGCCCGCGTACACGTAGCTGATTCCTGCGTCTGAGACGGAGATGCAGACACACTGTAGATTTATTTTGTTCATTTACAAGGAAAATCTGCGTACATCATGTCGCCAGAAATACCATTCTAGAACTACGACCACGTACAGGGTTTTCACAATAAAGTGAGCACTTTTGAAATCAACCTTAGAAAAAAGTCACTATCTCTACCTGGATATATTTTAATGGGCAAACTGAGTGACATGCACCCAGTAAAGTTGGTAACTATGAATTGAAAGTAGTACCAAATTTTAACGTCGAAAAAAATGTCAGGTAACCATTTGTGATTACTTAAATTATTTCTTTCACTTTCATTTTTATTTAGAAGCACTTGACAGACGCATGAGTAAAGTGACGAGGCGCATGGCAATGTTAATTTCGCATAAGGAGGAAGAATACACAATGTAAGTAGAAGTAGATCTTAAGCAGGGCTTTCAAAAGTGCTCATTTTAGCGTGAACAGCCTATATCTATTCTTCATCACAATTGGGTTATAGAACGAAATATTTATCTCCACTTTTCAATAATATATAAATTGAAAACAAACCCAGATTATCTGCAATACTTGTATAACCTATTACAAATTCTGCTTTTGTTTTCAGCTTATATTATTGAAAAGTGGAGATAAATATTTTGTTCTAGAAAATAATTGCTTTAAGTAATACTAAATAATACATAAGGGAGAAAACACTTCAGAAATATAATTTACTAAAAAAAAATTAATAAGTGTATTGCTGCGCCTCATAATGCCATTAAATTTCTGCAGGCAGACTGCACGTTTGCGATTATAGAATATACTGCTTTGTTAACGGCCAACAGTTATTATCATTAAATGCCTGTAAAATATTGGTGTAATCTGTTTCGTTGGTAAAAAAATAATATAAGCATATATTTCCTATAGAAATAGTGTAAAAGGTAATTATATGTTTTAGCAATTATGTGTCGAAAGAACGCCATCAGAAAATATTCGCTTCCCCACGCTTCAAATTCAATTATTATTAATTAACAACGTTAATTGTAAATATTTCCACTTGTTCTAAGCGGAACATTTGGCACAGAATGTATTAACTTTTTAACTTCACCTTTGCATTTGAAAGTGATCCTGGCCAGTATAAACGTTTTCCTATGTGTGTTACAAATACGGCCGTAGTAAAATTACAAACAGTAAATTCTACAAAGGATATCACTGTAATTTTGCGAAGGGTTGTAAATGTACGGAGGAACTGACAATAGCAATTGTAGTGCATATTATGATTTTCTTTTTCATTTGTAAAAGTAATTCTTTGGGATCTTGTTGCTAAATAACCTCGCCAACGATACTCGTTGCCTCACAAGTAAAGACGAGTGAATTTATTTATGATTTTACTTATGCAACTGTGGTTAATGTGGTTCAGGGACAAAGACATTAAAATAAAATTTTTTAATTTTATTGGTTGTTCACGGTAAAGTGACCACTTTTGAGGCCCTGGTTACTTTTTATTTTCAGCAATTTTCTATCCTTTAACATCCTTTCCAAAATAAATATTAACACGTCAGTAATATACACAGTGTGTATATTCCACCGCACTCGGAAGTTAAAGTCTAAGGCTAAAATAAAGTACATATATTGGCAATTATTCCAAATGAGAGGGCTTTATCGTAAATGGCCTACGACAAGCTAGTGTTGTATACATCAAGTTGATTATAAAAATTGGAGTTCATAAACATTTTTGTATGTTTTCTAAAATATTACAGCATTTGATCTGTACAGTTACAACCAAATATTTTTCAACTGGTTCACAAATAATTAATTGAAGTAAGTACAGAAAAAAATTTACCGTTTATAAATAATGTTATATTACATCAACTGTTGCTCAAGACATCAGTCGTGTTGAGTACAGCCAAAAGTTTGAGCCACCTAATGCTTTAATCATACAGCCTAGAAAAGCATGATACGACAGCCCCGACACGACACTTAAAACTAAACAGCCAATGAAATATAAGATATATCTGACGCAAGCCCGACAAATGCCGTCGTCCGTCATCAGTTATGGATTAGAAATGATTTTTATTTTCGTCGTGTCGTGCGGCACGACACACAGAGTGTCCAACCTTGCAAAATGAAATTGTATTGCAAGCTTTTCCTATAATAGCAAATACGCAGCGTAAAAGAAAAAAATTGAAAATTACTGTATTTCACTCTTAAAAATAATGATTTTACCATTGTATGCATTAACGACAGCACTTTGTCACCATCATGTATTCCAAATGTCCCGCCTGCCCACCGTCTTTGAAATTAGCCTAGTTAATAAGCGCCTTCTAAATGATTCCGAAAAATTCTACTATTCGTCTCGTGACAGTAAATTGGTTGGTTGTAGGGGCCACGGTGGCTGAGCGGTTAGCCTACTCGCCTCCCACCAAGTCGGTCCGGGTTCAATCCCCGGCCGGGTCACTCCAGATTTTCGGATGCCGTTGGTCGGCGAGTTTTCTCGGGGATCTCCCATTTCCCACGCCCCTTCATTCCGGCGCTCCTGCTTACTCACCTCAATCACCCTCATCGGCTCCCAAGACCTCGACAGTAAGAGCCGTCCAAATATCTCCACTTCACTGTCCGGTTGTAAATTCGAGCAGTCGTATTGAAAATATAAATGTTGTGTCGTGGTTGCGGTTGTCGCGTCGCGCTGTATTTGTCGGGGCTATGTGACTCCCGCATGATTGCTTGTTTTGTTGTGTGCGCAGTTCCAGCAGAAGGCAACTTCACCGTCGAGGCGGGCGCAAACAGCAGCCACGACGAGATCCTCATCAACTCCGAAGGCTCCTATACCTACTGGGACTCATTCGAGACGAGTGAGTGTGAGAACAAAAGTTGACGTTTTGTATTGTATGGTCCATTCACTGTCACTTCCAACTTTTCTGAAACCCTGCTCAAGTTCTGCTTCCAGCATGTTCCTCCGCACCATGCACCGCATTCGTGCGCACCCACTGTGATAATGTTATTCGACCATAATTTTATTTTGAAATTTATAATTACATTTATATTGAAAAGAGCCAGAAGTTAAGGCCATTGGTGCATGGAAGTAGTATATTTATATAATTTAAGCCATAACTTGTTTCACAGCAGATTTTTCATAATTTCTGGCATCTCGAGACGTAAATAACGAATTTTAGCACCTTCTTACGTTGTTAGATATTCACTGCTGTTATTATTCTCAGCGCACTGATTGAAGATAAGAAAACAAAAATTCTTTCTTTTCTTCTATTAGTGCTCGGAGAATAATGACGGCAGTGAATATCTAACAACGTAAGAAGGTGTCAAAAGTTGTTATTTACGTCTTGAGATGCCATAAATTAAAAAAAAAAATCCTCTGTGAAACAAGTTATGACAAATTATATAAATATACTGTTTTCACGCACCAATGGTCTTAAACCTGAATAGCAGTCAATCAAAATGCCAGACTTAGAGGAAATTTTCTTGTCGTATTCTTCAGACTTCCAGAAATTCTTCAACTGTAATTAAGCATCGTGCTCGTATAACTATGAAATTTGCTCTGCATAACATTTGAGGTGAAAAGGCTCATCATTTTACTAGGTGAACGAAAATTATAAATTGATATGGCATTTTTGGTCAGATTGTTCTTGATACTATTAAGGTTTATTCTAATCAGGTTAGGAACAAAACGAGATTTCTTAGGAAAAGTACCTGCCGCTAGGTACGCAGTGTTAAAAAACGTAACTTTTAACTAAAATGTCAAGCCTCTTTAATTATAAAAGAGAAAGATTTTACTTAGTTACAGAGTTATTGTATATTTGATTTATGATCATAGTAATTACCCTGTTTTTTAACTTATAAAATAGAGAAAATATGGTACATTGCCGACACTAGCGCATACTCAGTGGCGAGAATTTTCACTATGCTAAACTCTCCCATAAGAAAACTCGTTTTCTTCCTAACCTGAATATAGTTCATAGACTAAATATGAGGTAGGCCGTTCTCGCTGGCTGCGCACAACCAATCTCCGTGCCCCCACATTGAACTACTTTTCTGCCTACACGTCTCGCAAAAATGCCGTGGATTGGGTTTGAGGTTAGGAAACTGTTTAGTAAACAAGTGCTTTCGATATGTGTTTATACTTCCTCTATTCTATTTGTAATGCTTTTTGATTACATTCAAACTGGTAAAAGCATTTTATTAATATAATAGTGCCTGTCATTTAAAAATTAAGATATAAACAAATACGTTTATCACTGCTGACCATGTGACTTTGACAGTTGTGTTCCTTTGAAGTAGTTCAATGTTGGGTACATGCGCAAAAGACGAATAAGCGGTTTGCCTCATATTAATATTAAATTAAAAATTAATTTTGTAAAATTAACATTGCCATGGACCTCATCACATTATTCATGCGTCAGTCAAGTGAAACGGTGTAATTATTAGAAAAGTAAATACTGTACAAATCTGCAAATTTTTACACTTCGATACATTAAAAAATACAGAAAGCGAGAGAAATAATTTAAATTATCACAAACGGTTATCTAACTTTTTTGTTCGACGCTAATATATGGAACTACTTTGCCCTCCATCGTTACCAACTTTACTGGGCACATGCTATTCATTCCACCCGTTAAAATATATGCAGGTAGGGGCAGTGACATTTTTATAAGGTTGATTTCAAAAGTGCTCACTTTATCGTGAACGGTCCTTAGTCTATGGTATAATAGACCTTAACCCCATGTTTAGTCTGTGGGTTGAAGAAGCGATGAGGAGTTGTGAAGTGCTTAACAGTCTTGTATAAAGGCCTCAGTTGATCATAGAAACCAATAAGCAAACGATAATACCTCGAGTATATAGAGGACTGTCGAGCCTAGCTTGCTGCCAACTCAAACCGCAAAATACTCGGGGCTCTAATAATAACATATAAATAAAACATTTATAACAGGCAAAATAAATATTAACATATTAGTGTTACGGAGCGCTGGCGTGGAGCTAACATGTATATCGTTATAAGCGCATCCATTTTGAGGTTATGGCGGCCATTTCGTTATTCATTTGTTTTTCTTTATTAATTTTTTTGTTTTGTTTCCAAAGTCATTTAAGTGATGTAAAAGGTATATTTATGCATATGGTGTAAAAGGGGGGAGGGGTCTCGTTTTGTCTCTAACCTGAGTAGAATCAACCTTAACCCCATCTTAAGTCGATGGTGTGAAGTGTGTATGTGTTGTGTGGGCGGCAGTGACGGCGCCAAGGGACGACGAAGGCTACGTGGAGGTTGTCATCGGCGTGCTGACCGCCGTGATGCTGTTGCTGCTGCTCGTGTTCGTGGTGATCCTGGTGGTGAGCAGGCGACAGAAGCTGCACGGCTCCCCGACCTTCCTCAGGAACCCCTTCGCCGTCACCATCAATATGAAGGTGCGTCAACTCGCCTGCTAGGCTGCGCTCCGCATCCACTCAACAATAATACAGGAAGTTGTCAAACTGCTTTGACAATACCACGGGGAAACATTCCTCACGTCTGGAGGATGGAGAAATGTTACATGAACATAGGTCCGCAAACGCTTCGTTTCTTTACTACAGCTCTTAATACATAACGTACAGTGTATGGCCCGCGGGCTGGATCATGTTATTGTGGAACGCCATCGTAGCGTTCGTTTACATGATACACGACACACCGCACACTACGACCTACACCTAGAACAGTAGGAACTACACATGAATTAGTTACGCATGTGTGAAAGCTTATCGTCGGCACTAAATGCAATGTTCAAAACGCCCTCCATCAGCATGAACACATGCATAAAACCGCCATTGTATGGACACCCGGATGCGTTAATGAATCCCTGGAAAATCCCTGACTGTTTCGCAACCCGCCTCAATTCGATTACGGAGGGTGACCACATCGTTCACTGGGGTTGCATACACAAGTGCCTTTAAATGTCTCCACAAATAAAAGTCTACTGCATTCAAATCAGAGCTCCTCGCGGGCTGTAATTAGCAATCCCTGCTAATTACAGCTGCGATGGCATTCCACAGTAACATGATCCAACCCCCCGCGGGCCATACAATGTACGTTATGTATTACGGGCTGTAGTAAAGAAACGAAGCGTTTGCGGACCTATATTTCATATAATATTTTTTTATCCTCCAGATGTGAGGAATGTTTCCCCGAAGTATAGTCATGTAATTTGGCAACATTCTGTATACTAAATGGTCCGCCTAACGTGAACACCCCCAAAATTTCCGGAACGGTTGCAGATCACGGAATGCGGTTATTGCTAAATGTATTTACGTACGGGGGCAAGTAATTTGCCGCAAACTGACTATTCGTAACACGTGTTTGGACAGAAATAATTAAACCACATATGATCTTTCCCCTGGAAACATACATTTATTCCAATGGCGTCTCAGAGTACGTGCAAAGAGGAATGCAGTGATACAGCCATTGCATTGGACAGTAACACAGAAACGCCAATAAATAATGTGCAAATATGATTAAGTTAAGTGGGCCAGTAGCATGGGGCAGGGGACCTGTACTCACTGTTGTAAGAAAGCAACACACGTCGTAACTCATCCTGGCGGGACCGCTTCCTTATAGCAGCGTAGCACTTATCGTAATGGGGCAAGGGGCACGTAATGGGGTATTGGACAAAGTTGATCACCGCAGCGGAGGGAAGACGGGCAATGAGAGTGCAAGTCTGATATCAATACATTACATTTTATTCAGAGACCAACGTAATTCAGGAGAATTGTTTCCTAGTAATTAACTGCACTGAGTAACGAGTGCGTACAGATGCATAACAAAAATAGAAAAAACCAACCTAAGGAGAAATGCAATCGCATTCGCATGCATAGTACAAAAGAGCACATGTTAGGTCTTTTCACAACATGTGCTCGAGGTGTTTACCATCGACAGCAATACATTTCTGCAACACACATGTAGTGAGCGACGAGCGGCCTGGAGTGTTTGTGGCATAATGCTTCTGCAAGCTGCCACAATGCGTTCCTGCATGTTTTCTGGCGTCGTAGGACCCGTGTTGTACACCCTATCTTCCAGTATTCCCTGCAGGAAAAATTCGAGACATGTGAGGTCAGGGGAGCGAACTGGCCATGTAACAACACCACCACGTCCTAAGCACCGGCTTGTAAACGTTACATTTAACACTTGCCTCGCCACCACAGCAAAATACGCAGGACAACCGTCATGCTAAAACCACATATCACGACGTATTTTGAGCGGTATGTCTTCCAGAAGTGCCGGTAAGGTTTCTCTGGGGAAATGGGTTTACGTACAGCCTATCATTGTCACTTGAATGAAGTATGGGTCTATGACGTAGTCCCCAACGATTCCACATCACACGTTCACTTTTCACTGTCGCTGGTTCTCCACGTGCCGGATTTCGTAGCCCATGGTTTGTGAAGGTCGTTTCACCATTAAATAATATGTTCTTCAGAAAATTGCCTGTTTTCCCTTACAAACATCAGAAGAAACCTACAAGACTGAACACGCTACAGGAAATTACTTCGCGTAATGCCTCATGAAGAGCCACTTGACCTGGATGGGATTTTCCGCAGGCGCCGTATCCGTAACTCACTTGTTTTACATATACCTACGAACCTGGAAAGTTTTCACGTAACCACGTGGGGGGGGGGGGGAGGTTCATCGACACATGCCAACACATCGTGTTGATGCGTCTCGCCCGTAGCAGTCTGACGTCGCACTCGTGTTCAAGAATTCCAATCACCTCGTGACAAGACACGTGTGCAAATTCTTCGCATCGTTTGCTGTGAGATGGGCGTCCGATTAGGATACCTTTCACCTTACATTTGGACGGCTTGCTTGGCATTTCTGCCACACTCGCCGTAAATAAGTAGAGCATCCAGTGTTTCCTCTATCGTGAACTTCATTGCATACGTACAGCCACACACTGCTATACCATCTACCATAACATATTACGGGGACTGGAGCTGCGCTGCTATCAGGAAGCGGTCCTGCCATGATGAGTCATGGCGCTTGTTGCTTGCTTACAGCTGTGAGTACAGGTCCCCTGCCCCATACTACTTGCCCAACTAACTTAATATTTGCACATTATTTTTTAGCCTGTCTGTGTTATTTTACATTTCATATGCTATATCACTGAATTACTTTTTGCTCATACTTTTAGATGCCGTTGACATAAATGTTTCTTTCCAAGGGAAAGATCATATGTTGTTTAATTATCTCTATCCATACACGTGTTACGAATAGTAAATTTGCGACTAATTACTTGCTCCCGTAATTTCATTTAGCGAAAACAGCATTTTGTAATCTGCGACTGTTCTGGAAATTTTGGGGGCGTCCATGTTAGGCGGACCATCCTGTACTTTGGCGGCCACAAAATGTTTTAGTGGTGTTTACCCCGCCATAACTGTTTTGTCGTGAACGCTAAAATTTTTGTAGTCACAACAAAATTAATTTGAGTGGCCATAAAATTTTAGAAGCGACAACAAAAAAAAAAATTCGCTACAAAAAATGATAATTTGTGGCCCTTGCAAGTTTTTTCCCAGCAAATCTGCACTATAAAACAATTTATAGTGAATTTCCAAACCTATTATTGGAGCTTTTAACCTACAGATTATTTCGGAATAGTAGGTACCACGTATCACAGAATATTTAGTGTCGCTACTATAAACAGTTGGTAACTTCCCAGTTTATTCACGTTGACGTAGATGTATGGGAAAAAAAAAACTTTACCGCTCGTTGTTTATCATCATATGTATTCACTGATGGGGTTGATTTGGGAATAAGTTTTTAGTGTGTTCCACGTACATCAGTGTATATGCATATTGAAAAACCACGCATGTTATCTCCCCCCCCCCAACAACATATCTATGATAGTTTTCCTACATTTGTCCAACAATGAGTGAAATGCACATTGAAGTTCCCAACTGCTTGGAGAAATTTTTCTATATTTGCAACCTGATTTACAGCGAATATTCCACACCTACATTGTACTGGTTGAAAAATTTCATTGCCGTCTAGGAAGTATGCTGAAGTATTTTTTCATTGCAGGAAAATGTAAAATGCAATGTGAATTACACAACTGTGTATAGAAAGGACGCTAAATATTTTAGTTCATGCAGCCTGGCATGGGGTAAATTCTCTGTACTGCATATTTGTTAAAAACTTTCCATCGTGTTTATATGGCTTACTGATTTTTTTTACAGTCAGTTTCTTAAAAAGCCATCTTCTGGACGGATAGACTTTCATTTTATAAGTTAGCTCAGTTTGTGCATTTAAAACATTCGGCAAAATGTTATTCTGCTCACGATATCCTTTACCACCCGAGGTTGCTAAAACGTTAAGTTCAGAACACGAGGTTCCGAGTTTGAAAACCGGGTGAGCCGTAGTTAACAGTCAGGTTTGTAGATAAAAATTTCTGTATGTAATTTTCTCTCTTTCCTCCCACCACCCCGAATAGTCGAATGGCATAAAATAGGATGAAAATATAAGAAAAAATATTTATTGAGCCAACTGCTGTATTATGGAGTTTTTACTGCTGAAAGATTAGTTACACATATTTTCCAAACATTGTTTAAAATAGGGGAATGTTTTCTTATATCAGCGTCTGGTTTCTATATTTTAAAAGTTTCCAAGAAGGTATGTTTGGTCTTCTTTGGTTACATATTTTCGATAGATATTCATGACCCAAAAATACCGTGAAATGAATACTTTGACAAGAAATTTTGCTAGAACTTATATAGTGAATAACGTCTATATTTGTAAAACTTTTGATACTTGTATCATCTTAAAATTGAAAAATTGTTGACAAATATAAATGATTAACATTTTTTCTAACAAAACAGTTATACATCTTGACTCACCGTTGATGACAATTTTTTGATATTCATTTTCTCAGCGAAAATTTCAGGGTATTTTCTTCTATCCAAAAAATGATCAAATTCCTGTAACTTATTTGGGAGAAAACGTTTTACTGGTCACCATTGACTAGCATATATAAATATCCATAATAGCTAACCTGATATATTCTCGTGTCCAATCATTTTTTTCTCAACACGATGACTTGGTAAAGCAAAGTAAAACAAAACATTAGGATTCACTGACTTCGTAAAACTTTTAGTCTAATGTAGTGTTAGCTGTATAACTTTTTTTTCAACGTAACAGTTTATATACTTGCTTACACGAAACCTTTTGGCACGCAGTTCTGCAAAATCCAAGTGGAAATAATGAAAATGTGACAGCAATGTTAGTAGACCTATACATTTATTAATGGCGCATGTTTAAATGGGCTACTTACAAAGTATTATATTGCCCTAATTCTATTATAATTTGATTTACTATGAAGACTTATTAAGTATAGGTAGTATTTTTTTTAATATGTGGTCGTAGAGAGGAAGGCTAAAGACGATGGGAGCCACCTGAGTATAGTGGGCCCTGAACATAAATCGTAATTAAAGCGAAAAACTTTAAACTAAATATAGATATATTATGAGTCATGATTTAATTCGAACAGCACATGAGCTACGCTTCCGTGATACTGGAGCTGCAAAGTGTGGCTGATCACACAATTCCGCACACTACCTTCATTTGAACCGGCATACGCGCCATATTTTACCTGCACGTCGCTGATGCTGTACTTTTTGCCTAACTGCTAGGCCAATCCTGTTTTCTTGTAAAGAATGGCGTAGCTCATAATCTTCCAAATTTTTATTACTTTCACAAACAAATAAATGATTACTTACAAACATATAAATATTTCCACACACATTTACTGCAGATACGTGGAGGCAGTATGTGAGGTTTCAACAATTTTGAAGCGGAAGGAATAATTTGGTTAGTATTTGTAACCTATTCTCTAATACTTGCATATTTGCGTCTGAATTCCAAAATTACAATCTTACTCTATTAACGTATGATATTTTATAATTAAACATTTTTTCCTCGTCTATTCTCAAGGGACGAGTCTTATGAGATTCGAAATGGGCTCTACTTTCAACGTGTTTTTATGTGAGAAACCTCCTAACGAAGAATTGTCGGTCTAGATAAAAGTTGTCCTACATACAAACTCAAAGTTTAAATTTTGGGTCATTCTGTGGGTACAAATCGAAACATAACCAGATCTGCGTCCGACGATGAAATCAAGAAGAAAAATAATGTAGCAGAAGATTGAGATTAGTTTTTAACGTCATGAAGTGATAAATTACCTAATCGTAAATTTTGTATAACAGTCTCTGGGAACCTAGGGGCTGGTTACATGAAAATATATACAGTGGTCTTTAGTATTTCAGTTCGTTTTATTTTGTCTCTAATTTTAAAGTACATTAAAAATTGTATGCTTTGGGATGTACATCGCACAGGCTCCGAACATGTTTATAAATTCGGTGCGTAAAATGAGTAATGATAAAAACGCATGAACATAAACTATTCCAGCCTCATAGCCACACAAGCGTAAGGTCTTTGAATATATGACGACCAATCACCCGGACATGACGACCAATCACCCGGACATGCCGTAAATAATTTCTAGCTAATCACCTAGTTTACGAGTTGTCTTCAAGAGGTATGTAAGCAACGAGCTGACGCTAGAAGTCGTGGAGTATTATGAAACAGTTAATTTTTCTACACAAGCGTTCCTGCTAAGTAAGCTAATAGTATCCCTCCTGTTATAGGCTGTCCACGGTAAAGTGAGTACTTTCGAAAGCCCTGCTTAAGATCTACTTTTTGAGACGTTGTGAATTCTTCCGACTTATGTGAAATTAACATTGCCATGGGCCTCATCACTTTATTCATGCGTCGGTCGAGTGAAACTGTGAAATAATTATAAAAGTAAATTATATAAAAATTCACTTATCATTACATTTTTATGAATTAAATAAACAGGAAACAAAAGAAACAATTTCAGTATTCAAAAATGTTTACTTAACACTTTTAATTCCTACGTCAAAACATGGAACTACATTCCGTCCGCCGTTGCCAACCTCACCGGCCTCGCGCCTCTCAGTGTGATCGTTATAACGTATGCGGATAGGGGCAGTGACATTTTTCAGAGGTTGATTACAAAAGTGCTCACATTATCGTGAACAGCCTTTAACCAGAATGTTTCACCTGCTGTCACTATGAACGAATATTCATACCAACTTGTAATATTAACCATAGAGCAATAAAAAAAAGCTTCTTGTAGAGCTCGAGTGGACACCAAGATGTAGAATCATAAAAGCCTCTACAAGGCATTAGATTTGACAGACGTCCATTATCGGTGTGCATTATGTCGACCGTTTCAAGAAGCTACTGATGCACACACAATCAGTTCATTTTGCTTGCCTACTATAGGCCATTCACGGTAAAGTCAATAAATATATTTAATTTTATCTTTAGACTTTATCTCCCGAGTGCGGTGGAATATACACATTGTTTATTACTTACAAGACAACTTATTTATTTAAGAAGGTGGGTAAAGGATAAAATAATAGACGAAAGAAAAAAATTGGGTTTGTCTGTGTTGGGGACACGGCCGTTTGTTTTGCGTGAATACGTCTACGCTGACGCGCTCGGACGCCTTGATGTTTATTTTACGTTGCCGGCACCGCTTCACTCGATCATATGGGGTTTTACGGGTATCACTGGTTTGCTTTTGAGATGCTCTTTCCAACCGCATACGATTTCTGTATTTTGAATTTGCTTTTTGACGAGAACAGGTCGAAATTTTGTTGAGTTTTCTTAATTTTTTACATTAAACACATACATTTTTAACTATAACCACGCCACACAATTTTTTTTATACACGCAATATATTGATCTTAACGAGAGCTGTCGATTGAAACTAAACGAGCGTCGTAGCTTCTTCTAGTCAAAAGTTATCCTACGAGGAAGTTATGAGACGCGGCGAAACGAATTCAAAATTGTGCAACTCCCCCCCCCCCCCCCCGCCATAGGCCCAGGCGCGCGATGATTCGCTGTCCTCACTCAACGGAACATATTCTTTGATCCTTTGGCAATCGAGTGGTGTAATTGAACTTTGAATATAGACGATAGATTCGGAGCTGCAATACCAAACTGTATCCCCCGATTTTGTTGTCATCGGATTTTCTGGATTGCTTCCCAATATGGTTGCAGATTAAAAAACTCATTCACGTCCAAAAACTAGGCCCTCAAAAGTGCTCACTTTACCGTGAACAGCTACCGTGTACAGCTACCACCTCGCCAAGTGGCCACTCTTATTCCTTCCAGCTACGGCATTCGTCAAAACGCGAAGACGACCGATATCCTCTTTGAGTAGGATTTAATCAGAGTTCGCATCACGAAGCTTGTCCGCTATATGCACCCATGGCCAATGCCATGTCCCGGTACTCACTGCATGTGGACTCCGCCACCTCTTTGGCACCACTGAGCTCGGCTCGTTCCGTTGCCGTATTCCTTATAACTAGGGATAGGAAAATTTCGCGAATTCATTTCGGAACAAGATAGAGGTCAACACACATACAGTGAAGTCACCTTCGCAATTGGATCACAGTCTATTAGACCCACCCTGCACGCTACTGGGCCAATAGCAGACTTGCAAGGAAACACCTTGCGAATCCCATAACTGCCAGGTGCGAGGCAACAGCCAATGAACACACAGCTGAGGCTCCAGTATGCAGAGGGCTGAGGAGTCTAGCTTACAAGTCACTGAACTCGCGAAATTTTCCTATCCCTACTTATACCCGAAAAACTAGTAGCAACAGTGCCACGTCACCTCAGCTTTATCTATTTGGGATACCACACGTTTGGTGCAATGATTTTTGGAACTTCCATGCCATTTTTCTCGTAAACGAAGGGTTTTCGCTTAAAGAGTATTTATCTACTTGGTTTTGATCACAGATAAGTGTGGTGTAGTACGTATCCGCGAATCACTTGACGTCCTCTATAAACAAATATTTTGTCCGCTGGAAGAAACATTCCTCTCTGAGGCCGTGTCCGAATTAGCAGATTTTGTAGACAAAATGATCACGTGGCCCGATTTTATATACAAAAAATTGGGGACGTATTTGGTAATATGGTATTTCGTATTTGGTATCTAGCGGATATTAGCAAAAATACGAAATGACAACAAAATCAGCGCCATGATTGTTTTTAATTTAAAAACACATGCGCGAAAGCGTAAATAAAATTACTTTAAAAAAAAATAACTGTACATAAAATACACTAGGCATGTTTAATATATATATATATATATATATATATATATATATATATATATATATCGCAAAAAAATTTAAGTCATTATTGCAAAATTTATTATTTTCTTATTTATTAACGTATTCCTATTACGTCTGTTTTAAGCATTGAATTAGATAAAAATGTTTTGCACTATTAATGAATTTATGTGTTGCCGCGGGTGCTTAACAAGTGACTGTCGACAACGTCCGAATTGATACATACCAAATCACGAACTTACAAAATAATGAAATGACGAAATTTGTCAGTTCGGACACGGGCTGAGTGTCTCCCTGGCGGGACGTCTTCTCCGTGCAGGACCTGCTGATGACGCTGTCGCCGCTGAACAGCTCGGGCGTGGTGCAGATGAGCGGACAGCCGACGCCGACCAGCCAGAACCTGTCCAGCAAGACGCCCTCGCTCGTCTTCCACTCGGCGCTCGTAGGCGACGACAACGACACCAGCTTCATCTCGCTCTGCAGCAGCGGCGCCGCCAACCAAGGTAAACGCTATCAAAGGCTGCTCACGGTAAAGTGAGCACTTTTGAGATCAACCTTCGCCAAAATAAAAGTCACTGCCCACACGTGCATATTTTTTAACGGGCGGAATGAGTGACACGCGCCCAGTAAAGTTGGTAACGATGATGGGGAAAGTAGTTCCATATATTAAAGTCGAATAAAAAGTGTTAGGTAACCATTTGTGATACCTAGTTAATTTTTCTCGCTTTCTGTATTTTTTTTAATGCATCGAAGTATAAAAATGAGCAAATTAGTAGAATATTTACTTTACAAATAATTCCCAGTTCCACTTGAACAACGCATGAAGGAAATGATGAGTTCCATGGCAATGTTAACTTTGCATAAGGGGGAAGAACACACAACGTGTATACAAGCAAATCTTAAGCAGGGCTTTCAAAAGTGCTCATTTAACAGAGAACAGCCTGTACTCACCGTGAACTAAGAGCTTATGAAACCAACATTTGAAAAAAAATTCACTATTTGCAATTGCACCTCCATAGGCGATACACGGTAAGGTAACCCCAATGTAACCAACTTTTGAAAAAAATCATTGACCGTAACTATAGGCTGTTCACGGTAAACTGATTATGATCTACTTGTATGCACAATGTGTATTCTTCCGTCTTATTTAAATTTTACATTGCCATGGACCTCATCACTTTATTCATGTGTCGGTCAAGTGAAATTGTGACATTATTAGAAAAGTAAATATTTAAAAAATCTGCTCATTTGGACACTTCTATGCATAAAATAACACAAAGCGGAAGCAATAATTCAAGTTATCAACACTTTTTACTCTACGTTTAGTTGTGGAACTACTTTCCCATCCATCGTTACCAACTTCACAGGGGCCCATGTCACTCAGCGCGCCCTTTAACCCTTTGAGGAGTTTGCCCGAATATACACGGGTAACGATTATTTGGAAATTTCTTTGCTTTTGAAGACAAAACTCACACTTCTATGGTTTTACTGTTTCGCTGGATTTTATAAGAATCTAAGAAGAAAAAACTACATCTAGTCAATATTTTAATTCGTAAGAATAAAACTGTTCATATTAATAAGTTCTCAAATGAACACGATAGATTGTGAAACATGTTACATCAGTCACGGAGCATTTGTTGGCACACAGTCGAAAAGCAACTCCATTCGCCCATGTACAGTCAATAATAAACGTAGCAGAGTACAGTGGGCGTGTCTTGTGTGGCCAGGGCCAATAGGAAGAAATACAGAGACCAACACAACTGATATTGGTGTAGTGGAGAATATAGACAGCTCACTTCAGCCTTGTTTGTCTATGTAATGACAGTAAATATGAGCCTTCCTAAAGGGTTTAAATGTACGCAGGTAGGAGCGGTGACATTTTTCTAAGGTTGATTTGAAAAGTGCTCACTTTATGTTGCACAGCATTTACACATGTTTTACAGCGCACACTTGCCACGCAGATTCCCAGTTATGTTAACTGCGAAGAAATAAAACTGTTCCGCAGACTCGACGTTGAACTGTGAGCGTATTGTTTCCCGTGAATTTCTTGTCTTGATCGCATTAGAGTGAAAATCTACTTGTAGTGAACATATTTACATACCAAACATTCCAACGAATTTCATTTCGATGGTGCGTTAATAAAGTGATCATGTAAATGCGCATGTAATCATAGAAGTGTGGCTCTTCAGCAGCTCGCACGTTAAAAACTTTCTTGTAAACTTCCTAAACTGTAATGGACATTTTTAGCCTGTTTCATAGTACGAGAATAGTACCACATATATCAGACTGCGAATATAGGAGTGTAAGGCGTTGTAACATCACAGAGTTGGGAAATTCTGCACGCACTTGATTCTTTCCTGAGCGAATGCAGGTACGCTAACATGGAATGTATGAAAAAAAAAAACACAATTTACCATTCGCGCTTTCTCACGGTATCTGTACACTGATGTGGTAAATTTACAAATGATTTCTAAGGGCCAGTTTCACCACTTATTTATTTAACTCGACTTTACTGAACGAAGGTAAAATTTTACGTCTTCATTTACTGGTGTTTAAGGTCGGAGCATTTCATCACGCACATCTAGCAGATAATTAAACCCGTGTAGTAAAGCTAAGTTAAATGACCGACATTTGAAGAAAATGGTGCTTCTATAAGGCGGTGCCAAGTATTTTGCCCACTAATCTATGGAATCTGAGTTGTGTTGTCTTTGGAATCCAGACAGATAATAAATGCGTAAATTGTATAAAATATTAATCAGTGATTGAAACAGCATGCAGACACTACGATGTTGTAAAATGTAACAAGGCAAATAATGCCAGTGAATCAGAAATCGCAAGTTTGAGTAATAATCGCTGCAGATGTAATAAAATTCTAGTTATCACAATAACATGATTTTTCGTGAATCCATTGACATCGTCTATAATATTTTCATCGTCCTCGGGCATCAAATAGTTTGTTATAACTGTCATATGTAGATAAACTAGCACATCACAGAAACAAACAATAGAATTAGACTTCATTGTCGAACTCGCTGTACTTGGCATAAATAGCCAATACCGGTAAAATACAAATACAATTTAAATATAGCCTAACAGTTATACATAACATACAGAATATTCGTCATTAATTTATTACTAAAATTGTTCGTGACATGTATATTTTGCATAGCCATTTTAACTTACATGCTTTGTAGGCCTATGTATTCATATACAAATATCAAAGAAAACTACATCGCAGGAACTGAAATTAATATCGTGATCGCAACAAAGCCATCTGCTGAATTTGTTTCTCATAACCATAAAAGTATCGTAATATGTTTCGGCGGCCATATTTCTATCGTAAGTTGAGTTCAAGAAGTTAACGGCTGAAAATGGGCGTTTAAACTTAAATTAGGGTAAGATAATAAAGTTAACCACGTTTTGACAGTGGTGAAATGAAGTCGACCAGTAAACTCACTTCATTCGTTCTTAACGTCGGCTTAGTAAGTAAAACTTTGTGTGGCGAAACTGGCGCCTAGAGTGAGGGCTTTCAAAAGTACTCAGTTTATCGAGCAAAGTCTATCGGCGTGACCAAGAATTACTCCGGGCATGCAGCAGACTACCCATTACAAAAATGTTTGATCACACCAACGTCTTCCCCCCTGGCGTTCAACTCCCTAGCACGCCATAATTGGATCGAGCATCACAGTATTTTTCATTTTATTCGTTGTTTACATTTACAGAAACTAGAGTTATAATACATTCGCGGTTACTTCGCACTTTTCTGGAGCCATGCTAAAGTTCTACTTCCAGATTATTCTTTCACCTCCTACAAAGGAAGCTGAAATAAGTCTAGAAAATTACACCAAATGACAACGCACCGAATTCGTGCGCACTCAGTTGTAATAATATTTTGCATGAGAACGATTTCTTACTGGGCGTTACCAACACACATATTTTCTAACTTTTTTTATACATATTTACTGAAAATTAAACACTACAATTAAGTATAGGATAATTTCGCGAGTTCAATGACCTGTAGGCTAGACTCCACAATCCTGTGTATACTCGAGTCTCGCTTCTTTGTTCATTGGCTGCCGCTCCAGAGAGTAGCCTGTGTTACTCCGCACCTAGCAGTATGGGATTCGCTACTTGCTTTCTTACAAGTCTGCTATTGGCTCAGTCGTCCAAGACGTGTCTAATAAACCACGATCCAAATGCAAACACAACTTCAGCGTACACGTGTTGCACGTCTATCATGCCCTGAAATTAACTCGCGAAATTTCCCTATCCCTAACTATAATTTATTAATAAAATATAAGTCAAACCTCAATTTAACGAATAATAAGATAACTTTATGTTAACCGAGGCATAAAACGCTTGTGATTCATTGCATGTTTAGGAAATAACTAAACTCGGCATACATGGGATGATTTTTCGAAGGTTTGATTCACAAAGTGTGAAGATACCACGAATAGACTATAATATGTGCTCTAACGTCATTGAAGGAAATTCTGCAGATACATCTGAGCTGGCTTTTGCCAAATTGCAGGTTAGATTAATGTGTGGCTCCCGGGTCCTTGAAAAGTGACCACCCTTCACGAGAACACTGACCGACTCGGATCACAGCTGTGGAAACTACAGGACACACTGGCACGCGTGCTCCTTCCTAGTTAAGTTGGCAACGAAGTAATAAAAATAGTTCTAGGACCTGACGTTGAATTGGGAGAGTAATACGTAAATTTACGACTAGTGAAGTCTAAGGTAATTTTGTTTTATAACTAGGGATAGGAAAATTTCGCAAATTCATTTCAGGACAAGATAGATGCCCAACACGTCTACGCTGAAGTCACCTTCGCAATTGGACCACAGTTAATTACGTAGACATTCCCTGAGCGACCCTGAGCCAATAGCACACTTGCGAGGAAACAAGTAGTGAATGCCATACTGTAAGGCGTAGAGTAACATTGGCTACTCTCTGGGGCAGCAGCCAATGAACAAACACCTGAGGTTCTAGTGTACACAATACTGTGGAGTCTAGCCAACAGGTCACTGAACTCGCGAAATTTTCCAATCCCTATTTATAACTATTAGAGCACGAATTTTCATACCATTAACAAATTTACTTTGCCAAAGATTCCTGGTTTACACTTCGATGACGCATTAATGAAGTGAGATGGCCCATGGCAAATTTAATCTTTAAATGTAGCGGAAAGATACCAAATAGGAGGGAAAGTAGTTAAGTAGGGATTGTGAACAGCCTATAATCGCAGTCACGACACGCAAAGTATAGGCTGTTCACGGTAAAATGAGCACTTTTGAAAGCTCTGCTTAAGATCTACTTTCAAGAACGTTGTGTATTCTTCCGCCTTATGTAAGATTAACATTGTCATGGGCCTCATCACTTTGTTCATACGTAGGTCAAGTGAAACTGTGAAATTATTAGAAAAGTAAATCTTTAACAAACCTGCTCATTTTCACACATCGATTGATTAAAATAACAGATAGCGAAATAAGTAATTTAAGTTATAAAAAATGGTTACCCAACACTTTTTATTCGACGTTAAGATACTGGACTACTTCCCATCCATCGTTACCAACTTTCCTGGGCGCTTGTCACTCAGGGCACCCGTTAAAATATATGCACTTGGGCAGTGACTTTTTTCCAAAGTTAATTTCAAAAGTGCTCACTTTATCGTGAACAGCCTTTAACTTTCTTCTACCTGTGTATCCATCCATGCCAATAGGCTGTGCTTGTAGGCGGTGGACTGTAGAGGTTTTGCCGGCTCGTAACATCGAGATCTTGAGAGCAGATGGAGGCGAAGCGAGGTGGGTATGGAGAAGCGTTGGAATGCAAGGGCAGGGAAACGGGAGATCACCGAGAAAACCAACCGACCAGCGGAGTCGTCCAGTGCGATTCCCACGTGCGAAAATCTGGGAGCGATCCCGCCGATGACCGGATCCAGTTCGCCTGGGCGGCCCCACCAAAAAAATGAAAAAACCAACCGTTTACTGCAATTACACCTCAAATCTTGCCTAATGCTACATGACGTGGAAAATAATAAACATTAAAAACAAGAACCTATGTGTATTAAAAAGGGCTTTTTAACGTCCCTAGGTTTTATGCATGAAAGCTTGGCGGGGGACGACTTATGGACTAACATACAACGTAACTGAAATTAACACCCATGCCTTGCCCTTGATTCGAACCCACTCGATGGTGCACCAACCAACTGCGCCACGGGAGGTCGGCAACAAGAATCTAAGTTTGTGCAATAAGCTCCTCCATAATGGAAGCACTCGGCGAACACATTACGACCGCTTAAAGTCCATCCAAGAAGTCTTCGAAAAGGCGGTTAAATACGGCGGGTAAAAAAGCACATGAGTTATGCGTACAAAGTCCGAACGGTAAATTTCTGCATAATTCCTTGCGTGCGCTGTGGGACCAAAATGGAGCACGTCGCTTTCACAAGTGAACTGCTGACTGAAACTAACTGGAATCACGTGCAGAGAGTGAGGAAACTAAACAAGAGAAGTGCACAGGTGGTGGATAGTGTGCCTACAGGAATTAAAGCGTAGCAGTGCACATCCCATGCAACTGTAGCTGCATGCAAGCTACCGCGGGCATCCAAGCCATGCTGGGAAAACAAAGTTAACTCGGAACTAACTTCAAACGCACGAATTCACAACTAAAATGATTTTTGAAAGAACACGATCACCTTGAGACTGAATTCAAACCACAATATTTAACTCTACTCCCACCAAGGCGATCCGGGTTCAATCCTCAGCCAGGTCACTCCGGATTTTCGCTGTGAGAATCGTGCCGAACGATGCCGTTGGTCGGCGGGTTTTCTCAGATATCTCCCGTTTCCCCCGCCCTTTCATTCCGGCGCTGCTCCATACTCACATCGATCATCCTCATCGTCTCTCAAGACATCGATGTTAATATCCGTCGAAATCTCTTCACGCTTCGCAATTACACTAGGATAATCACAATAATGAACAGTAAGTTAAGCAGAAAAAAAAAACAGAATATAATTGTTAGGTACCATTTTAAAAAATTATGTGGCCAAAATTTTGGAATCATTTTTAGATGGCGCAAATTCACCTTACAGATAGTATATTTATGCAATTTGTTGTGTCATACACTATGCCTTGTCAGATAAAAACTTTGTATAATGGATTTTAAATGTATTCTTTCGCTCAATGCTGGTAGCAACAAGATTATGTATACTTATTCCCGTAAATGCAATCCTTTCTGAATGTCCTTCTTAGTGTTTCAGTCGAAATCCCTCTGTACTATTTCACCACTGAAAATGTCACTTACGTAGGAATTTGTATCTATTCGTAAATAAAGCTGCACTATAAAATTGTTATATATATATATATATATATATATATATATATATATATATATATATATATATATATATATATATATATATATATATTGTTTATTTGATACACATACTACAAAAAAATAAACACTTTTTTAGCTTTCATTGAATTAAACACGTTTTTTCAATTAATATATTTAACACGCAATACTTTCTATTAGTTGCAGTTAACATCTCTGTAGTGCCGTTGTCACTGTCTGTGCTGAAATGTACGCGATTACGAAAAGGAATTTATTTTCAGAGGTATTGACAAATGATATGTTAAACATGAATATCTGAAAAAGTGGAACGTGGGTATGCCTTCTGCTAAGCGCACATTCTTAAAGGCTGTTCACGATAAAGTGAGCCCTTATGAAATCAACCTTAGAAAAAAGTCACTGCTCTCCATGTATATCTTTTAACGGGTGCCCTGAGTGACATGCGCCCAGTAAAGTTGGTAAGGATTGATGGGAAAGTAGTTCCGTATCATAACGTCGAATAAAAAGTGTTTGGTAACCATTTATGATAGTTTAAATTATCTCTTTCGCTTTATGTTTTTTTTAATACATCAAAATGTAACAATGAGCATATTAGTAAAATATTTACTTTTCTAATAACTTAACAGTTACACTTGACCAGCGCTTGAATTAAGTGATGAAGTTCATAACAATGTTAATCTTACAAAGGCGGAACAATACACGACGTGCTTGCAAGTAGATATTAAACAGGGCTTTCGAAAGTGCTCATTTTACCATGAATAGCCTATACCTGCTAACCATTGTATAAAAGGCGCAATACTAAGTTGGTTACCTGGAAATTTTCCTCACATAGTTTTCCAACTTTTCGTCACGGAAACTATGAGCGTGTCTTATGGCTGTTGCCTGGGGTTTGGAAGATGTGAAAATTTTTATTAATTAAAAAATTACTGGAAAACAAACTGTTATATTTGCTTCGATACAGAGCAAGAGAGTATAATTTCTCACACTTTGGTTTTTGTTTCAAGTTCGTACCTTCAAAATTGGCTTCAAATAACTGAATTTCATTAAGATGTATTTTGTATTTTCCCTTACCGAGTTCCCACTGCTTTTGAAACAGGCTACAGTCATCATAGTTCTGCTTACAATTGTTATGTCACTGGCAGGAAGGACTACCTGGCGTTGCCGACGTATAAGAGGACAAAGGACTGTATCTCCCAAGTCAGCCCGAAAGGGCAATGTTGGGTTTCACTCGGAACACACTGACAAGTTCATAATAAATCCGGAACCCTTTAAAATCTTGTAACCAGGAAGTCACTTTTTTAAATCTTTTTGAATGCTGTCAAATTTCATAAATCCACGTAAGTACCAAGTAAGTTACCACGTAAGTAAATCATAATGTAAAAAAATTATACACCAAATCACAATAACGCTAATTGTGTTCATATTACTCTCGTTCGCGGAGGCTTGGCGGAGAAAAGCATGATTCCTTGAACACATTACTAATGACGACTACAAACTTAATATCACACTGAGAGAAAATCAAATAAAATATTTGCTTGTATAGGGCCAAATATATATTCAGTTGTCCTAACAAATATATATTGTTGAGCAAACAAAATTTGAAAAGCAACAAAATTACTTTTGTTTCTCTAACAAAATATGTGTTTGAATAAACAAAATATATGCGAAAGCAAAAAAAAAAAAAAATAAAAATAAAAATAAATTAAATAAACTGTCAACTAAATATTTTGTTGAATCAACTGTATATATTTGTTTAGCCACTCATTTGACTGCCTTTGTTCGAAAATATAGCTTGAGAGCTTGTATATTTTTGTGGCAATTAGGATGGTAACCGTGTTTGTTAGTGCATCTATTGATGCTTAAAAATCGTATAAGCGCATTAATGAAACAGTGCAACAATAAACTGACAAGTAAAGCTGTAAAATTTGAAATATTTTTTGCACACGTTGCCCAATATCTGCAGTATGCCTTTGTATATTTAAAAGCTTTCCGGGAGCCTCATTTGTCACGTTAGCCGAGATTACTGAGGCGTAGCGCTAGTAAGCAGATGATCTAGGTTTCGAAACTCGATCGAACTTGTAAAATATTTTCATGTCGGCCCAAACTGTTTAAAGTAGGTACGTGTAGTCAAACAAATCTTTATTTGCATCAACCAAATCTTACAGTTTGGGGCAACTAAATGATAACAACAATAAAATTTGGTTTCAGCAACAAAATATTTCATTGCTCCTATACAAACAAATTATTTGATTGCACCGAACAAATCTTGTTTTATTCAACAAAACCTTATTCTTAGTGCAGTATGCAATTCCGCGCGTAATCAATGCACGCTAAAACTCAAGCAGCCGTTCAGTGAAATGTAATTTGCAGCACCAACTCGTAATGACGACGCCGCACAAGACGTGAAATTAAATTGAAGATGGACAGTCCCTTAAATCAGTAGTTTCATGCAACCCATTTAACTCTCTTCCCCGGGGTTTCTGTGGATGTCCTCACGACGGGGCGGTACGAATAACAGCAACCTCGCTCAGTGTCTTCGGAAATTGAAGTATTTGGAATAGCACGCTCGACCATAGGAGCGTCGCTTCAGGAACTGCGCCTCGTATGCAGCCTTCTAGCTGACCAAGTCGTCAGCCCAGGACATGTCGCGCTCTTCGGTTAAGTCGCACCACGACTTACAATAACAGCAACCTCGCTCAGTGTCTTCGGAAATTGAAGTATTTGGAATAGCACGCTCGACCATAGGAGCGTCGCTTCAGGAACTGCCCCTCGTATGCAGCCTTCTAGCTGACCAAGTCGTCAGCCCAGGACATGTCGCGCTCTTCGGTTAAGTCGCACCACGACTTACAATAAATTAACTGTAAAAAAAAAAAACATTTTAAAACCAAGCTTTCATTTATAAATGAACTAAAAAGATAAAAAATAATTTTAGAAGTTGTTACAGATTTGTAGAAATTGTAAGACGTGTTCGAACACAAGTAGAAAACTTTACTACAAACTAATATTTTGGTATCAATTTATATTTAGTAAGTATACAAAAGCTTGGCGCAATATAGAACGTATACTTCATTTGGGTAAGCACATATCTTGCGTAAGGCCCGTAACTATTCACGCCAAGCTTTTATATACTAAATATAAATTGATACAAAAATGTTTATTTGTAGTAAAGTTTATTACGGCTCTTCGACTACGTCTTACAAGTTCTACAAATTCTGTAACTACTCCTATAATTATTTTTATCTTTTTAATTCATTTTAAATAAAATCTTAGTTTTAAAAGGTTTTTTACAGGTAATTTGTTTTTCATTTTTTAGTCTCGCCTATTTTTTGATTGTATAGATAAACTATTCATACATTCACAGACTCGTCCGTCATCGGTATCGCTTGCGATCAGGCGATTTTCAGTGCACTCCTTTCGCGGTAAGTTGAACCGGCAAGCTGAGTATTCTTTATTCATCTTATACGTGCGTGTATGTAGATGTATTATAAACTTCAATACGAGCTCAGGCATATCCGAATTTTCAAGTGGTATTTTTCCCATACACGCACGCGGTTGCTCATTTGAATTCCTTCTTGAGTTTCGAAGTTTGAATGGTCTTTTACCCACACAGCCATGTGTAAATGAGGACTTCCCCGGCACTGAAACTCTACACTCCACCAGTAATCGACAACTTGTCCACCAAATACATCGTGATTGCTAGTGATTTGGTGGGCGCCGGCCGGACAGACACCTCACAGACACCTACCGCACATGCAAACCAGGTGAAGTTAAATAAAAGCTTGTACGAAGGCAGGCTCTGGACGGGAAACTAGCTTAGTGGAAAGACTACAGTAAGCAAGAGGCTAACTGCTTGTCGGTCCATCAGTGCCGAGGACTCAGCATCCACTCGACCAGCGATTCGCCGGACAAGTCCACCTCGGAACGTGGTTGTACAGAAACACTCTTCTCAGTCTAAAGTCAGTCCGCAACTCTCTGCAGAAACAGCACGGCGCACCGAGCGAACTCGCGAGCTCAGCGCTGTCAAGCGGTCATCGAGCAAAGCAACAAAAAATACAAAAGGAATTAATATTTAACACGATTTAGAGCAGTAAAATAAGCGTATATAAAAACAAATAATACAAAATAAAACTTTTGATAAAAGTTTGAACGTTACACTAGGTAACATAATTTTGGGAACCAATGTCACCAACTGAATAAAAAAATTGACTAAGGCTATACAGAACACAATAAGCAAGGCCTATCGAGCAATACGGAGTGAAATACAGGTGCAAACGTCACAGGGCTGTACATTTCTACCTTTCAGGGGTTTCCGGCTCAATTGCGGGACAACAGAGTATTTTAAGTTTTATGTAGGGTAGTAAGCATACCTGCCAAATTTGGTTCAGGTACGTCAAACCGTAGGCCTATAGACAAACTTTGAGTTTTATATATACATGTATGTGTGATTTTCCTGAAATTTTAAATCCTTACGCTGCCATAGTTAGGCATCTGGCTCGTCGTTCTTGAAATAGTCATCACCAAGTCATCTACCATCGGTATCATTTTGACAGTTGTTGAGTCAAGACATTGTTTACAGGGTGTAATTGTTTATTATCCACTTTGGGTGGTGTAATGATTGGTGGTGTTGTTTCTCACCGGGTTAGATTCCCGATTTCAAAGTGGCTGTAGGTCTGCCAACCGTATCATAATCACCCTGCATAGTCGCCCTCAAGGTTTCCGTCATCGTTTCCATTGCATGGGGCTGTTCACGATAAAGTGAGCACTTTTTAAATTAACCTTAGAAAACTGTCACTGCCTCTTCCTACATATATTTTAAAAGCCGCACTGAGTGACTTACGCCCAGTAAAGTTGGCAGTGATGGATGGGAAATAGTTCCATATCTTAACGTCAAATAAATAGTGTTTGGTAACTATTTGTGCAAACTGAAATTATTTATTTTCCTCTCCGTTTTTAATGCGTCTTAGTATAAGAATGTGCAGCTTTCTAACATATTTACTTGTCTAATAATTTCACAGTTTCACTTCACCGACGCATGAATAAAGTGATGAGGCCCAAGGCAATGTTAATTTTACATAAGGAGAAGGAATACACAGCGTGCGTACAAGCAGATCTTAAGATTGAAATAAAGCAAGCGCCTATGGAGCACTGCACCCGACTCTACAACATGAAGAACTCATAAAAAAGTAGTACAGACACCATAAAGATGGCCAGAAATGTGCGATTTATGTTGTATATGAAAGAAGAATGTATACATTTCGCAACATTATAAAATATTTTACTGAAATATAATTTCTAAATGTAAAAAAAAATAATCGATTAAAATAGTCTGATTTTTGACAAAAGTTAAGCCCATTTCCATTCTGGATGCTTCAGAAAGCAGAATTTGAAAGAAAATCTTTGTCATGGAATATCGTCATAATGTTTATTATGATTGTATGTGAGAAAATTGTAGTAATAATATAGGAAATAATTGTTATAATTACTTGTATATGCGTCCATTTGTCACAAACATTTATGAGTGAAACTGACGCAAATAAAGTTAATTATTAAATTGATATGATACATAATTACTACGATGTTATTACACTTGATCACAGTAAATATTATGAACATCTTTCTTGAAGAAGATATTTTTGTAAATTCTGCCTTCCGAAGCATCCAGAATGGTAATGCGGTTAAATTTGGTTAAAAATACTATTTTAATAGATTTTTTTACATAAAAAAAATTATTTCTGTAAAATATTATATAATGCTATGAAATGTATAGACTACGCTCTTCTTTCATATACAGCATATATCGCACTTTTCTGACAATTTCTATGGTATCTGTATTACTTTTTTTATGAGTTCATCATGTTGTATAGTCGGGTGCAGTGTTCCATAGGCAGTTGCTTTACATCAACCTTAAGATCTGCTTGTACGCACGTTGTGTATTCCTTCGCCTTATCTAAAATTAACATTGCCATGGGCCTCATTACTTTATTCATGCGTCGGTCAAGTGAAAATGTGAAACTATTAGATAAGTAAATATGGTAAAAAGATGTAAAAAAAAGAAACATTAAAAACATAAAAAACAGAGAGGAAAAGAAATAACTTCATTTTGCACAAATGGTTACCAAACACTATTTATTTGATGTTAAGCTACGGAACTATTTCCCATCCATTATTACCTTCTTTACTGGGCGCAAGTCACTCAGTGCGGCTGTTAAGGTGGATCAGTCCCCGCCATCTTGGATTTTTGAAATTTTCGTCGTAAATTGCATCACAGATTTTGCGTTTTATTTTGGGCTTCGACAAAGCGTAGGGCTTATATTGCATATGATCTAAAACATGTATTGCTAGACTATTGTTGCCAGGCCCATTTCTGTAACCGAAAGCAAGAAAGCAAGAAAATAATAAATAATACAGAAAAGTAATATACTGATTAAGCTTAAGGAGCTATCATTTGTCATGTCGTTCGAAAAATGTCATTAAATGTTCTTAAATGGAACTTATGACAAAAATAGTGAAAATCCAAGATGGCCGGGACTGATACACCTTAAAATATATGAAGGAAGGGGCAGTGAGTTTTTTCTAAAGTTGATTTCAAAAGTGCTTATTTTACCGTGAACAACCCATACCACGTCTTCCTCCGTCATGCTGTGTGTGTGTGTGTGTGTGTGTGTGTGCGGCAGTGTTGCCGGGGTCGGAGGCGGCGGCGGAGAGGCGGCAGATGGAGGCGGCGGGCAGCCTGAGCTCGCTGCAGCTGCGCGGACTCAAAACGTCGGAGACTTGCTGTCAGCTGAGGTCCCTCGGCCGCGACAGGAGCCAACAGCACGCGCGCTGCTCCACCGAGCCTTCCAGGAAGAGGCGCTTCCACACCTCGCCGCGGGACAAGCAGCGCGCGGTACCAAACACTCGCATGCCTCTTACGTACTAACAGAGCATAGACTAAAGATGAGGTAGGCCGCTTATGCCGGAATCACATAGACCCGAACCAACACAGCACGGCAAGACTAGAAACGCAACCACGACACATTTCAATGTGACTACTTGAATTTACGGCACTACCGACACCACGCTGTCGTCATTTAACCTAACTATTTAGAATGCGCTAATAGGCTACATTAGTTTCGAAGGCGGTGAACAAGAGGGAAATTTGTAATACATAATAGTGACTAATTGGTATCCCTAATGCATACAAATGTAAAACTATTATTTTTGAGAGTTAGATACAGTAATTTTCGATCTATTTTTCTTTTAAGTTGCGTATTTACCATTGTAGGGAAAGCTTACAATACAATTTCATTTTGCAATGTTGTACTTTCTGTGCGTCGTGCCGCACGACACGACGAAGAATAGAAATCATTTCTAATCCAAAATTGCTGGTCAGACGACAAATTCGGTCGGGCTTACGACGTTCTTTCTTGTATTTCATTGGCTGTTGGCCGTCGTGTCGTGCGCGTCGGGGTCTATGTGACTCCGGCATTATTCGTCTTCTGCGCATGTACCCAACATTTACCTACCCCAAAGGAACACAACTGTCAAAGTCACGTGGTCAACAGTGATGAAAGTGTTTATTTATATGTTGATACTAGCTGATCCCGGCGAACGTTGTTCCGCCTCTTTCACTTTCTATTTTGCCTTCTAAAAGCGTTCTCTCTATTACTTCTGGTACGTCGACCGATGTTTGACAGTGGTATCGCTGGCATTTTTCTCTTTTAGTACAACAAACATTTCATGCACGTATAAGCACCATCGGCCCATAAATATAGAAGTTAGATTCCAGCGCCACCTATCGGAATGAAACATAATTAAAAACCTTACTTGCCACCTCAATAACATATGGTGTGAATATGGTCTCAATTAGTCCAGTGGTTTGTCAGTGATGATGCGTGCACAATGGATTTTATATATAAATATTTAAATGACAAGCACTATTATATGAATAAAATACTTTTACCCACTTTGAATTTAATCGAACTGCATTACAAATTGGTTAGAGGCAGTGGACATACATCTCAAAATATTTGTTTATAAATCAGTTTTCTAACCTAAAATCCAAACCATGTTGTTTTCGGTAGACGTGTTGGCAGAAAAGCAGTTCAATGTTGAGACATGTAGATTGGTTGTGCGCAGCCAGCGAGATCGGTCTACCCCATCTTTAGTCTGTGTAACAGAGCCCCAAGTATTTCGCAGTTTGAGTTGGCAGTAAGCTAAGTTGGACAGTCCTCTATATACTCGAGGCCACGACCGTAGAATTCAGATCTGGACACTCGTCTATCTAACAACATTAGCGAATTGACTGATTTAGTTCATGCAGTAGCCGCAGATCGCTGCAAGCAAACTAATGCTGTTAGCATTGCTGGTGTAGGGATAGCACCCTAGAGATATGATTGTCATTTTCCCATTTTAAGAAAAAATGGCAATTCCCCTCCCTATGCTAGCCATGTCAAACATCACTACTTTGGGAGCAGCGCTCTGCGGCTAGGTTCGTGAAATAAATGGGTCAATAAGGGCGTCAACTTTTCAAGTTAGTGTCCAGACCTGTCTTCTACGGCCGTGCTCGAGACATTATCGTTTGCTTATTGGTTGCTATGATCAACTGAGGCCTCTGTACAGGACTGTTAAACACTCACTCACACTACTGCTCCCAGCTTATTACTGGCTCAAAGTTAAACGGGGCGTGTCTAAAGAACTGTCTTCCAATCAAAACAGTATGAGAAAAGAACAAGTGTTTGGAGTTTACCTCGTCTCCGAATGAGTTCGCGAAATACTCGTGGCTCTACGTATAAAGAAAGCCTTCGAGACCAGCTCTGTTTACAACTAAGTATTGGCAGAGACGCGAAAAAATACCAGTTATTAAATGGCGACACGTTAAACTTCAAACACGTGTACCTCTGCAATACGTTTGTCATTTTGAGCATACTTTATGTGACACGCCCCGGGTAACTCTGCGCCAATAAATGAAAACTTCACAATTGTGTGCCCCATTCACGTGCAGTTCAATCAGAAAGGGTGCTACTTCTCATCCATGCAGCAAACAATTGAGAAACAAGGCCGGCTCTAGCGCATACAGTACTATCAGGTTCAGCCTGATGCCAAATAATAACGTGAATTTCGCGTGCCCGTAAGTATTGGCTGTTAACTTGTAAAATCAACGTTTGGAAAAAGGTCACTGCCTCTAATTCTAAATTGAATGTTCGGGAATTTAACTCCCAAACTGTGGGAGGTGATTACTTATGAAAAATAAAGTCGAAAATATATAGGACACTACATAACTACATCGAATATTAAAGGAAAATATGAGCCTGTGAAAAATGGGTTTCGAAAACGCATTTTCGCTTAATGCTTTGTATTTTCTGCCAGCTGTAGGGGTGGCAGAGATTTACCCACAGTACGTCCCACACGCCCATTTCGCGTGCTATGGGGCGTGTACTAGTGGAGGGCATGACGTTTATGTGCTGACGTATCACTTCGTCAAGCCGAACTGCGGGCATTGACCTGCGAGGAGGGGAGGTGAGGGGACACTGGATAGGGCCTAAAAGTTTTTATCAAGCTTGACGATTTCGTGTATACCAACATTGAAGAAAGATACGATACAAGTTTGTATAGTTTGTAAAGTGAAATAGAATTTTGGGCAAAGAAACACAAGTTTATGATCCCAGTCATTTTTTTTTTATTCGTACAAGTATTTTTAATCGAAAAAGTAATATGGAAACCTAATTGCGGTTTATAAAGCTTGGTGCGGTAGTAAATCCGTTTTGGTGGTAACTCTGTTACTTCAAACTGGTTGTCCGTTGGGTAGGTTTCGTGACTTCGTACTCTTTTCTTTCGGTATTATTTCAAAGATGTTTAAAAAAAAGGTTGTTAAAAAGTTGTTTTTAACATGTTTGGTGTACAAAAAATACGCATGTTAATGTATTTAACATGTAACCACTCTTAAATGTACGAAAATAACATACGTAATAAGACTTTGAATGATTCGTTGCAAAAATCCTAACCTCAAATTAATTGCGAAAATGTTAAAGTCCCCAAAATATACTATTACAAACTCATGACTTCTGAAATGTTTTTTCACACACATTTTACAAATTTATTGCCGCTTGCAGTGAATATATACTTTACAAATATTTAACAATGTTGCATAACAATTTAGTCATCAATGCCGCCCTGCAGGGAGAAAACGAATTTCCTCTTGAAAATTTAAAGGAAAAAAATTATTTTACGAAAATGATTTGCTACGTTATTCATTAATGAAATTTCATGCAAATGGTTCTCTTTGAGTTCTAAAACCTTTAATAACAGGTCTGTGAATTATAATCAAATATATTCTACGCGATGTGGTTGGCAGCAAATAATCGTTTACAGGCCCAAATCCAGCCAGCAAATAAGAAAGAAGACCTAACCTGGGAGTGCTAACCCTTTCTCCTTACATGCGCCTTGGCACGGACCGATGACACGTATGAGTCTTTGCAACATGGGAAGCATAAAGTCACCTTTTTGCTGCGGACTTTGTAGGCGTTATGCAAGGCATTCGGAAAAAATTCGTCTTCAAAACCCAATTTTCATAGCCTCATATCTTCTTTAATATTTCCGTTTAGATATATGGTGTCCTGCACATTTTCGACTTAATTTTTCATAAGGAATCACCTACCGAAGTTTGCGATTTTAATTTCCGAACATTCTGTATATTTTAACTGGAGCACTGATTAGCACGCGCCCAGTTTAGTTGGTAACGATGGAGGGGAAATAGTTATATGTCTTAACGTTGGATTTAAAGTGTTAGGTAAACATATATAAATACTCACATAATTTGTTTTGAACACTTTTTTTTTCATATCAGTGTAAGAATGAGTAAATTTGTAAAAGTAAAATTCACAGTTACTCTTGATTGACGCATGAATTTAGTGACGAGGCCCACAGCAATGTTAGTTTTATACGTAGTGGATTGGTACATAATGTATGTAGATCTTAAGCAGTGTTTTTAAAAGTGTTCAGTTTACAACGGATAGCCCACGGTTTATTTATTTACGTTTACACACTGCCTCCTTCAAAGCAGTTCCCTCGCACAGCTATACAGCTCCACCCCCAGCGTCTCTGCCACTTCCGGAGTATGCCCTGGAAATCTCCTTGGAGTGCGCCAAGCTCCGCGTGAGCGTCGCGTTGGATGTCTGCGGTGGTGCCGGAACGGTAACCTTCGAGGTAGATCTTCGTCTTCGGGAAGAGAACTGGTAGGATGGGTGCGGAAGCACGGCCATGTTGTTTCCGGCGAGAGACCCCCAAGCGTGAGGACAGCTCGGTGCATGGCGCGTTGTCGTCGCGGGGCACCCAGTCACACGCGCGCCGCACATCTGAATGCTTTCACCAAATGCCCTCCTTCCGAAACCTTAAGGGGAATGGTGCATGAAAGCCGCGTATTTGCCTTAATTTTCGTCAAAAGTTGTTTTCCAGAGAATTTTTCAAAATTCTTGGCACGACAAGACATAAAGAATAATTTCGAACACCTTCTTACGTTGATAGATATTCACTACCATTACTACTATCGGATCACTGATGGAAGATAAGAAAGAATATCTTATTTCTCATCATCCATCACTGCTCACAGAATAATAAAGGTAGTGAATATTTAACAATGCAAAAATTAATTAAAAATTAATATTTACGTCTTGTCGTGCCAAAAATTGAGATAAACACTCTGATAAACAAGTTATAACAAAAATCGAGTAAATATACTGCTTTCGTGTACCATTGGCCTTAAACCCTGGCAGTTAAGGCCACGCACTCCCATTTATAAAGCTTTTGCGATGATTAATTTTTTGAATCCAAACGGGGGCCGATATTGTAAAATCCTTTTACAATTTTGTTACAAAATGTTTTTACTGTCTATTCCACGTTTTTCAAAACAGAAACTGTATAATTTTGACTAATTATTAAATAAACAAAATTTTCGTGAATTTATTAATTGGATAAAACTAAACCATTTTTGTGTTGAAAAAATTAGACCTCATAATAAAAACAATTTGTACAAAAATTGTAACAGGATTTTACAATATCGGTTCCCATTTGGATTAATAAAAATTCTCGCAAAAGCAGTATACATGGGAGATAACACACTATTGACGATCTGTATTCTGAGAACGAATTATCGATGATCAGTGTTGCAAGTATCGAAAAAGACAATGAGCAAGCGCTCGGTCGAACTGCGGACCCGCCTCGTATTTTTCTGTCGTGAAGCTGATAGACTGTTCTACTGTGAAGACTGTCGCTTCGTCTCAGGGTCGTACCTGTACACCCGAGTATCGTCACCAGAAATGTTTCGTCATTGCGGATATCCAGCGTGGACACGCTTCGAGATAAACATGCAGGACACGTTCCAGAAGTGGCAAGAACACTGGCAGCGCTATATTGCTGTGCAAATGAACCACTTTTGAAGGCGATGATGTGTAAATGTAGATAAATAAAATACCATCTTGTAAACTGAGCTAGTCTCAAAACTTTCTGATAGCACCGTAAATATACCTATTCTAAGTAAAACGAGCACTTTTAACCAGACCCTTTCAAGAAAAAACCCTCCTCATAACTGCACATGTGCTACAGGCTGTTCACAGTAAACTGAGCACTTTTGAAAGCCCTGCTTAGTATCTACTTGCATGCACAATGTGTATTCTTCAACCATATGTAAAATTAACATTGCAATGGACCCCAACACTTTATTCATGCATCGGACAAGTGAAACTGGGAAATTATTATAAAAGGTGATTTTCATAAATACGCTCATGTTTACACTTTGATGCAATAAAATAAACACAAAGCAAAAGAAATAATTGAAGTTATCACAAATTACTACATAACACTTTTTATTCAGCAATAAGATATAGGAATACTTTCCCCTCCATCGTTACGAACTTTACTGGACGCATGCCATTCATTGCCCCTGTTAAAATAAATGCAGATAAAAGCTGTTCACGATAAAATGAGCACTTTAGAAAGAACCTCAGGAAAAAGTCATTACCCCTGCATGCATATATTTTTATGGGTGCACTGAGTGACATTCGCCCAGTAAAATTGGTAACGATAGATGGAAAGTAGTTCTATATTCTAACGTTGAATAAAAAGTGTTAGGTAACCATTTGTGATAACTTCGAATTATTTCTTTCATTTTCTGTTTTTTTATTAATTCACAGAAGTGTAAAAATTGGCAGATTTGCAAAGTATTTCATTTTTTAATAATTTCATAGTTTCAATTGACGAACTCACGTACAAACTGATAAGGCCCATGGCGATGTTAATTTTCGCATAAGGCGGAGGGATACACAACGTGCATACAAGCAGGTCTTGAGCAGGGTCAGTGGCGTGTAGTGAGTTTTTATTTACAGGGTCTCGAACACGTTCATCCACTTACCAAGGGAAAATATAGATCTGGAGGACGCAAACAGAAAACTGCTTACTCTGCCCGAAGGAACGCGGTCGAGCGTGTGACGTGTTGTTGCTTGCGAGTTCGATTGACCGCTAGTCGCTCCCGTTTGTGGAAATACATACTAGATAGCAGCACTATGCGTGTACAGTACGGGAGTTACGAAAACTCTTGTTTCACGAATCAGAGACGGGGAAACTCAGAGTAAAAAGTGTTTTAAAGTTAAGGCGAAAACTATACATGGTCAAGCATTCCCAATATGTATAGGGTAAGCATTGCCTACCTTGCGTCTGTGGAATAAACGCCACTGAGCAGGGCTTACAAAAGTTCTCTCTTCATCGTGAGAAGCCTCTACGCAGTAAACGTTGGTGGTTGTTTGCAGACGTCGCCGCTGGTCGCCGAGTGGAACATCGTGCCCAGCGAGGACCACGCACACAAGTGTCGGGAGGCGGACCTGGTCATAGTGCCTCGACACTGTCTGCACGTCACCGAGAAGGTCGGCTCCTGCCACGTCGGCGAGGTAGCCTATCGCTATAAGAAATTTATTTGTAGCATTGCCATATCAGTACAGTTTTTCTCGCAAACATCTATGCGGAGGTTAGACTTCAATATCCTATCGGTAGGGACACTCGCAATCCGCGAAAAGATCTCATGGCCAGTTGCACCTCATAGCACGTTAGCTCAGATCCGCCTTCGTGATTGGACGAGCTAGGTGTTACGCGTCTCAGGCGTCTGCCCGCGAATCACAGACGTACGGTATCGGAGTAACCTAATTATGACTGGCCAGTCAAGTGGGAAAAAGTGTCTTCTCACAGAAACTCGTGGCCCAATGATTAAAAGGAAACTTCTGGTACGCCCTAGGGTATTGAAATATAGTATGCGCTAGTATCTTTTCGCGAAATTAGAGTGTCTCTACCTATCGGCACACTTGCAGTCTTCATTTGACTATTGATAGCTTTTCTCTATGTGAAACTAGTATGTTACGTGAGTAAGCCAATCAGAATTAAGTTTCTTCGATACGGGTCAGTGATTCGTAGACAGACAGAAGACGCGTAACATTTCTAATGATCCAATCACGAAGGTGGTTCTGAACTAAAGTGCATTGGAACACAATTTGTCCTGAAATATTTACGCGGAAAACAGGCGCCCCTTCATATCAGTGTACACATACAGTGACAGAGCGTGAATGGTAAATTATTTTCCAATACATGCATGGTAGCGTTCCTACAGTTGCCCAGGAAATTGTCAAATGCGTAGGGAAGTTCCCAACTTTGTGTAGTAGGAATGCTTAACATTACCCATATTTTCAGACTAACGTGTAGTATTATTTCCATACACAGTATAGGTTAAAATCTTCCAATATAGTTTAGGAAGTTTACTAGAATTTTTTTTTACAGTGTACCACTATAAGGTTACTTCTACTACAGAGTTGGGAAGATTGTTTTTGTTTAACTCGCCTAAATGGCCCAAATGCCATCCAGTTTGTTTACACTACATATATTAAATGCATTTAAAAAAATACATAGTAGACTTTTTATGTAATATTTTATATGTATGAAACACGAATTGTTTTAAAATTTAAAAATTATATAGGCCTACACAAAATTTTAAAAAATAATATTTTAAACTCATAAACAATCGGGTTATATACAATTCGCCTATTCATTGTCCGCAGCGAGTAACAAGTGTCTGGACAAGAGAACCTCTTCAATTATATCCACAGTGGTTGCCGTTTAAAATACTGATCTTACTTATGAGAATTAACTATCTTGTTCGCAATCAAATAACATACCAATACTAAGTAAATCATTCCTAGTAGCCCAAATATCGCAAATTCAGTATAAAACTCGCCTAAATTGCGAGTTACATCTTCGTAATTTTTGGTCGCAGATTTTGCTTTGAAGTAGCCCAAACGGTGATAAATCTCCTAATCTGGCAACCCTGCAGTACTCACTTTGGGAAGATCAATGCTAAAAGATTGGCAACCAAATTTTCCGCCGCTACGTAAGCGCTAATGTCGCATGTGTACCAGAGTTTTCTATATTTCCTACGTTAAAAAACATGATAATTGCAATAAACATATATAATATATAAAATAACTGCGTAACTAAGTAAAATCTTTATCTGTTACTATTCACGTAGGTTAAAATTGTAATTAAAAGTGATCTCTTTGGAACACTAGCGCTTACATAGCGGCGGAAATTTTCTATGCCTAACTCTCATAATAAAAACGTTTGTTCCTAATCGGAGTATATTTAACCTTGCTATCACCGCGGAAGTGCGTTCTTATCGTATTGTTGTCGTGTACTCTCCGTCAGTCATCTGCGAGCTTGAGCAACGTCTCAATAATGTGTTTACGTCGCCTGACTATTGCTAGAGCTTAACCCAGATAGTTTGTAAGCTTGTCATTTAACTTGAATTTACCTTGCTGAGAAAGCTTGTCATATCATGTGTGATTCATGCTTGATTCAGGATAACATTTTTATGACTGACACATATTTGCTACTGGTAAGCTTGTAGGTGGCTTTAATTATGCCTTTAAGTTGCCAAGGAAAGCATTTGACAAGTTTTACGAATCAAGCTTGCTACAAGCTTAACCTGTGGAGAACATAAAGCTTTATTCAAGCTTGATTCAAAATTTCTGGCTTACATATCAAGCTTGATTAAAGCTTACAGGATTGACGTAGCAAGCTTGAATCAAACTTGTAATGACAAGCCTGTAAGCTTGGGTCAAGTTTGCTATGCAAACCAAAAAGGTTGAATCACGATTCAGTAATTCTAACTTGTCTCCACAGGTCAAGCTTGCAGCAAGCTTAATTAGTTACACTTTCCACTAGCGTGCCTTGACACTCCTACAAGCATTGTTCAAACAAACTGCAAGCTTGCCATCGTGAGAAATTTGACTTTAATCAAGCTTGAATCACACTTTATGAAACAAGCTTGGTCGGCGTGGCAAATTCAAGTGAAATGGCAAGCTTAAACGCTATCTGGGAACTCCTACGAATCCACAAGTCTACAACTTGCAGGTTTTTGCGACAAATCACGTAACACGAGTTCAGAAACGAGACTTGTAAAAATCCATGCCAATTCTACAGTTGTAGATGGATTCTGCAAGACTTGTCTACAACCGTGACACGTGTACCTTCATGGTATTGTAAATTACGATCGTTGTTGTTTTGCTATTCCATAACACTACCCACCTTTACCAAACCAATGTAATCGAATTTGTTGCAGTGTCTGTTCAGCTGACAAACAATAAAGTCTGGTAGTTCTGTTTTTCAAAGAATCCAGAGGATGCTTCTACAACATTTTAAATCTGTGTAGTACTTACGTTTTACAGAAAATATACAAGTGTACAGTTGAACTTACAACTTGTAGGACTTGTAGGAATTGTATTATAGGCTCCTGGAATCCGTTAGTGTGTGAGAGGTGTGGGTACATTACTTGAGCAGATTTGAGTCCGTCACACTACGCGAAGGATAACAGAAAAAAAAAAAAACATTTTCCCTGGCGACCCCGTTTACCTCATACCCCTTCACGTTTAAAAAACCATCCACTATTGTCGACGAGAGTATACCACTGCCCTCTGTGCCTTCACTGTTAACACTACAGAAAAGGCTGTTCACGATAAAGTGAGCTCTTTTGAACTCAACCTTAGAAAAACGTCACTTCTCCTGCATGCATATATTCTAACGGGAGCACGGAGTGCCATTCGCCCAGTAAAGTTGCTAACGAAGGATGGAAAATAGTTCTATATCTTAGCGTACGGCTAAAAGTGTCAGGTAACCATTTGTAATAACTAAAAATATTTATTTCGCTTTGTACTTTTTTAATGTGCGGAAGTGTAAAAAAGTGCATCTTTGTGAAATATTTACTTTTCTAATAATCTCAAAGTTTCAATTGACCGACGCATGAATAAAGTGATGAGGCCCATGCCAGTGTTAATTTTACACAAGGCAGGATAATACACAACATGCATACAAGCAGATCCTAAGCAGGGCTTTTAAATGTGCTCATTTTACTGTGAACAGCCTGTACATAGATTTACTGTTATTTCATAGATACTTTGAACATATAAAACTAGAGCCTCCGCAAGCTGAACATATTGAAGGAGTAAATATTTTCCGATCAGTTAATAGAATGAACTCCATGCTGTGTTATCAGCTCCTCCTCCATGCACTCTCCAAGAGATAGTGGCTGAATAGTGGTTCTTGGAAATGTGGCGCTCAATATACCTATCAGTATTACACTATAGTACTTATCTAACTAATTTAAACTGTGGAATGAATTACATAGGCCGCGGTTACAATGCTGAATTTGCTAATGTATGTTACTGCTACAGTAGTTGAACGCGTTCAATTAAGCTGCTAACAAAGTTGACATGGTCGCATAGTTAAACCTTTGTAATATGAAGGTAAACAAATTGAAAATACTAACATCAAAAACATGCTGTCGTAATTTTTTTTTTATGTTTCAGACACTTATAACGTATATTTTTTAAATAATATAATATAATATAGTATAAATAGTCTACCTCTATAATAAAAGTTGATAAAACTAAAAAAAATGAAAAAGAAATTAACTCTAAAAAACCTTTTGAAACCAAGCTTTTATTTATAAATGAATTAAAAAGACAAAAGTTACTATAGGAGTAGTTACAGAATGAGTAGAACTTGTAAGATGTGATCGAACAGCCTTAATAAACTTTACCACAAATTAATATTTTCGTATCAATTTATATTTACTATATAAAAGCGTGGTGGCAATAGTTAAATGTAAGATATGTGCTTACTACGGTTATGCAAAAGAGGTATACATTCTGTATTGCGCCAAGCTTTTATATGCTAAATATATATTGATACAAAAATATTAATTTGTAGTAAAGCTTATTATAGCTGTTCGACCACATATTACAAGTTCTGTAAATTATCTAACTACTTCTATAATTATTTTTATATTTGTAATTCATTTATAAATAAAAGCTTGGTTTTAAAAGCATTTTTTAGTTTATTTAATACCTATGTAGTAGTGGTGTACAGCTCCTTGGGAGACTAGGCTGTCAGACAGTTGGCAGCAGTGTTGTGTTGGCTGCAGGTGTTGCTGTGCGACGCGCTGGGGCTGGAGGGCGTGGTGGGCGAGTGCGGGCGTATGGCGGCGGCCCGCGTCCACCGCAAGTCCAGCGACGAGGCCGTCGTGGCGCGCGAGGTTCGCTTCCTCGCCGCGCTCAAGGACCCCAACGTGGCGCGCGTGCTGGGGCTCTGCACGGACGAGCAGCCCGCCTGGACCGTCGTCGAGTACTGCGACATGGGCGACCTCGCGCACTTCCTACACTACACCGTGCACAAGGAGACCACCATCCTGCCACCATCCTCCAGCGTGCAGGCGCTCAGGTCTCTCTCTACCCAGTTATCTTACCACTTAACAAACATTCTCTCGACCATGTCGTCTTCGGCGTACATATGACCCTCGACCTTAATGTATCGACCTCGACCTTGATGTGTCGACCCCGATCTCGACATGAACCTCGACCTCGATGCCTACACAGCCACCTCGATCTCACACACCCACCCACCTTAACTCCGACACATCCATCTTGACCCCGACACACCCACCTAGACCTCGACACATCCACCTCGACCCGACACATCCACCTCGACCCGACACATCCACCTCGACCCCGACGCATCCACCTCGACCTCGACACATCCACCTCGACCCCAACACATACACCTCGACCCCGATACATCCACCTCGACCTCGACACATCCACCTAGACCCCGACAAATACACCTCGACCTCGACACATCCACCTCGACCCCGACAAATACACCTCGACCTCCACACATCCATTTCGACCTCGACACGCCGGACTCGGCCCCGATGTATAACCTCGAGCCCGATCTACCGACCTCGACCCCGACAAATACACCTCGACCTCCACACATCCATTTCAACCTCGACGTGCCGGACTCGGCCCCTATCTGCGACCTCGACCCCGATCTACCGACCTCGACCGCGGACATGCCGACCTTGACCTCGATGTACCGACTCGACCTGAATGTGACTTTTATCTATAAACTTAATTCAGCTGTTTTAACTTGTTCGGTAATCCAGAAATTAAATTTACATTCACTACATATAACAAGAAAAAAAA
The DNA here is from genome assembly GCA_029891345.1 of Dryococelus australis. Taxonomy (NCBI): domain Eukaryota; kingdom Metazoa; phylum Arthropoda; class Insecta; order Phasmatodea; family Phasmatidae; genus Dryococelus; species Dryococelus australis. The sequence continues at coordinate 131,468,605 of CM056999.1, forward strand.
CCATTGCTCAACAAAACAATGGCAGAGTTTTCATAAACTCACCTCACTGTTACACCGCCCACCAGGGCGATCCGGGTTCCAATCCCGGTGGGGTCACGTCTGATTTGGGGCCGCGGTAGCTGAGCGGTTAGCCTGTTCGCCTCCTACCAATGCGTACCGGGTTCAATCCCGGCCGGGTCACTCCCGGATTTTCACATGTGGGATTCGTGCCGGACGATGCCACTGGTTGGCAGGTCTTCTTCCGTTTCCCCCGCCCTTTCATTACGGCGCTGCTCCACACTCATCTCACTCACCGTCATCGGCTCTGAAGACCTCACTGTTACGACCCTCCTAAATCTCTTCACTCACTCATGTGTGATTTTTTCGCATGTGGGCAAACATGACGGACGTCGGTATTCCCATTTCCTCCGTCCTTACTTTTCGACGCTGTTTTCATATCCATTTCACTTAACATAATAGCTGTAAGCGCCCTCCAATTCTATCAACCCCTTCGACGCCATCCAGCCAGCTGCAAATTTTGCAGGCTGAAGAAAATATTACGGTGCTTCTCTACCAGAAACTATGTTCCACTTCTGGACCACAGTGGCTGATAAGCGGTGGGAGGGAGTGATATGCGTTAAATGTCCCATTATATTGCCACATATTTCTTTTTTTGCAGTATTGGATGCCTCAATTACATGACAGTTCAAATCGCATCGGCAATGAAATATCTTGAATCAAAACATGTGGTGCACAAAGATTTAGCAGCAAGGTAAGTTCATGGATAATTAACTTTTTTTAATTAACTTAAAGCATTTATATGCCAATATCGCTTGTTCTTCACTAACACTGAAAGGAAATTATAATTTTAACACTAAATCTTCGTCCAACTTGTTATTTAATTATATAATTTCTAATTTTCTTCAATTTCATTATGTTGGTATAAAGTTACTACAGAATTTTTGAAGCCAACGTTCGTTTTAATTTCAAATTGGACTCATTTATTGTTTTGCTCATAACTTGTGCTCTAATGTGATGCAGAAATGATAATACAGGTAACCATAAAACACCAGGGAATATTAGGCCTCGTAAATAGAAGCACGAATTGCATAAGGAATTTCTTTTCATTCCAAAATTCCAATCACATTTCGAATTGGGCAACTTAATATTTCAGGTACCTGTACATAGTCATACTAAGGAGTATTTGGCGTGGATAACAGTTTTGGTGAATTGAACAAAGAAATTATTATTTTGTTTTGCTAGTTAAGAACTATTTAAACCTTTTAAGTCGAGCTTTGAAAGAAGTACCTCGTCCTTATTGTATATATTTCAATGGACAACTGATTTACGTGTAAGTTGGCAAAGGCAAAGGAAATACATTCTTTACTCAATATCGCAATAAGGAGATAGTATCTTTTACATCTTGTATATATTTATTTTTCGCCGTAGCTTAATTTCCAGAGAAAATATATGAAAGCGGGGACTGTCAGGGCGTAGGGCATATCACAACAGCTTATTTTACTTTTAGTTTCAAATGTCTTGACAGTTGCGGTCCCTAGCTACTGCATTCAGCACGGACTGGTCAGAACACTCGCGACGCGGTCGCCTTGCGCGGCACGGCCCGGCACTCGTCGGACAGCTACTAAACGTTATGAAAACATTTGGCTCGGGGAAAGAGTACTACGCTACGATATGTTTCGGTCCATTGTGGGACGTATTGAAAAAGAAACCATGATATATCTTTGCAAAATCATCACCAAAAAAGAAACATAGGCTGATTGAGCTCTGTACGTCAGCATCCTTCTAAAGTTTTTGGCGGTCTATTTACGTGTCACAGATCACATGTGAAATATAGTCATATACACATTAGCATAAGTGGACATTTTCATTATTTTCAGTAATGCGCAGATTTCAAACAAGAAGCTCGCATCGGCTTATGTTTCAGAAAAATTTACTAGCATTGTAATTACAAATGTAATTTTGTAACTATAATTTATAGTATAGGCTTTGCATGTAGAAATAAAAATATAGTATAACATTTGTTATAAATAAATAACATATTTATTTGATTATCAAACAAATACTTTACTCATAACGATATCACATTTCCTATTATGTTGAATCTTAGATAATATTAAAATATGTGCGATATATAATATAACTGTATTACTATGTAAACCTCATTATACTAAGAAAGCTGTCTTCTTCGAATAATTAATGTATACTTACATTTGATCATTTTTGGTGTGCACAATTTAGTATTCACTCGTGCAGTGGCATGACTGTGTTGGTACAAATACTGTCTTGAACCAGGAACATATAATTCGGAAGTTTGTCACCTGATGTTAAGTTATTACACAGCTTAAATCAATGTAATTATGTAATTTATATATAAATATATGTGTGTATATAGGTGTATATATATACAGGTGTGTGTTTATATATATATGTTTGTGTGTGTATGTATGTATATTTATTAATATATATGTGTGTGTGTGTGTGTGTGTGTGAATAAATTATTTAAAATTTGTTTTGCTGTTCTTTCAGATAGTAAACTATTGTAAAATTAAAGTGAGGAAAATGCGCAGTCCAAATTAGACGAGCATATTTCTACATTGACGATATAGTAATTATATGCACAGTGAATAACCTATTTATATATGTTAAACATATGCTGTAAAAGTGTGATTTAATATACAATGTCATTATTAATACAGCTAATACAATGCGTATCATATGACTCACGTGCAGCTTGCCGTACGCACTTCGACTTCCTGGGGGAACATGTGAATGTGTGCAACACAGTCGTTGTCGTTCTCCTTCTGCCGCACCGCCCTTTCTTCGCATCACACACAGTTCCGTCCCTCTCATAGTTGTCACGTAATCTGGTTATTGTTACATGTGACGGTATCGCAGTATCGTATTCTGGCCTCCAGCATCTCTGCTTCTCAGTCGTGTTCTCAAATTCCCAATAACACCGTAAAACAAATTTACGTTTTTCGAAAGAAAACCGTGTCACCTCCGCCATTTCCTCTACAATTGTAGTGCTGCCACTCGTGGCTGAAAACGGAACTGACAACAGCAGAATGGCTACACGCGCTCGCCCACACCCAACGTTGTCTTGATAGCCTCAAATACACAGTCCAATCTGTTGTTCCGATTTTATTTAATAAGCTATCTGTTATAATGTATAAAGAGTGTAAATTTATTTTGGGGCACCTGTATACATATTCGCTTCTGGGTAATAAACTTTTCTCTATAAAGTATGCAACATGTAATTTGGGTTTTCGTAGCGCCAAAAAGAAATTTACAAGAGAATTCAGACTATTAGGCACACAACCTGAAGACTTGCTTCCCTCTATGCTGGGAGGAGGGGAGGCCTAAAAGCATGCCCCCGTCTAAGGGCCGGTTGCACCAGCATCTTCCCCGATCCGAGATAAAATTATCCTAGTTCAGAACCAGGCTCCATTTTGATCTTGGTTCCAACGTAACAGTGTTGCACCAACGAAGTTCCATGATTCTGGATCTCCGATTCATCGATTTTGGTTCCAAAGTGAGAGATCGATATTAAGTATGAAACAAATTTTGCTATTGGTTCGTAATATATGACGTCATGGAAGTAGGCGTATTTTTCATAATAGATAAAACTAGACGTGCGATCTTATATCTGTTTTAAGTGAATTATTGTTGTGCGAATTTTACTGAATAATATTCAAGTACGTATAATGTTGTTTTAATTTCCCAAGAAAACAATCGAACGTAGTTTTATCTGTAGGTGTATTTTCAAACTACATTTGTCGACGATGGTTGCTGATCTCGGATAGTTATTTCGAACCGCCAATTTCAGCGGTTCGAAATGAACTTCATATCGATCTCCAGTCCAGCTCTGAACTCGAATGGTGCAACAGTTTTCTGTGTCTATCTTAGATACGATCTCAAATCGAATTTCAAACCACGATGGTTCAACCGGGCCTAGGTTTCATATGTTGTTTCATCACTGCAGTGAGCGTAGGCGCTTCTATTGGCCAGACGGAACACTTCTTGACTCAGTTGACATATTTTTCTCTGTATCAGTGTGAGGAACTCTTATATTATCTGCCAAGTTGTGCTCCATGTGTTTTGAAAACCAGCTTGTCTGTAATGATGACGTGTTGTGCAGGAACTGCCTGGTCGGTCGGGGCTACAAAGTGAAGGTGGCAGACATAGCGATGTGCAGCTCGCTGTATCAGAAGGACTACACAGAGGTCGGAGAGCGAATGCAGGTCCCCATACGGTGGTTGCCCTGGGAGAGTATAGTTCTGGTAAGTAGTGAAAGATGTTGATTTCAAGATTTCTATGTAAAAGGCAGTGAGTGAGTGAGTGAAGAGGTCTGGGCTGCTCTCAATATCGAGGTTTTGAGAGCCGACGAGGATGAAGTGAGATGAGTATCGAGCAGCGCCAGAATGTAAGGGCGGGAGAAACGGGATATCTCCGAGAGTATAATAACTATCTACGTTCTAAGGCAACGGATTCCAGGCTAGGAGCAGGAGCTGGCCGGCCGCCACGTTGTGAGGTCACCCGAACGCCATATTGAATCCAGGTGACATCGACCTTTATCCGTGACCTTGGCCTTAACCTCGTGCCCATGATATCGAATGACCTTAAACCCAAAAATATTTTAAAATATTAAACAATCTATTTAAAAAAATCTTAAAAGTTTTACAAATTTATTTTAAAAAATTGTAAAAATTTGTATTAAATAATTTATTTAAAAAACTTATATTTCCAGAGGTCCCTCCACCACCACCCTCGCCAATTTTTTTATTGGCTATTTAATCGATCAATTACTCCCGTTTGCTAATTAGTTGGAAATACTCCGCCCTCTTCCAGCCCCCTTTCTCACCATACGACATCTACAGACCATTTATCTTCAGTACCGCCCACTAGAACGCACAGGTAATTTCGAATATTCCAGTACATCGTGTCGCGGTGCATCCCCGAGAAACGTAATCTGTAGCCACCGCTGACGGAAAACAAAAGCTGTTTTTTTAGGAGATGAGGCCTTGCAAATGTAAGACGTATCGTTTCAGCGCCAGCAGCGACGACGGCAGGTGTAGGTTGGTACCAAGTGCAGTAATCACGAAGTTGGCAGCCTTGCATAAGCTTCACTGCGCTCTTTCTGCAACACAAGCTGTCGAAGGCGTGCGGCCGCCTTCAACCTGGGAAAGAGCGAGAATCCCGCCTACAGCAGTGACGTCACGCTAGCTAACGAGACTTGGAATATTTAGAATTTTTAAATATAAATTCTAGCATAAATATTTATTATGTCAGTCACACGTATATACAGACACATCAAATGTGAAACAACAGACAGTAAAAACATTTTTAATGTTTATCCCCTCACACCAAAGTCAATTTTGTAACAATCTACGAAAAAAAATAAAAACCACCTCACACGCAAGTTGCCACGAAAAAAAAAAATGGTTAGCCAGGGAAGGACCCACCCAGACGAGTTGAAAAAACTTGGGACCGACTGGCTAGCCGCTAACTTATCAGCGTTGCCCTACCATTGAATTCATTTTTTCAATGTGAAAATATATTTTGTCCTCATGTTATCTTCGCTCAGCTTGAACTCATGGACACACCTAAAGTAGACAACTGACTACGGGCAGACCGACCCCTCACGTAACTGTTCCCTAAATTATCTCTACTGACCACGAAATAACACCTAATAACCATAAATGACCCCTTAATAACCCATAATAACCCACAAATGTCCACTAATGACAACTAAATGACCCATAAATGACCCATAAAACCTGTAATGACCTCTAATAACCCCTGATGACTCATAATGACCCATAATGACCCAAAATGAACTCTGATGGTTGTGCTAAGTGCAGTGCTAAGTGCGTTGCTGTTTGTGGTGCTAAGTGCAGTGCTAAGTCCGTTGCTTGTGGTGCTAAGTGCGGTGCCGTGCTCCGTGACCAGGCTTGCCAGCCACTGCTTCGTTACGTCACCGCAGCTCTCTCTCTCTCTCTCTCTCTCTCTCTCTCTATATATATATATATATATATATATATATATATATATAGAGTTTCATTCTTACGGGACATTAAGTGGGACATGGCCATCCATGAACTCGGTACATTAGCCAGTTTGCTGATTTTTTTTTATTCTGACTGTAAACATACTCGTTCCCATAATGATAAATGTCAATTTTTTCTGGGGTACGTATGAAAAAAAGAGTTATCTCAGTGTGTTCCCATTTATTTTCAACTTTTTAAAAATTTCCCTTTGGTATATATTATAAGACTGAAGCGTTCGCACTGCGTTTCCAGCATCTCAATAGAAAACACTTTACAGTTACCACGCCAGCGGATGTGATGAGAATAGGCTGGAGAATCCAACTACAGGGAACGAGCATGCTGGCGTACTAGCCACTGCACGGCTCGGAATTTCATGGGAAGCTAACTTCTTTTGTAAAGAACAATTGCTCCGTGTATGTGTGAGGAGGTGGAGGCTTGCTGACTAATTTGTTAGGTTAGAGGGGCGGTGTAACCTCGGGAAATTTAAGTTTTTAAAATAATTATTTGATATTTTTTGAATAATTTTTAATAATAAATTTTTAATATCTTTAATTATAAGTTTTTAGTAATTATTTTATTCTTTTTAGTAATAAATTTTTTGATTTTTTTTAGAATTTTTCGACTTTTTTTTTATTTTTGAGGTCAAATATCAAGGCCAAAATGATATGGGTCAAAGATGATGGACGGGGCACCGGAATTACAGAGCATGATATCGGGTGGTCAACTCCTGGCATTTTATAAAATTTTAAACGATTTTTAAATACGTTTTTAATAATAACATTTTTAACGAGTAATTTTTACAAATTGTAGAACAATTTATTAATAATATTTAATAATACTTTTTTTTTTTTTTCCCGATTTTTTGAGAATTTTTAGGAATTTTTTGAAGATTTTTTTAGGGCTTTTTGCGTTTTTTTTGTGGTTTTTGGGGTCAAAGGTCAAGGGTCAGGGGTAAAAGGTCAATGACTTTCAAGATGGCGGTTGGGTGACGTCACAACATGGCGGCCGGCGACTGGCTCCTACTCCGGAATCTGTTGCCTCAGATCGCAGATATTTATTCTACTTCGAAGAAAACCCACCGACAAGCGGCATCGTCTAGCGCTATTCTCACATGTCATAATCCAGGGGCGGCCCCACTGGGATTCAAAACCGGTTCGACTTGGTGGGAAGTGAATATTCTAACCATTAGACCACCGCGACCCCTAATCCGAGATATTTCTTCCAAAGCTATGAACGCCAAACCAACAACATTATTTATATTTCCGTAGTCAAGGGTGTGAGAGATGGAAGGTAGCGAAGATTGAATGCCAGATATTTAAAACAAAATTGTGTTTTTACAAAACAACGTATTGGCAATTGAATCACAGTGGATCTCTTTATTGTTTTCTTTTGTGTCATTAGCGGGAATAAAAAGGATACCTTTAATAATGATTTAACAAAGAACGTCTGTAACAATAGTCAAAAGCTGTCTCGAAAATCTACAAAACTGTTTCCTATGCCTAACAAAACAATTCGTATTAATGATATCTCATAAGGAATAGCCTACGTGACAAAAATTAGCTAATCCAATAAATTGCTTCGTCCTTGCAAGATAACTGCAATTATTTTATTACTTTAAATTTTCGAGAAGAAATATTTCCTAAACATTATTAATTTCGTTTTTAACTCATTTGTAGTTTCACATTATCCTGTAGTATAAACCTAAAAATGGCACAACTTTAGTGTCACTGCAACGTAATTACTGTAAACCAAATTTAATTTACGATGTTTTAGCTACTTTACTATTTGCAAACAGCAAAAATGGAATTTATAAATACCAAACCTGTAATAACGTATAAATTTGCCTATTAAGGTAAGATACAGGAATTAGACTTCAGAGAACGTATAAATAATATGAAAATGGATAAATGGGTCTACGAGGTGACACTTTGTTTTGATGTCTCTCAAATGATATCATAAGAACTCACGTTTACTCTAAATCAGGCAATAATCGATATTCTCACTTATACTAAACTGTGTTACCACTATGTCATCACGATTCTACTGGGATTGTTCAGAATATAACTTGTTGTTAACATGTATTACTATGGATATATTTCGAATTTGTTGTTTAAAGTAAACTTAACCGCATTAAATATCGGGGGAAAAAATGAGCGGCAATTATATAAGTTTTATTCACGGGTTCGTTATCGGTGGAAAGGGAATATTTACAGTTAATGTTTATGTACAGATTGTTGAATGCCATGCCATTTAGTAATGGATTATGGTAGTGTTGTATCAAACGCCACAACATGTTTACAGAAATCCCGGCAACATTGTAATATGCTTAGACGTAAATTTTTTATTTATATGTCTAGAATGGAATGGGCATATTCGTTTGCTATACTTGCAAATATATATATATAATTAATATAACACAAAATTATTCATAGGTTATTTCTACTTATATATGAAAATAATGAGGATATGGATTAAAGTACTAAAAAAAGAGTCTTATGTAGTATGGAAAGGCATCGCTATGTGTGATTCAAGGAAGTGAAAATCAAGAACTGAATGTAAATTACCTAATATATTCTGATGGGGTTGGTTTTATCGACTATATGTTTTAATTACCAAACCCATCACACACCGCAATTAGTTGATACAATGTATAGTTTTCGAATTAAATTTGTTGACAGTTTTTCGAATAAAATTGTGTGGAAACCACAAAATCAGTAGTATGTATGCAAAAATAATTGTTCTAAAATTTATTTTAAAAAACACTCATAACTGTGTATTAACAAATTAAAAAAATCCTTTTAATTTTATTTAAATTTCATTTTGGTAAGAAATAAAATACTTCATTAAAAACTGAATAAAAGTGTTTTTTGAGCACACAAAAATTTCAATGTTATAGAGTTATAAATATTTATTTTTGATTGTATTAAGGCAAATATTTTTTTTATTTACTGCTTTTATGGTTAACATACGTAATATTTTCCCCAAAAAGCTGTACATTTTGTAGACGAAAACTACAGATTGTATCGACTGTTACATGAGTAACCAGCATTCAAATATATTGTCACTAAACCTAACACCGCCTACATATATTAATTATTTCAAATCTGTTCTCGATTTTATGTTTCGGGAATTCTCACACTTCAAGAACTTACCATAGCCCATAATGGACGTACGTTCTATGGGTGGATCTTCCCTGTGTCACAGGCCGTCCAGCGTTCTTCTGGAATTTTTACTATCCCAACTTCATACGGACATTGTACACTCTTGTTTGTGTAATTTTAGTTCTGGCAGCGATCCGTCACTTCAAATTATTAAATGACCAGAATGTTTCGTTGCACCTGGATACCTCGTCTGCATAAGCCACGTTACTGACACGCTGATTTCTTTCTTTTTCTTTTTTTTTCTTTTGCAAGAAGTATCAAAAATTCTTGGTGTTCGACGTGAGTTCTCTACCAGCAGTGCGATGGCACTATAGGCTGCTCACGGTAAAATTAGCACTTTTGAAAGCCCTGCTTAAGATTTACTTGTATGCAGGTTGTGTATTCTTCCGCCCTATGTAACATTAACACTGTCATGGGCCTCATTACTTTATTTATGCGTCGGTCAAGTGAAAGTGTGAAATTATTAGAAAAGCAAATATTTTACAAATCTGCTAATTTTCACACTTCGATGCATTAAAAACAAACATAAAGCGAAAGAAACAATTACAATTATCAGGAATTGTTACCTAACACTTCTTAATCGAGGTTTAGATACGGGACTACTTCCCATCCATCGTTACCAACTTTACTGGACGCATGAAACTCAGGGCGCCTGTTAAAATATATGTAGGTAAGGGCAGTGACATTTTTCTAAGGTTGATTTCAAAAGTGCTCACTTTATTAACACGAAAACTTTAATCTAAGTAATGTGTAAACAAACACGGCTGTATCTCCTAACGATAATTAATAGAAACACGTATGTAACTTACATACCGTAGGACATAATTTATGTGACCATTTGGTATTGTTTTGAGGCTTACTGACCATACCATTGTATTTTCGTAAATAAATCGAAATATGGACTAAGGGTTCTGCTATAAATTAATTATTCTTGGTTAATAAATGAATAACGAGACTGTGGTGTTAAAAGTTTTCTTGGGGAAGATTAATGTGCTGTGCGGGATGAACATAGTATCCGTGCTGAGGGGAAAACACCTTATAAGGGCACATGTTTAAATCTCACCGTTCTATAAATCCAGCATGTAGAAGCTACGAGTGTCAAACTTGTATGTGTTTCATGTGACAGCAAAAATAAATATATGGTCTGGGAGAGCGATGTGTATTTCACGTAATTTCTCCCCCTGATCAAAATTTGTTTTTGTTTCAGAGCCGTTATACGTGTGCAAGTAACTCGTGGTCTTTTGCTGTGACCGCTTGGGAGATCATGAACCTGGCGCGAGAAAAACCATTTCAACAACTCACTAACCAAGAGATCATTATGAATGCCGACCAGATGTACTATGGAGAAGAGCTGAAGGTACGGGTTTGGTGGATTATACCGTCAGGCTGATCAAGAACCAGAATATTTGGCGATATTTCGCGACATGATATCAATGGTAGCTTGAATAAAATGCCTAACGATCTGCATAATAACATTCATAATATATATATATTTTTTAGAGTAAATATAATAACCTTAACCATAAATATTTATTCGTACTTATTTTAAAAAAAAATACTGTTCAACATGAAATTTAGTTTCAACTAAAATGTTTATTAAAGTTACAGAAATTGCAGATTGCAGTTTGTTTGAAATCCAATAATTGGTTCACATAGTTATTTTTAATTTAAAATTTGTCTCAAAAATAAAATTGAAATACGGCAAACCGGTTAACCAATGTTCAAGAAATATTCTTCATTACATTCATTAACAATTATTTTCAGCCGTATCCTAACGCTTTAACTGAAATTTGTACGAGAAAGAAGATAAATTTATAACTTCTATAGCTGATTTCATTAATTTTGAAAAGTTATTTTCCTCCATTCTCTTACATTTTTAGACTACTATTTTTTTTTTCGTATCACAATAATAAAAATGTGTAATATAAAAAAAAAATTAGGAAAATTCCAGTCTCTTGAACGTTCTTAAGGAAATATCGTCTTTTTATATTGGTCAGAGGTACTTATTCTGTTTTTTTTTTTGCCTCCAGGTGTTACTTCCAAAGCCTGTTGTATGTGCGCCGGATATTTACGAACTTATGTGTGAATGCTGGAGAAGAGATGAAGACTTGAGGCCTACTTTCAAGGATATCTACGCAATTCTGAAACGGAAGATAGTGGGATACCGCCCAGGGGACTGAAAATGAAAAAAATCTAAGAGGCAAAAATTTGGAAAAAAATATTTCCTTTTAACAGTACAAACACGTTTCTCCGGCACGCATAGGCGGCAGTGTCTGTTCTTCCGAGGACACTGTGCTACTGTATACTGCTCTGGACACTTCAACATTGGGTATCTACCTCAGAATTGAAAAATGTCCATATTCAAATAACACTTTTTTTTTCTCTCTCTCCCCATTACTGGAGTTATACATCCGTATCACTACTGAGAAGACTTAAGTCCCCGAATAATGAAGTAATTGATCTAATATTCCCAAATTTCGCAAATGCCTAAAAGGTTAAATTTCTCTCTCCTGAATAAATAGCTTCTTTAGTTCACGTACAACTACTCTGTATCATACCGTAGCATTAAAAAAATGCTTGAATGCCTTTTTGTAATATTCTATTAAGAGTGGAATGTAAATTTTATTTTAAAGTGTGAGCTCGGACATACAAAGTTCTTTGTGTATATCACAAACGTATTATGAACTCTTGCGAGTATAGAAAATTGAACATACCTTGAAATGATGACTATCTTCAGAAGAGACGAAGTTATGACCAACTAAAAAAAATGTGAGCTTAAATTGTTAACATTTCTCACGTCCGCCACGCGATGACTGCAAAGACTGACGTGCGTGCTAACTTAACTTATACTTTAGCCCGTTATAATATCCGCTGTCATTATTAAATCGAATCTAAGGATCACTAGTATTCAGACGAACTTTGTGTTATTTACTGATAACTTGCGGCGACAGGATGTCTACAAAGAGCTAAAATAAATCCCACATAAATCCTTCATTTTTACCGCGTGTTGATCACATCGGCACGTTTCCTTCTTCAAAATTTTTGTGTGTTACGCGTGAGTACAGAGCTTCCTAGGTCATTAGTGTATATAGCAATTCATTCTGTAGAACTTAACTCCTAAGAATTAGAGAGCATAACTAGGATGGAGTTCTTATGTAGAAGCTCTAACGTCATTGTTTATTTCTTCACCACGATTCCAATGTTCTTTTGAATTACATTTTATACCTGATGTAGTGTACAGATGTGAAATGTAATTAAATCTGAAGAGAATTTTTGAACAACGAATTAAAGAGCATTTGTGGCCACTGCTCGTAAAAGAAACTGGAAGATTTATATAGAGTGTATGGAAATATTTTTTAAGAAAAACGAGTGAGGTAAAATTTTTGGAAGTATGGTAAACACTTTCTGTACATGTTACAAACATACAAACATTTTTTTGTAAAGCAGTTGCCAAAGATTTTATTGTAACTGTACATGTGATTTATTGTATATTTACAACACATTGTTTTATAAAAACACAATATTTTATGTAGCTCAGTCTACAAGATTATTTCTTTAAATTCAACATTGGTTTTACTCATACACACCAAGGATCCATAAAATGTACTCTAATATATTTGTAGTGTTACAAAAATATCTTTGGCAACTAGTTTACCAAGAATACAGAGCACAAATTCACAAAAAAAAAATTACAATGTGGATAGATTTGGTTTTGCTCTTCGCATTGAACATTTCTCGGCCTCTAATTTTTTTTTTTAAAGATGTAAAAAGCAGCATATTATATGTGTGTCATATTATAGAATACTCAAGGGGAAAATTATATTTTTTTCTTTCGCAGGTTAGGCAGTGTTTCAGGACTGCAAGGCTGATCATTGGGAAGTCGCACAAATTTCAGGAGAGCATACTCCTACACTATACCTATCATTTTATTCTCCTCTTTGATTACGTTTTCAATCTCGTAGTCATTCAATCTAGACCAATATCTTTCGTAGCCTATCCCTTCTGCCGACCGGTTATCCCCAAATATCGATTTTCTATTTACCTCTTATACCAATACTGCAGTCATCCTCAGGTAATTAAATTTTATCTCTGACACCAATCACATCTTAAAAATCTATTGACCTCAACCTCCACTTTTTAATTACTCACTCCACTCACCTAACCAGGACCTTTTAAATGTGAACAATATGGTACTACAGTATTTTCGAACATGAACTCTAATGCTTGTAAACAGTTTTTAGGTTATTTAAATGTGTCGTGTACCCTTTTAAACAGATAGGTGTCATTCATTGCTGCACTTTTCCCATTACCGCACATCTGTCTAAAGCCACTGTCACGATGTGTCAAATTTTCCCACCAAATTTCTTCCAATAAGTTTGGTCAAGTAAAGTTGGATGGTTGTGACGTCATCGAAACGTCATTAATGCCGCCGTATTTGTCTGGAAATATTTGATGGCTCCAGTTTCCACCAAACATTTGAATATTGGACAGGTTCTAAAATCTCTTTGATGTTTGACGAGCTCAGCCAATCATAATCGTGCTTTACAAAAATGGCCGTTTCCGACGTCACGGAACTTTGAATTGGGAAACAATTGCTGGAAACTAAATGAGATTGTAGAGATAATTAATTTATGTAGAAGCTGTCTGAGCATGAATGATATTTTAAGTTAATATTGCACATAATATTAAGAAATAAGAGGAATTATATTTCAATATTAAGAAATATATCTGATGAGACAAATTTAAATTTAATAAGAAATGAAAATAAATCACAACATTTGTTACATTTCTTCCTATAATAGACTGCACGGAACAACAACAGCAGTATCTCACTTTGAAAATAATAAAAAACAAAAAAAAATCAGAACAGCTTCGGCAGTAGGAAAAACTAATAGTGTGGCACATTTTCAAACACATTCAAGATTATTTGATAACATTTGTTGGAAGGAAAAATTTAATGGCTGTATTTCATCTTCAAATTTTACTGTCAAATATGTTTTAAGGCGAAAGTTTGACATTGTGGCAGGTTCTTTAGCCTCAGACGGCATTCCATCATAGCCCACAATTTTCTTTACTGAGATCCTAAAATATGTTCTCCATTTCCCATCTTCTGCCTTTGGTAGTCTTTATAATCAGCCTGAGAATAATAAATACAGCTCTTTATGCATAATTCTTTCTTCGCAAATATTAAAAAGGAATCCCTCCTTTTATTTTACTTAGGCTTAAAATTGTTCCCTGCTTATTTGACTAAATTGTTTACTTAAGTTTATTGCACTCCTCGTTAAACTCGTTGCTGTTTTATACAATTCTTATAATTTTTTCATGATTTCCAGTTATGCCACATCTTACACTACAGACTTAGCTTAGTACTCTCTTATTCATATTTTATTTGTTGAAAAATAATGAATTAATTTTCAAATTTTACAGTGTATTTCAATAACATTTTTTAGGCGAAACGTTTGCTAACGAAACGCCTAAGTAGGTTAGTTGTAGAGAAATAGCAATAAACCGATTTTCATGTAATTTATAACTTGCATCAACTAAGCAATATATTATGTGTGATACTATTGGCATTATTTTCACTTTGGTGAATAATATAGGAGAACTATCCTATGAGTAGAAGTGCCCCGAAACGAAAACAAATGTTTGAAAAACATCTTTATTGCTTCTATTAACACAACGCCCTAGATGTTTTTTTTTTTTCATTAACGACAATAATCACATGGAAAATAATTTAATTAAAATATCTGTTACTGTTATTGCAAAGCTTACAGATCAGGAGGATGGCAGGTATGTAGTTTGGATACGAAAAATTGCAGTTCTTTCTTAAAATTTAAAGCAAAATCTGCAAGATTTCTAGAACAAAAGAAATACTTAATTGGTTTTTTTGAGGTGAAAAGGTGAATGCTTAGTCAAATCCTGCCGATAAAAAAGCGATGTTCGTTCCAAATCACTCTCTTGGTATCCCCGAAAAGATACTGACTTAATTTTGGTTCTTCATTCCGTGCATACTGTTACGTGAATTCCTCCTATTGTTTGATATTTATATTATATGTCCAGAATATGTCCTTCATTTTTCTTTCTTTTTCTTTAACTGCATATGAAATTACTTTCGTATATTTCTATCCCCTCAAAAATAATAACAATAAAGTAACGTAGTTAATAGAAAAAAAACTATTTTCGAAGGCTTTCGACAGAAAACTAACGGTATCCGACGCATGGTTGCGTTCTACTGAACTGAAATGCACTTTCATGGAAACCGAGGCTTTAGCCTCACGAACTCTTGGTATACTCTATTCACGGTAAAGTGAGAACTTTTTAAGGCCCTGCTATCTTCTACCTTTCTGCCACTTTTTTATGTAAACATTGCAACATAACTAATAAACACGGTGAATACATTTCATCACTTTCGAAAGTTGACGTCTGAGACTGCAATAAGATATGTTTATTAGGGATTAATGCCTTTCAGGAGGGCCTTAAAAAATATTCACTTTACCGTAAACAGCTTATACCTACACTGAGTCGGAAATACGTATCAATCAGTGGGGAAAAAAAGCTAAAATCTCAATAACGTTCCTGTCCACAACTGCGCCCTGTATACTCCCATTGCTCCCAAAACATCGCTACGTGTTTGTTTTTAAAACTCTCGCATTAGTGCCTGCCTCACGCAGTGTGGTTGTTTCACACGCAGCCTGGTCCATAGGATGAACAAAAACAAACGATAATTCCTGCATAAATATCAGTCCGCTGGTCGCGGCGCAGTGTCGTTATTGTCTTGTTCCGCCGCGCGAGGTGGCAGCACTGCAGCCAGCAAACACACAGGCATATAGTTAGAGACGATGGTTTATCGCGGGAAATGTTAACTGTGTGCTAAAGGCTGTTCACGATAAAGTGAGCTCTTTTGAAATTAACCTTAGCAAAAAGTCACTGCCCCTGCTTACCTAAATTTAAACGGACGCACTGAGTGGCATGCGCCCAGTAAACTTGGTGACGATGTGTGGAAAATAGTTCCATATTTTAAAGTCGAATATTAAGTGTTAGGCATCCATTTCTGATAATTTAAATTATTTCTTTGGTTTTCTGGGTTTTTTTATGCATCGAAGTGTAAAAAAAAGAGTAGATTTGTAAAAAATTTACTTTTATAATAATTTTACAGCTTCACTTGACTAACGCACGAATAAAGTGATGAGGCTCATGGCAATGTTAATTTTACATAAGGCGGAAGAATACACACCGTGCACACAAGTAGATCTTAAACAGGGCTTTCAAAAGTGGTCATTTTACCGTGAACAGCCTATAGGATTCAACGTACCTACTGTACACACGCCCGGCAGTTTTCTTTTCTTATTGGCTGCCATGCATGTGTGAAGCTACTACCCTATTTCACTGTTGCCAATAAGGATTCTGATACTACGGTATAAGGCAGAACGTTCGTGATTATTATGCAAACGACTTATCCGAGTAAAAACCTTATTCATCCAATCATAAAATAATAAACTAGATAGAGTGTTATCTATTACATGGTGGCTCAAAATTTTTCGCGATTTTCCATTACTTCTTCTTATAGTCCATTCGCAGTAATTTCACTATTTTTGAATCAAACTTTTGAAAATCAGTCCATGTATAACGTGCTCGGTTTTTCCCCTAAATATGTCCTGTGTCGTTACATAAAAGTATCTTATTTTCGGTAAAATTGAACTTTTGCTTGTATTTTAGTTATCATTTTTATAATATCTAATTTATAATTTATATATATATAACGAGAGGGTAAATAAGTGTGATGGTGATAGCTGGAAATAGTTCTCATGCAAAATGTTATTAAACATAGTGCGCATGTATCCGGTGCGTTGGCACTTTGGTTCAATTGGATAAAATGAATATTTCCTTGAATAAGGTTTGTTTAGTTGTTTATTAGAGATTTCATAATTGAAATTGTATATGTTGTTCTAAATCTGCAAATGAATATCGTTTTAGACAATCATAATACAACTTATAAAAAACGTTTTTCGAACCTGCACAATAATTATTGTAAAATATACACCAACACCCATAAAACACGCATATATATATACATACTATACTTAGTTAAGCTTTGTTTGTATGAGGCTTAAGAATAGCGTGAGAGCAGAACTTAAGCATGACTTCAAAAAATTCTGAAATGACCATGAATGGAATTTACGAAATATCGTGGCTTGTTAATTTTTTCTGGGATGAAGATCTACTGGATTTGTATTTTTTTTTTCCTTGAACAATTTATTTCTTCGAGAAAATATATACAATTAAAGCTAGTGTACACTGAACTTTTACAAAGATGGTTATATGTTGCAAGCCGGAAAAATGAAAATGAAAAGGGATGGATGTTCATACATTATGTAGTTTTGTTAATATTGTAACCGTGTAGACTTCAGTTACAAGGGAAATACTTATAACTACAGCCCCATAACGATAGTTCGTTTCAATATTCAATTAACAACAAAATAAAATTAAGCCCTGAATGTATAATAAAATAAGCAGGTCTCTACCATAACTTTCTAGCTCGCTGACGGAAGTTTGACACCAAAACCATATGTAAACTGAAGAAATTCCGTTAAGAGTACAGAGACGCGAGTGCTGAATGTTTCACGTCACAAATGGGAGATTAAGTTAGTTAGTATATTACACTTTGTTACTGTATCAACAAATTTGTTTACGTTAAAAGATCTAAAAATGGGTACATCAAAACCAGTGGTTGAGATTGTTGTATTCTGTTCGCGGTGCTGGTGATAACGGATATCGTCGAGTCGTTTTACAATCTCAAAAGGCGGCAAAATTAAACTAGTGACATTGGTAGTTCTAGACTCACTTGAAAGTGGGTATAGACTGAACTAACTGTTCTGGAGGCCTCTACTACGTGATATATGTACAACCACGGAAGTTTAAATTAGACGATCATCGCTCCATGATGAAACGTACGGAATGGTCAAAGGCGTATATTCATCTTAGTAGAGATAACTTATAAATGGGTGTTTTGGACACGCTCTTTTTACTATCTAAACTCATGATAGAAAAGTAGAAGTAAACAAACAGTTTAGATTAAACTTTATATTTTTCTTTACAAATAAGAGCACAAAATAAGTTGGTCTAATTACTCTACACGAAAATTGCTTTAGAAACATCACACACGGAAGTAAGTATCTGTTGCAAATTCTACAGAAATTAGCATGTAATGTTAAAAGTTGCTGGCAAGTCTTTCCTAAGCTTCTTTGGATTTCTGTGAGTATATAAAAATGCTGTCTCTCTTGCCGAAAATAAGCCTTAGAAAAAAAAAGTTTCTTAACTTAGTTCTTAGGGTTATTTTTGGCAGTGAATACAGTCCATTAAATACTCACAGACATCTTGCATTACCATTTCCATTTAACTTTAAATATGAGGTTTTAAGTATGCCCCTTCAAATACCTTGAGAGAAAGGTTAACACTTTAAATTACTAACTTACCGAGTCATTTAACCTGCACAGTCCTACAGAAGTAGGATGAACTATATTTACTTACGAAATGAAGTTCATGTATACTGGATGACTACAGCTACTGATTTTTCGCGGAAAAATATGAGTACGCAGTAGACTCCAATACTATAGCCACCCAAAAGTAGTTTGTATATTGCCATTCGTTGCTGCCTACTTGAGAAGGAGTTTTCATAATTGACCGGGCCACTCAGAATCCCGCAACATCGGTACGGCTCCTGCGAGATTCGTGTACAGTAAGTTAATGCGTTTCACAAAGTAATTCAGCCAATGAAGGTATGTAAACGACCCGAGAGGTTTTGAGATATAACTTGTCTTGAAATCTTTTCGCGAAATTCCACTACCCCTACGTATGACTTGAATGCATGAGCTCACTTGACTCCAGATAGATATTAAACAATCTTGGTCATGGTATCATATTTTCACCAATATTTTGGATTATTTCAATTGTATCAATATTGGCTATTCAACTCACCCATTCAGTGATGAAGACTCTTATTATGACTTGCAAAAAAAAATAGGTTATAATAAATCTCAATCTCGGTTGGGATCACAAATCTTCCAGTTTCTTTGAAGTTCTATGTTATATAAGTAGTCTAAAGTATTTAGTAAGTATCTGTAAATTATAATAGCAACAAACTTGCTCATATCTATTTTTGTATCATGCTTGTATTTTCTATCAAAACAAAGGAATCTATTGAAAATGCTCTATTAAACGAAATTGTATTCGTGAATCATAATAAAGAAAATATAATAAAATACAAAAATAGAGCAGAGAATTTTTTACCCATTTTATGACTGGTTTTGTTTATAGGCTACATGTGAATTAACTTTTTAAAATTTCGTTTAGGAATCAGATATTCTGGAATTTACATCAAACAGCTAAGTATGTCTTCAAGTTATGTAAATTATTACGAATGATTGCAGTATGTTCAACCCTGACAATCAAGGTAATATAAGCTACTGTAATATGTAAGTATGCTACAGTATACAGTATTAAAGTGACTGCCTGAATTTTGGTATGTATAGAATGTGTTCACATTCATTTGATTTATGGCACAAGTTACGAGCAAGTTTATTAATTATGAAATTGCGGTGTTCTTCAAAACACAGTTTTGAAATGCTGTTACAAATGTAGAAAACTCTATTTTTGTGCTGAGATCTAGCAGCCTTTATCGTTCATATCTAAAAGTCAAACCTGCGTAATCAATGGTACGCATATAAATAGACGTAGAGATACATGTAGAGAGTTTACAACTAATGTCTTGTGATTCAGTGTGTTCCACAGCGTCATATTTAAAACGTACTGTACACAATAAATTTATGAAACATCATGTCTGTTTTTTATGCTTATGAAATGATAAGGATGCACTTTTACACAATGATGAGACTATAGGACTGTGGCTGTTATGTAGTACAAGACATCATGGAGATACTCCGAAAAATAGTTCGCACATCACACAAAACGGTATCGCTATATCAAATTACATATTTTATAGGCTATTCACAGTATAGTGAGCACTTTTTAAGACCCTGCAAAAATTATCCTTTCATTTAATTTCTAACTTTCCACCACTTGTTAATATAAACATGGCAACGTGACTAATAAACACAGTGTATACATTTCACTAGTCTGAAAAGTTAACGTCTGAGGCTGCAATAAATTACATTTATTAGGTGTTACTGCATTTTGAAAGGGCCTTAAAAAGTGCTCACTTTACCGTGAATGATCTATAGCTTATCCTCACAAAGACACTGTGTGCTACGTCCCAGCAGCCGGTTATGCTCATCGAACCAACGTGGTTGACTTCTAAACTCTATAGCTCTATTCTCCTGATGTTATTGTGCTGTCAAGCCTGAGTGAAGAGAAGAAGCGTTAAGCCCACGTGCCACGATGGAAGATTCCTTGGGCGATTCCGCGCAAGATTTCATGGGCCCTCGTATGGGTGGTTCTATGGGAAATTCAGCATTTTTCGATGGGAGTTTCCTACGAGATTGAATTTATACGCAATCAGACAGAGAGGGTAGTGGAGTATGGTTTGAGGATGTAGTTGTAATGGTATTTATTTGTTTTGAGAAACAGCGATAACAAAATTAAAAACAAACAAGTAAGGGGGGGGGGGAGGACGAGAAAATGTATACTGAGGCTAAAAGAGCATTGTGAGAAAATTATGATGACCGTACCTGTTTATTTTAAACTAAAATTCCAGGTAACACAACAAAACGACTCGGCTCTATGCATAATCCTATTGTAGCAGTTTCTCTCTCGAAATTCAGTGGGCTAAACCAAGTTCGTTAAGGGATGGATGTCTTTATTAAATAACAGAGTTAATAATTAGAGTATTATAATTATTATAATATCCTAAATTTATTTATAATAATAAATCAAATTCTCTCAACTCAACATCTCACAATAAATTGATATCACGTACTATATACAATTAATGATTTCAAATCATACAATTTATAACTATCTCAAAGAAATCAATGGAATTAAATAATAAAAAATCAGTCCCAATATACAGCGAATCAACCTAATCAATTATTTGATAAATTATGCGTCCATAGTTTACAGTTCCAATATTTACAATAAAATCTGTATTACATGTCCACTCAATCCCACCTCAGTTTAGTCCATGTCCCGCCAGTCGCAATGTTCCAGACTTCTCCGAGCGCGCTCACGCACAGAAGCCTTCACTCGCCGGGTCTCACGCCCTCCCGTCTATTCACAACAAGAACACCTCGCCTGCAGTAGTACCGTACTTAACTTTGCGGCCGCACTCAGCTAGATAGACTTCGCCAAAGATTGCTAGCCACTGGGCCGCGGCAGAATTTATAGTGTCGTAGGCCTTTACCCAGATTTTTCTCTAACTCATGTGCTGCGCCGAGCGTCCTAATTCCCACATCATTCTTGCGTCTCCTACAGGAGTCGGCTTCTTCAGCGAGGAGGGGGGGATGTGAAACCAGTCAGTCTCGGCGCTGTCAACATTCACGGGTTCCGGGGGAAGGCAGGGTCAACATGGCGGGTCACCCCCTCCCTCCCACCCACAGCGCCGGACAAAAGCCCAGTGCCAGCTGCAGCGCGTAACAAAGATGGTTGGCATCTGTCGGGTGGGTGGCTAAGTTCTGACCCCCATCACCAGGACTGCATAGTGCAACCCTGGTTACACACCAGTTGCAACCTCATCTCATATCACCCTGCAACAAATTTACAAAAGTCTATCTTCGCTAACTAACAACTGTTTGACTACTTTCTCCAGCCCTAGTCCAGTTAAAGAAAATTATTTTATCCTCCGCGACTGTCGCATAGATTTTTTACGGCCCTCTCCGTTTTGCCTGGCTTGCTATACTCTTCCATCTAGACCCATCTTATTTCGGGGTGTGTCCATGGCTACAATTGCGTCCATGGCGCCAGACAAGCCTGCTCAGCCGCGATGCATGCGCCCATTTTAACATAATAAACCCGACCTAAGGAGTATAGGGCTTGCCCTGAGATGCATCCCATATTCCAACCATCTTAGCTACTAACAAGCATGCTGGAGGGCACACAGTACTGTGAAGGAGCTCACGTTGGCGTTGCGAGATTTGGGGGCTCGCCAGAAAAAAAAAATAATAATTTGCGCGTAAAAGTATAATGCCGAAGTCGTGAGTGAAAACTGTTCTTGAACAACAATTGCAGAAGTAAAGCCGGATAAATCGCACTCGCCTCTACTTGTGCGGCAGAAAGTATCGTGCGATCGGTTATTCCATAGACACCTCCATACCTGCTTGCATTCAGACTCGGGTAGCAGGTCTCGTGGAATATTCCGCCCGAGCTTGTACACCGAGGAAAATGTTTTGTTGAATCAAACAAAGTTTGTTTTGTGTTGGCACAACAAACTAATTCTTTGTACAAGGCCAATGAAATATTTTGTTGCTGAAAAAAATAATTTCTTTGTTCTAAGTTAGTTCCATCAAAACTAAAATTAGTTTGGTGCAACCGAACGTTTGTTTTGTTCTAAATACAGTAAAGAGTTTCGGTTAATTTACAAAAGTTTCAAGCCCGTCAGAAATTCGAACCTACATTGGTTGCGCTGGAGTGCTCCTATCAAACTCAGCTAAATTGAATTTTTTGTATAATTTTCCTTTCAAATACTGGACAACGTGCATAAATGCGTATTTCAAGTTTTACACATTTACTTTTTACTTTCCTGTAGAATGGGGTTTATTAGGATGTTTATACCATTATTAAGCATCAATAAATACAATAATAAACAATGGTGCTATCCTAATTGCCGCAAGTAACCTCTCTGACTGTATTTTCGAACGAAGGCAATCATACGAGTCAACGCAAAGGTTTCGTTTATTCAACAAAATTGAACAAAATTAATTTTGTTGCTTTTCAAGTTTTATTTACTCAACAAAATATTTTCTTGGTACAGCTTAAAATATTCTTGTCCAAATACAAAAAAAATGTTATTAAGTGGGACAACGTTTTATCTCAGTGTACGGAAAATATTACCGTGGGACACAGGCTTTATGTTAGCGAGGCAAGACAGCTTTCACCATGCTGAGCGTGAATCGTTAATCATGTTTAGGGCCGTTTACCACTTAATTAGAAGGTTCATATCTCCATGTGCTTTAAACTTTTATGTCCGTGAACACAGTGATCTTCGGTGGGCCTCGCCACAATGGTGAGAAGGCCGAAACTGGAGCGTAGAGCTTGAGACTAACCCACATGCCTTGCAACCTGAATATCGAGTCAGTAAACTAGATTCGTGCTTTCGAATTATTTGTGGTACGTAGAATTACAGGATTTCTTTAACAACAATCCTTGCTGAAATGCGCATGCAAGATCTCTGCTCTCTACGATGTATTAGCGAGATGTTAACTCTAATCTAAAATCATGTAAGAAATACCCAGACAGCCAACATTAGGTACTTAGCAGCCATCGATCACTGCTCCTGTACTATGAGAAAAATAAATATATAAGCCAAATAACGGAAAATCCTCAGCTTCCCAGAAACCCGAGATGAAGAACGAGGGAAAATACAAGCTTGAGTGACGTCACACTGAGAGAAAGGTTTTGTTGGAGACAAAAACTAATTTGTTTGTGTAGGGCCAAAAAGGTATGAAGTTGCCTCAACTATGTATATTCTTCAGTAAACAAAACTTCAATAGCAACAAAATTAATTTTGTTTAACAAAATACACGCTTGAATTTAAAAAAAAAATATGCGTGTTGGGCCCAAAAGAAATTAGATTGCCAACAAAATAGTTTGTTGTATCAACAGTATGTATTTGTTTGGCTACTAATCTGGTTGCCTTCATTCAGGAAGACAGCTCGAGAGCGTGTTTGTATTTTTGTGACAATGCGGATAGTGACGGTGTTTGCTAGTGCATTTATTGATGCTTAGTAATGGTACAAACATCCTAATAAAACAAGTTCAACACGGAACTATAAAGTAAAACTGTAAAAATTGAAATAATTATTTGGGCATGTTTTCGAGCATTCAATTTACATATTTGAAAACATTCGTACTTTACCAATAGCCACTTTGGCTAAGGTTGTTAGAGCGTAGCGCTCGGATACGAACAACGAAGGTTTGAATTTCTGTTGGGCTTACACATTCTTTCATACTAACCGAAACTATTTAATGTACGTATAACCAAACGAATATTTAGGTGCACGAACCATATTGTTGGTTTTGAGCAACCAAATAAGAGCAACAAAATAGTTCGTTTTCAACAACAAAATATTACATTGCCCTATTACAAGTGAAGTGAAGATATTAGGGTGGCTCTTAATAGCCGACGAGGGTGATTGAGATGAGTATGGAGCAACGCTAGAATGAAAAATGGGGTGAGGGGATGGGAGACCCCCGAGAAAACCCGCCGACCAGCGGCATCGTCCGGAACGATTCCTATCCCTACTGCAAGTTTTGTTTGATTCGACTGAAACTTTTCCTTAGAGAATCGCCACATCGGGTCGTGGCAGATCCCTCTCGCCGAAGTCGAGTTGGATCTCGAGCCAGATATGCTGTATCGCTCCGCGTCTTACAGGAAGAAAGTGGGGGGGGGGGGGAGCGGAACGGGAGCCTCCCACAGGAACTCGAAAAGATCTCTCTTTCTTAAAATGTGCGGTGCTCACGTTACCGCTCTCCTGGGAGGAAAGATCCACCCTCCCCCCCCCCACACCACCCTCACACCCCGACGTGAGATGTCGACCCACACACGTCGGCTGGGTCAGAGACGTGCCCTGGGACAACCGGTGAGCATCCGACTTGGCTCGTATTTCTTTTATTTTACTGCCAGTAGCTGCGAGACTACTAAAGCCGATATAACACGATACCTGAAGCCGTACTTAGTTCTTGTACAAGCTTCTACAAGGCATGGTGCACGAGCCGGTATACCAGCAGCTACATGAGCCACCATGGAAGATTCATATTACACGACAGCAGTTTGCGTACCAGCATTTGGCACGCTCTGTGGATGCACAGTGTGAGGTTTGTAGTAAATATGAACCCCATTCGTAGAACTGCTACCAGTTAGTAACGTGCGTAAGCATATGAAAAAAAAAAACTAGTTAGCCCATCTTAATATTGCTGTATTACTGTTCGCCTTTTACATAATTTGATTGCTTACTAGTAAAGTCTCATTCATTTTCTTGAAAATGACGTGATGTCACTAGAGTACGAGCGCGTTATTTTTAATTTCGACGAAAATTACTGACGTTTGAAAAAAAAAAGTGCTTTTCTTTACGTACCGGGATATTACCCGCATGTAAAATTTAATGATACAAAAAAAAATTTGGTCCAGCGGAATTTAGAACACCCTCGAAAATTACATTTTACCCACGGGCGCCGCGATTCTACAACTGTACTACCAGTCAACACGCTAGGTAAGGAGTTTATAAACTGTAGATATTTTAAATCATTGAATTAATTTTTTTTTCATACAATAGGTTAGGTTTGAAGTATTTAGAATGGTTTTAAACAGTAATAAAAAGTTATCACCACCAATATTATTCGTTGTTGTATTTTAAATCTATTTGAAAGAGTTTTAACCTCACGGATGTAAAATCACGATGGAGGCGTCCTTTTCGGTTTCTTCATCAACTCGTTTCAAGTAGTAGCCACGAGGAGCGCCCTACGCTCTGAAACTTCGATGTGATTGGCCAGGTACGGAACCTGGTATGGGACCTGCCACGAAAAATAGGACGTGTCCAGTTACCAAACCTGGTACGAAATCTGGCCGCACAATGCGTGAAATGTCAGGATGGGTGCCACACTAGCTGGTATAGCGGCCGTTATGGCGGACCTTGCACAAGCTTTTACGGAATCTGGCATCGTGTAGTGTCGCCTTGACGATAGCTCCGTTATTTTCTGACGTTAGCAGCGAGTCACCGCCGATTGGTGTTTTTTGGGCTACATCTCCTGTTGAAACCACTAATGTGCGGTAGGTAGGGCTGTCTCAGCAGTAACATATGCTGTGTTATCTTTCAAAATGGCGTCCCAATAGTTTTATCGCCTTCTAGATTCAATTTTTTTATCATTCACTGTCAAACTACCAAATTTGGTTTAAATCGGTATATGACATATATACTGCCAGCATAAAACGTTAAGTTGAAATTCTTACATGGTTAACTTAAATAGATATAGCACATTATTCTTAAAATTTTTATACTGCTGCCATTTAGAAAATAAATGTCTAACTTATTAAATCATGTAATTTTACATGTAATACCATAGTATTAGGGGACTGCGACATTTGGTACAATAAATAGCATCGAATGTTCTTAAATACGCCCACAAAACTAGCCTTTTTAGCATACTTTACCAGGCAAAGAGAGGTTTATGTAGTCACCTGGATGTCTGTCTGGAATATATGCCCCAGTCCCCCCTCTAATAACTTTTACACCCTCAAACAGAATTTCACCAAATTCGATCCACTTGTCGTATTTAGTAACTACATCCGATCTTTATAGTTTTAGCTCAAGCCAGACACTTATTTTCAAAATTGCGACAATTTTTGAAAATTTAGGGTATTATGTCGTCTCGATTATTGCAGCCATCAAATGCGTATAACCAAAGTTACTTTTGTCCACCATTTTTTAAGATAGTACTTTATGAATAAACCAAGTTTTGTCATGTCTCAGGGAAACAATAAACTGTTTACTACCGAATTTGGCAAATAAGTCATACTGCGGTGCGTCTTTTAAAGTGAGGTATTTTAATTGAACCTGACATTAATTTTCAAAATGGTGACAATATAAATATTTAAGCGTAGTATTCTATATGTACGAAACCACATAACCAATCTAAACTTATCTTTGTATGCTGGAAATATATTTTACAATAGTCAAACGTGTATACACAGAACCTCTTTAGTCCGCCATTTTGTAAGATTTCACATGGTTAAAAAAAAAGATTTTCATATCTCGGGCAACAATCAGTCGATTCCTACCTAAGTTGGCAAACAAATAGTACTGTGGTAGGCCATGTAAAATGAAAGGCTATTTTTCAATATAGACAGAGACTTCTTTTCAAAATGGTGGCTATATAAACATTTTAACAATGTATATTATAAATGCGAAGCAATGTAACCCATTTCAGCTTAACTGTTTATGTTGGCAGTACCCGCGCAAGCATCAAATGAGCTAGTTCTAACACATAAACTAACATGTCCGTCAGTTTGGAAGATAGCAACACACGAAAAAATTAACCTTTCTGTCTTATCTCGGGAAAAAGTTAACCGATACCCACGAAATCTATATGCCTGAAGCAGATAGCCAGAGCCATAGAAATATTGTCGGTTACTTTGGCAACAATTTCAACCGAGCTTAATCTGTGGTAGTATCTGTGACCAACATCGCATGTGTCAATACATAACCGTTTAATCCTCTATTATAATTAGATACCTGGAAAATTAGTGTTATTATTTGAGGACATGTTAAACTTAAAAAACACTTTTCCTTTGCAGTACGTGTGTCTTTTGACCGTTCTTAATTTCTTTACTTGACACGCCCCTGGTAACTCTGCGCCAATAAATGAACACTTCACAAGTGTGTGCCCCAATCACGTGCAGTTCACTCAGAAAGGGAGCGACTTAACATTTACGCAGCAACCAAAGGAGAAACGACGCCGGTTCGGGTATATATAGTACTATGAATTTTAGCTCGATGTCAAAAAAATAACGTAAATTTTGCAGGTCCCTAATTATAATGAATACAGAGTGACATGAGAATATGCTACATGTCGGGGCCCAATCAACCGATTAGCCTACAATTGAACTTTGCACGTAAGTAGTGCTAAGGTCATATAAACTGAGAGGATTCAGGTGTGTCTGGCATTATCTACAATCTGGCTACCATATAAATATTTCGATAAGTTTTCGTATCTATTAAAAATTTAACCAAGTTTTATAAAACTTTGTATGCTGAGAGTATCTATTAGAAGCATCAAATATGCTAGTAGAGATCCTCTTTTTATGCTGAGAGTATCTATTAGAAGCATCAAATATGCTAGTAGAGATCCTCTTTTTGTCGCCTTTTTGTAAGTTAATGCCAGATGACCAAATGTACATTTATGATTTGCTTTTAATATTTTTTATTTATTCATGCGATACCTCGGGAACCAATCAATTAATTTACACCAATTTTACACAAAAGTAGTACTACAGTAGGACATGTAAACTTACATAATTTAAGTAGATCATAATTTTTTTTTTTCAAAATCACTGCAATATAAATAGTTTTGATAAGTTTGTCATATCTATTAAATAATTCGAAAAATTCAACCATACTTCGTATACTGATAGTGTTTATTAGAGTGAGTGAGTGAAGAGATTTTGGCGGCTCTTAACATCGAGAACTTGGGAGCCGATAAGGGTGAAGCGAGGTGAGCATGGAGCAGCGCCGAAATGAATGGGCGGGAGAAACAGGAGATCTCCGGGAAAACCCGCAGACCAGCGGCATCGTCCGGTACAATTCCCACATGCGAAAATCCGGGAGCCATCCCGTCGGGAACCGAACCCGGTTGGCCTTGGGGTGAGTGTTTGTTAGAAGCTTCAGATATGCCTGTACAGAACATGTTTCTAAGCCTTTTTTGTTGTGATAGTGCCCTATGAGGAAACAAAAATTATATGCTATATCTGGGGAATCAGTCAACCTATTTCCACCAAATTCTGCACACAATTAGTGCTACAAGCCACGTAAACTTACATGATTTAATTGACTCGCGTGCTGTTTTCCAAAACGATGTCCCCGTAAATAATCAATGTTGGTAAACCCAGTCTACCAATTCTTTAGACTCATTGCAGCCGAAGCTGATGTTAAATGGCTTTCTCAATTCTAATTAAAGTATCTATATTCGTAAGTCACTTAGTTCCCGCTCATTGTTTACACGTGTTTAATCTGCCTATTGCCATCATTCCAAATTTCTCACACTCACGCATCCAGTTCAGTAGTCCCGCCCGTCAGTCTAACCGTCACTGTACCGATATAGGCTGTTCGCGGTAAAATGAGCACTTTTGAAAGCCCTGCTTAAGATATACTTCTATGCAAGTTGTGTATTATTCCGTCTTATGTAAAATTAGCATTGTCATGGGCCTCATCACTTTGTTCGTGCGTTGGTCAAGCGAAGTTGTAAAATTATTAAAAAAGTAAATATTTTTAAAAACTGCTTATTTTTACACACTGGTGCATCAAAAAAAGGAAACCGAAAGAAATAATTTAAGTTTTCGGAAATGTATACCTAACACTTTTTATTCTACGTTAAATTATGGAACTACTTTCCAGCCATCATTACCAACTTTACTGAGCGCAAGTCACTCAGTGCGCCCGTTAAAAATATATGCAAGCAAGGGCAGCGACCTTTTTCGAAGGTTCATTTCTAAAAAGCTCACTTTATCGTGAACAGCCTCTGATCGCTCTTGATGCCACTCGACGCTTTGCCGTCACATCGTCTTTGTACGCCTGTCGCTTAAGGTCGCACAACCCTCCAAACTCCCGAGCTCTCAAAACTGTCGGCTCGCTATTCTTTCCCTAACCTGCCCTATTTCTAAGGAGGCCCGTCCAGAAGGTTCCCCGCACCCCAAGTATCGCTGAGAGAGGCAAGGGCGATGAACCAGAACATTATTTCAATATAACTGGTGAAATCCAATTCTCTGAAGGTCAGAAGCTGAAAATCACTGCATGCTCTCGGGTAAGTTCCTCGACCATCACTCACTCCTTCGTCCGCACAACCGGGACCGGCAAGGGAAGAGACAAAGAGCGGCAAGCAAGTAACAATATGTTAACACAAGCAAAGGTAGCTATGGCACTGACTCTGTTTATACGTACACTAAAGTCGAAGTGTGTATCTTTATATGTATGTAAGTAGGTTTGTTCTTTGTACAATTCTACACCGTTCGACAGATCTGGTGTAATAGGTCATTACAGAGGGTTTGTTTACATTTGTTTGTCTATAGTAAACATTAATGTAATGTTTTGTTTTTATTTTCAATTCCTTTTAATGTTTGCATGTTTCAGTTATCTTTTGTGATCGCCAATCTGATGAAATGATGTAATGTTAAATAGACACAATGTGTGGGAGATATTAAGGCCCCAACTTTGGGATACCCAATTACGTATCTAAGGAGTGTGTTAGCGCTTATACAGAAATTGATATCATTATTAAATTTGCCACACGTATGGGCGTCTATTAATTTTCTGTAAAGTAATGTAATGTTAAGCTAATGGCTCACTTATGAGTACACAAGATTGTCTTATATGATCCACGCTTGGTTTGTCAATATTTCTAAATGATGGCGTGTTGGAAACAGATTAACTTTACAGAAAATTATGTGTGTGTGTATGTGTGTGTGTATATATATATATATATATATATATATATATATATATATATATATATATGTATATATATATGTGTATATATATATATAGACCCAGTATAACTCAATAAATATAAATATGTGTAGTCAAATTAGATTGTGTGCGTGTGGAAAAAACAAAAAACTGCATAAATCATAACAATATGTACAATTTCTTTCCCATGTCATGATCAGGATAATTGATTAATATACACAGACTACTATAGATTGTAAGAAAAGAAATACTTACTACTAACATAACAAAAGGAAACACTTTGAAGAAAGCTTAGGAAAATATAATTAAAGAAATAATGAAAAATCTCATTTCCTACTCACATGCAACATATTTAGACCTTTTTTTTAAACAGAAGACATCTAATATCTAAGTATTCTGCGGTCAATACTCAGAGAAAAATTAGTTACTTCAAAATTAACTGGTGATAAAAGAAACAACTGATTTCCCTAAAATAATCACACAGTAGCTCTGATTAATTACAAACACATTATTTGGACTACCAAACTTAACTGAATAATACTTTGAACAGTTTTATGAGGCCAACCAGGCTTAGTTCACCAGTAGAGTTTAAGAATCATTCAAAATTTATCTTGATAATTTATTACCACATACTCGGACCACTGGATTTGCCATATTATTAAATTCCATATACAACTTCAAGGCTAATAATGTGTTGACTGATTATATAGTAAAGAAAAACCTTACTTGAAGAATTCTGGAGATATTAAGGCACAATAGCTGATATGCCAGACTGCCTCAGAACACCAACCGGGAAATACATAATGAATAATTCTCCTGCAGATAGATTCTCTCCGGTGTCTTTATCAGCAATACTTAATACTGCTCTCTCTCTCTCTCTCTCTCTCTCTCTCTCTCTCTCAATACTGAAAGTCCTTCCTAACAAACAAAAACACGTCTGCATTGTCACATTCCAAAACCACTAAATTGGTTTTCTGCTGTGCACACTTTCATATTCTCTTACCAATGAGAAACAGATAACACACTATTTAAACAATAATTTTCATGATTAAAATTATGCAGCTAAAATGTCAATCTATTAGTGTGTGGATAAAAGATGCAGTATGTTTTTGAGGTAGTTAGAATTGATTGATTTTAAATAAATTACAATATGTGAACATACATATTGATTAATGTGATACGTAAAAGAATTTAAATTAAATTATTCAAATGAAGTTAATAACATATGTTCACAATACTTAAATAACCATGAATGGTGTGTGCAGAAATCTAGAAATAAAAAAGTGTAATGTGGAGACTTCCTATAAAGAAACTCCTTACACCACCTCGTAGGTTTTTTCCTTTCGTGACTTAACATAATACACAAATTTAATCATAATCCACCATGTCCATTTTACAGGGTTTGATTTTTTGTTATTTGTTATCAACGTTAAATTATATTTTGTATTTATCAACGATATTTTTTTCTTATTAATTCACATAAATTTTAATACGTTTTGTTTCTTTTTCATTTTATTTTAAATACATGTTTGAATTTAGCTGCTGTTCGTTTTAGGTTTTTCATTCTTCTTTTCGTACATACCGGAATACGTCAGGTTTTCGGGCC
Source organism: Dryococelus australis (assembly GCA_029891345.1). Taxonomy (NCBI): domain Eukaryota; kingdom Metazoa; phylum Arthropoda; class Insecta; order Phasmatodea; family Phasmatidae; genus Dryococelus; species Dryococelus australis. The sequence continues at coordinate 131,500,763 of CM056999.1, forward strand.
TGTTTTAGCATAGAAAACCAGATATTAATAAACTTCTGGTGGGACATTCGAGATGAGCGGACGTAGCCAATTTATTCCGCCGGGATTATCAAGGTAATTCCCGGCGCCGGCGTAATTTAGATTGGTTTAGTCGGTCCTAGAAGTTTCAGTTCGACGTAGGCATGTCGCGCCGTGAAAGAAGAGGGCGCAGACGTCCAGGGCTTTAGTTTCGTGTGTTTGAATTGCCGCCTAGCGCCGGGCGCCATCTAGCGTCATGCCGATGACGTCTTGTACAAGGTAACGCCAACTTATTTGTAGAGCCGGAGGGGCTCATTCAACTTTATTAAGTGATTTGAAAGATACTTACAATATCCTGATACAGGATTTTAATCATTCCAAGAATTGCTGCGTTTTTAATTATGACCCTCTATTGGTTCGATCTAGTAGTCCCGGAGCCATCAACTTACGCATATCCTTGTGCGATCATACTAAAAGTGTCTAGATTGAAAGGAGATCCAGTATATCGAAAACTTTTTTCTTGGTTCTTGAAATCTTCAAAAGTTTGGTAGTTTTTCCATAGACTAAAGTGTACAGTGAGAGAAGAAGATCAGAACGATTGGGAATATTATTAATTAATGCGGAATAACTTTCTAACATAATTTATTAACCAGCATTCAATTTTATTTCCATTAAATTTTATTTCATTTCTTCCCAGATTTTGCAAACTTTTGTTTTAATAATCCCCCCCCCCCCTCCATAAATACATCTTGTAAGGATGGCGGAATTTTTAAGTAACCAGACTCCAGTTAGTTAAAATAATAACAGCTTGAATTTTACCCATCTACAGAATATTCTAAGTTCAGCAGATATCTAAGATTTTACTAGCTAAGAAAATTTGGTTTTCATTCATGATTATACTTTCAACCTTAAATAAATCCAATTAGAAGTTACGCTATTCTGACTACTTAGTAGTTAATAATTAGATAGAGTCTATTTCTTAGTTTGGCACTGCTATTTTCTTCAAGGAAATGGTTTTCATTTTGAAGTTGAAAAGTTGTCTGATCTATCAGTGCACTTATGTTTGATAATACAACACTGGAACTTGATCCTTTTCCTATCCTGAATGAGGAAATAAATTATAATACCCCTTACCCTCACACAACCTACACAAAGTGCCAAACTGATTTTCACAGCCATCGCCTCCAAGGCCGTGAGCTGCAGAGGTAATACTGTAAGTATTTTCAAATGTATTTGTGACAATGAGGTTGTAAGTAAAATTTACATTCCTGCATTTACTAAAACATCTACCTACATATTACATATAATATATTATACATACATATAATATATTATACATACATATAATATATTACACTAGTCCCAACTTGGTAGAGAGGCTCTTCAATGCTCAAATTTAAATACTGTGTAGTTCAAGATCTGTTCTGACCCTCCATTCTGCCCGAAACACCCAAAATTCCTAAAATGGGTTCGTGTATCTGTCATTGTCTTCCTATACCCGGGAAAAGCCGGGTAGTTATTCTAGTATTGTAGATAAGTTATGAAATGGGATATTGAAACATGACAAGAAAATGTCTCTCTAAAATCTAAATAAATCGTGTGTTTATTTTTTAAATTACTGCTAACTTAGAGTGTGGAGACGCTTACGCGTTAAACTTGCTCTAAAATACGCCTTAAACTTGCTCTAAAATACGCCTTGAAATGGCACGCATGCATTCCTTACATGACATACAATTCCAAAACCATCTCACTGTAAAATTGTGGGTAGCCACGTATGCTGCAGAGTACACGCCAATGAAGTTTAAATGCAAGGAGTTTCATAGAAATACTTTTAAAACTTTTAATGGCATAAGCAAGGACGTATACACGTTGTATCAAAAATACACGTTGATACTTCTATTACATGCTTCTCACATTTAGTGGATGAAAACGTGATGCCTGATAATTTGTCTGGAATACTTAATTCGGTTGTATAGCTCCCACTCACTCCACACGTGCACAGTTGGTGGCTTGGGTTGTTATTGCATGGAATGACATGGTTACAATAGGCTATTCAATTCGGTTGTATAGCTCACACTCACTCCACACGTGTACGGTTGGTGGCTTGGGTTGTTATTGCATGGAATGGCATGGTTACAATAGGCTATTCAATTCGGCTGTATAGCTCCCACTCACTCCACACGTGTACGGTTGGTGGCTTGGGTTGTTATTGCATGGAATGACATGGTTACAATAGGCTATTCAATTCGGTTGTATAGCTCCCACTCACTCCACACGTGCACGGTTGGTGGCTTGGGTTGTTATTGCATGGAATGGCATGGTTACAATAGGCTATTCGATTCGGCTGTATAGCTCCCACTCACTCCACACGTGTACGGTTGGTGGCTTGGGTTGTTATTGCATGGAATGACATGGTTACAATAGGCTATTCAATCTTTTGGCATGTGGCGTAATGTATTAAACACTGAAGTGATAAATATTTTATTTGTGAGGTTGATTGTGTGCTGGTGGATGGTGGAGGGAGGGGGGTGGAGTAGACAGAGACTGGGACTATTATAAACAATATAATTAAAAATAATGATTGTGTGATGTGTGTGGCTTTTGCATATACGAACAAAAAATAACCTGTAGTGTACGCAGTGTGAAGTGACACAAGGCTCCCTCTTAAACATCAATAAAATTTCTCCTCTCTCCTATCAACCCTAACAAACAAAACAATTCCCTAGCACTTGCGGAGAACATATCTGGTTAAATATAAAATAAAGTGCCTGAGCAGATATTTGGGTGTTGTAGGGTACTAGTCTCTACCATTTGCAAGAAAAACCCTAAAAAATTACCAGTTATCAATTTTAATATTGAAAAAAAAATTTTAATTTAATTGTTCCACATTAAACATGCTCTTGCAAATATTTTAATCTTCCAAGTACGTACAACAACTAAATTTCCTTTTAACAAATACAAACACTGTTCATTTCCACAAGACAAACAATAATTATTTTAGTTTTTCCTCGATTTTAGCGCCAGCCATTGAGTATGAAACTCCTTTCTGTCTCAGGGTAACCTAATGGATAGAAAGACTTCAATAATTCAAACATTAAAAATAAATAAATAATTTCGTTGAATTAATGTTCAAACAGATTTAAAACGTGCCACTGTAAGACAGGATGCTCAAAAGTCTTTAAAAGTGTTTCTGATCATGTACTTGTAGTTTTTCCGGGTATGCCTTCCCCCGTCCATTATTGAATATATATATATATATATATATATATATATATATATATATATATATATATATTCAATAATGGACGGGGGAAGGCATATATATATATATATATATATATATATATATATATATATATACATTTAGACAAGTCTTATACCTCTTCATAATCCAGCAAGTATTGGGCCTCTTCTTCACCTGCCCACTGCTATTTAATACTTTAAAACAAGTAAGACGACAATATCTAACTTATGGTACACTTTACTTCAGAAAATAAAATTATAATTTGAGCAGCATCTTGAGTGCAACTGGTCCAGATGAAGCCTAGTCCGAGAAGAAAGAAGCTAGGCCAGCTAGCAACCCGCTTCCCAGATTTTGGCGCAAATCCAAGCATCTAATCATAGCCAGCATCCGACCTGGAGCTGTCTGAGATGCGGGAAACGCGAATACGCCAATGACGTTTACCTGTTAAAATCATACGGTTGCTGCTGACGTAACCAGTGTTTTTGTTTACATAGCGCGCGTACCCGACGCCGCGCAATCACTCATCTCTGGCACTCGTGACTCTAAGAAATACCTACACTTCTAAATAACAAAAACACATATTCAAGCAGTTATTTCTTATAAAATAAACCGTTTTTATACATATTGTGTCCATTTTTAACTTCTTTGTTTGTAAACAGAGTGTGTTTACTTTTACTGCGACGTCTCTATAAACATAACATCTGTCAAACCATGACATTGAAAACGGCGGTAAAACATAGAAATAAATATAAACAAACAATATATTCGTACTAAAACCCATAAATATTTACGTTGCACTTCAAAACATGGAAAAATACTTCAAAACACGTAACGCATAAAATGAACAAACATTCCGAATAGTTACCGCTCATGGTAGCTACGATAGCCTTCCACATTAATACAACCCATCCCGAGGGTTACACAACATAAAATTAGTTGTGGAAGGTAAGTTAGTCAGATTTTACACTTTCCGACTTATGCGCACGTGAAATGTGCTAATAGGGTACTCTAGGTGTGAGGTACATGTCCCCCAAATTATGGCGTGCATTTTCTTTAAAACGTATAAGAGAAAGCAAAGCAACATAAAAAGCTACGCATTCTAATATAGCAATTTATGATAATATAAATGGTTTAGTAAACACAAAATATGATTTTACATGTTTATTCGTACAGCCTGCCAGGTGTGAAGGATTATACAGTAGTTTAGTAGGCCTACTGCCCATACAACACACAATATTTTTGAAACATTTCATAAATTTAAATGATATGTTGTAACATTTCTGCAATATCGCTGAAATATAACTTACCTGAATTCGTATGGTTGAAGTGCGTACCTGCTTCCAGCAAGCTGATCCGGTTGACTTTCACATGAGTAGTGCATGTACTTGCTATTTTAGAAAGTAACATGTGTTAATTTTGAATAAAATAATATTGCAGGATGTTAGTTAAGTTGTTCCCATCATCTTAAACAATACACGAATCGCGTCTCACTGGCGTTAGAGCTGAAGTATAAGTATACTGTAGTTTACTCTAAAACCAACTGAAGATTTACTGGCATGAAACTGGTGTTCCTGATTGACTTTGAGGAAGCTGTGAAATCTGTCCTGACCAGCTGAGTTGAATGTGAATGTTTTTCACCTTAAGGTTGAAGTAAAGCAACTGCCTATGGATCACTGCACCCGACTGTACAACATGAAGAACTCATAAAAAAGTAGTACAGACACCATAAAAATGGTCAGAAATATGTGATTTATGCTGTATATGAAAGAAAAATGTATTTATTTTGCAAAATTATAAAATATTTCACTAATATATACTTTTTAAATGTAAGAAATTCATCGATCTACAGAGTCCGCATTTTTAACAGTATTCAAGCGCATTTCCGTTTTGAATGCTTTGGAAAACATAATTCACAAGAAAAACTTTTTCAAGAAAGCTCATCATAATATTTACTGTTATCATATGTAATAAACCCATAGTAATACTGTATCATATCATATGTAATAAACCCATAGTAATAATGTATCATATCAATTTTATAATTAACTTTATTTACGTCAGTTTCAGCTATAAATGCTGGTGACTAATGGACTCATAAAATCAAATATAAAAATTATTTCCTACATTATTATTACAATTTTCTTACACACAATCATAGTAAACATTACGACGATATTCAAGGACGAAGATTTTCTTGCAAATTCTGCTTTCTGAAGCATCCAGAATGGAAATATGCTTAAATTTGGTTAAAAATGCAGACTATTTTAATCGATTATATCTTTACATTTAAAAAGTATATTCCAGTAACATATTTTATAGTGTTGCAAAAGATATACATTATTCTTTCACACACAGCATAAATCGCACTTTTCTGATAATATTTATGGTATCCATACTACTTTTTCATGAGTTCTTCACATTGTATAGTCAGGTGCAGTACTCCATAAGCAGTTGATTTACTTCAACCGTAATTTCAAACTAATTCTTTTCCTTGCTGTGTTTGGTTAGAAACTATTCAATTTATTTCGTGGCCTCTAATATATTGCACCATGAAGTTCATGTCCATGCGTCGATGTACGACCCGTCTTTTCGCAGACCTTTGGAGTGCTTCAAAGGTAAGCAGCTGAAGCATCGCCACTGATTCGTTTGCCATAATACAAAAAAAAAATATGGAAAGATATTTTGCTGTTTTCCAGTGGAAAGCAAATCACTCACTTATGTAGCGCACTGGAGGTTTTGCTTGAGAATAAAATCAAAATTAAAATGAACCGTCGATCTTTATCTGTGTTAGCAGCTACAGAAATGTTTTGATTGTGTTGCAGCGGTAGTTAAAACGACTCGTGGGTAGATACCTGCAAGTTTGCGTTATTATTTGGGGACGCATGTTAAACTCTAAACACGTGTACCTTTGCAATACGTTTGTCATTGGACCGTACTTAATCTGACGCGCCCTGGGTAACTCTGCGCCAGTGAATGGAACACTTCACAACTGTGTGCCCCAATCGTGTGCAGTTCAGTCAGAAGGGCGTGGCTTCGCATCCATGCAGCAGCCAATGGAGAAAAAAACTCCTGCTCCAGTACAGACAGTACTGTGAAGTTTAGCCTGGTGCCGAATAATAACGCGAATTTGGCATGTTTCATTTCATGAGTACAGTGACGAGAAAAAGTAATTCATTGTTTATTATTTGACAAGAATCGTTATTATTAAATGACAGCTGACACCCGGAAGCATTCGCTCATGTGTTTCGGTGACGTCTGCCCACGACAACGAGATTCAGTGGCTGGTTAGTTCGTCCTTTGTGACACAGTTACCGGAAGCCACAGTAGCGACGCCATTTTATGACGTATCCATTTGCATATAAGCAAGAAGCATGACTATTTACACTTGAGTTCGTTAAGTTTATATAGGAATGTTAGACATTGAGGAGGTGCGAGCGATTTACTTTTTAAAAATTTCGTCTTAAGGTATAAAGCAGTTAATGGTTGTTCACGATAAAGTGAGCACTTTTTAAATCGACCTTAGAAAAAAGTTACTCTCCCTGCTTGCATATATTTTAATGGGCGCACTGAGTCACATGCGCACAATGAAGTTGGTAATGATGTATGGGAAATAGTTCCATATGTTAACGTCAAATAAATAGTGTTAGGGAACCATTTGCGTAAACAGAAATTATTTCTTTTCCTCCCTTTTTTTAATGAGTCTATATATAAGAATGAACAGACATGTTAAATATTTACTATTCTATTAGTTCCACAGTTCACTTGACCTACGCATGGAAAAAGTGATGGCCCATGGCAATGTTAATTTTACATGAGGCAAAGGAATACACAACGTGCGTAAAAGTAGATCTTACGCAGGGCTTTCAAAAGCGCTCATTTTACCATGAACAGCATATACCTTAATAATCCGGCTGGGTTTTACGACCTGGAAAGAAATTTTTTATCGAACTCAATGTCAAGGAGACTGATCCTTAGTACAGCTGTACTCATACAAGTCTGGAGATATAAAATCTATTACTTTGCAAAACGGTAGAAAAATAAGTGTATTTTATTGAATTTATGTGATAAAGATAACTGTGCGGATGTAAAGCATTTTATAACGGTTCGTGTTTTATACTTAGAAGAATATTTTTTAATGAGTAATTTAAATATCCAATCCATTTAGTAATATGCTATTGACTGTTGAATAAATAGTATTAACTGATGGACAGTTTTTTTCCAGAAAATTTCGTATGCTGAATATTGTAATATATATATATAACATATATATATATCGCCATTTAACTAGTGAACTTATTCACTTTTACTATCAGTGTAATTTAACTGAGTTTATATGAACATTTTTATTTATTGGTATTCAGGTGAAATTCATTGAATCAAATAAATATTTAAAGCACTTTTTCAGTTGGTTTTAGTTACGAAAAACAGTTAAGTTTTCTCAAAAACGATGGCACAAAAGTGGTTGGATGAGGATAGAGAATGTAAAAACACTACACTAATTAATATCATTGAGTAGGGATGGTATACACTGACCCATAGAGTCTTGTGGCGGGTTCACAATCAAAATACACAAGAAGAGAACATAGGAAATAACAGTATAGCATTCATACGACCAGGATTCTAGTGCGAAATCGATTCACAATTGAATATACATGTAAAAATTTTTGCCAGTGGAATTTAGCTACAAGTCTGGCGTCAATTTCAGTGTTGGTAGATAATGGATTTTCGTAGCAGATGGCGATACTGTCTCGCAAACGGAAAACAACTTAAAAAATTTCAATTTTTACTTTTGTTTGAAATCTTTACTTCTATGATAGTACCAAAGCATCTGGATAATCTAAAAAAATGTCTGCTAGTTAACTGTTACCCGTTATTCGTTTCTGCAGCATGATTGCAATTCCATTTTAAGTAAACAAATTCGTTGAAAATTTTATACTCTGCTCTGATTGGCTGTTGCTCATGCGCCTTTACAAGAACTGAAATATAACCATTTCCTTTGTGCACATTGTCAGAAACGCTCATGAACACTACCTGTTATGAGCAGTTCTGAATCTATAGGTTCCAAAACATGGCGGTCAGTTCTTATGCACGTGGCCCATGTTCTGTGGGTACTGTCATGCGGGAATCACATATCCCTGACAAGCACGACACGACAGCGCGGACACGACACTTAAAACTAAACAACCAATGAAATACAATATTGATATGACGTAAGCCCTACAAATTCTGTCGTAAAACCAGCTATTTTAAATTATAAATGATTTCTATTTCCTTCGTGTCGTGCTGCACGACGAACAGAGTGCAAAATGAAATTGTATTGCAAGCTTCCCCTTCAATGGCAAATACGCAGCTTAAAAGAAAAAATATTGAAAATGACTGTATTTAACCCTTTAAAATAATAATTTTACCTTTGTATGCATTAGGGATTACACTTTATCACCATCATGCATTCCGAATTTCCCTTTCATCCACCGCCTTTGAAACTAGCATAGCCTATCAGCGCCTTCTAAATAGTCAGGTAAAATGCTGACAGTGTCGTGCCGGTTCTGTCGTGTCGAGCTGTAATTGAAGTAGTCGCAGTGAAACTTTAAGGTTGAAGTAAAGCAACTGCCTATGGAGCACTGCACCTGACTGTACAACGTGAAGAACTCGTAATAAAATAGTAGCACAGACACCTTAAAAATTGTCAGAAAAATATAAAAGAAGAATGTACTTATATATTTTGCAACATTAGAAAATATTTTACTGAATACTTTTAAAATGTAAAAAAAATAATCGATTAAAATAGTCTGTATTTTTAACGAAATTTAAGCGCATTTCCATTCTGGATGCTTCGGGAAGCAGAATTCGAAAAAAAATCTTCAAGAAAGATTGTCAAAATATTTACTACGACCATGTATAATAAAATAGTAGTGATAATGTATCATATAAATTTTATAACTAACTTTACTCACGTCAGTTTCAGCCATAAATGGTTGTGACAAATGGGCACACATAAAAATAATTATAGAAATTATTGTCTTCATTATTATTACAATTTTCTTACACACAATCATAGTAAATATTATGACGATATTCCACGACGAAGATTTTTCTTGCGAATTCTGCTTTTAGAAGCATCCAGAATGAATATGAGCGTAAATTTTAATAAAGTTTATTAAATTTTATTTTTTTACATTCAAAGAAGAATATTTTTGGTAAAATATTTTATAATGTTTCAAAATATATAGTCTACATTCGTCAGAGAGACCACAACGCGCTTTACGCAAAGCGTGTTTAAGAATAGAGAGGCGAAACTGCTTCTTATACCGCGAACTCCAACCGCACACGTCAGCGAAACTGACGTCACTTTCCAGCAACATGCTGGGACGCCATCCGTCAATCATAGCCTGGGAACCTGCCCGCCAGCTGGAAGCCCGGCCAATAAGGAATTTTCCGCAGCATGCGGTAGCCAGTCATACGCAAGGTCCGTCTACAGAGCCTCGGGCAGCCAGAGAACGAGCACGCCCTATTTCGCCTCTGTGTGATCATCTACTCTATGATGTAGGCACGCAGAAAGGCAGGAGATACGTAGCATCCTCCGGGAAGAGTGTTGTATACTATCGACGGCAAGAACAGCATTCTTCGAAGATCCATCGAATTATGGAAACGTCCGCTCTGTTCGTACACGTGCGAGAAAGAAAGCCGCTGGTTAAGATCTACTTGGAATCGACTTCGGATTTCAGTAGTGGGTAATAGTTATCAGAACATCCCATGCGAGTCCATGGGTTATGGCACCGACCACATACTGGAAATTTTCAGGAATGACATCGTGGCAAAAATTATTTTGCTTTGATCACAAGGTAATTTTTTAATATCCACATCAGTTTAATGGTGGTCATAAATGTCGTGATGACAAAATATTTGACTGTGCGATTTGGCACAGAAGATTTTTTCGGTTTTCAGTGTTGTGCCAACTGATGGATATTAATGTCTGAGGTGCTAGAATTCTTCATCAGCACGCATATGCTACAGATAAACACTTATATGCTATTCGCGGTAGAATAAGCACTTTTGAAAGTCCTGCTTAATCTCTACTTGTATGCACGTTGTGTACTCTTCTGCCTTATGTATGGGCCTCATCACTTTATTCATGCGTCAGTCAAGTGAAACTGTGAAATTATAATAAAAGAAAATATTTAACAAATCTGCTCATTTTTTACACCTTGGTGCATTAGAAAACATAGCCTGAGAAAGAAATAATTTAAATGATAAGAAATGGTTGCCTAAGACAATTTATTCGACATTAAGATAAGGAACTACTTGCCATCTATCGCTGCCAACTTTACTGGCCGCATGTCACTCAGTGCGCCTGTTAAAATATGTGCAGGAAGGGGCAGTGACTTTTTCTAAGGCTGATTTCAAAGTGCTCACTTTATCGTGTACAGTCTTTGCAAATGACATCACACAGTGTATGCTACAGATTTGATCTCGGATAGAGAACGAAGTTGTTTACTTATTGGGAGTAGCAGTGAAATTGTAGCAGATGTCAAACTGGTTACTTTTATCTGCTTTTACGCCAGCCCAAGAACTTAACAATGATCATCGATGCTTTAAGACGTATTAACCTCATTAGCATATTATCTCGAGTGTACGCGTTCATGTCTGACATGTTGCAGTGCCATGGTCGTTGATGCGCTAGTCCAGAAGCTAGCCAGTACGGACAGTGCGTTCCTCTGGGCAATGCTATTGGATTGGTTCGTAGTGACACAAACTATTTTATAATTGGTTGCGTCTTGTGTTACGGATCTACTGAAATACTTTCCATAGGTTCCCAATTTTAAGTGGCTATAAGAAATTCGTAAGTACACTCTAGAAAACTGTTTATATTTTTACAAGAAAAATCCTATAAACCCAGTTGCCAAGAAATTCATTTGTAAAATTACAAACAGTTTCCTTGTGAAATCTGCCAAACATATATCTGTAATATTACAAATGATAGCATTGGATTACAACTTAGTGTTGAAAAGTTTGCATAAAATATATTTTTTTCCTATAAAACAGATGTAATGAATTGATAAAAGAGAATATCTTTAAAAAATATTCCAAAATATAATTTATGAAAAAAAAATTACACCAAGCCAGCACGGGGACTACAACCCACACCCATTATATATATTATTAACCTGCACCCTTAACCACTAGATTAACTTGACTTACATACTTAGCGCTTATTTTTGTATTAAATATAGCTCCAGTATTTACAAAATGTCGAGGAGAATATTAAGAATAATACATTTACCGGTAGTGTATTTAATTTTAAGAGTTCCGTGTAGCTAGGGATCGTTAACAGTTAATGAGTAATACGGCCACATTCGATTGAAATTTTGGTTTTATTATGGTTATATGAATTCTTTAAGGGTTTTACATTATTCAAACTCTTAATACATGTATTTTTGCACTCAACTGCACTTTACATGGCCCATAGTTTTTACACAAACAGCTATATACGGTTTTGCGTTGTTGGTTGAGTGTCCGCCATTTTGCTGAAGCTTGTGGATACGTGGCAGTATAGTACATATATTTCTTGAGATATTTTATACAAACAAGGCCATTGTAGTTTTACAAGATAAATCTTTGTACTGTTGCAAGCATTTGTAAAATTACAAACAATTTCTCAGTAAAAATTTTGAGATTTTTTTACAGTGTACATCTTTTCCAAAACCTAAAAAGGACAGTTAATTAAGTGTGTAGGTTAAGCGGTTAAATTTAATTTTGGATAAACAACTTATGTGAGGGCGGAGTACAGCGTAATTGGTTTATTATTTCTTTAAAAATAAAAATAAAACGTTTTTTACAACGCCACTGGAATCGCATTCTGAAGTATCTGGGTTCTATTCCCTGTTAGGGCCATTCTGATTTTTGTTTTCCATGATTTCCCGAAATCACTCCGGTCGAGTAGTGGGAAGATTCATTGATACATGCCATAGCCGAGTCCCTCCCTGCTCCTCCTTGGCTGAGGAACTTGTTTGAAAACCGGCCTTTTCTATTAAACATATTGACAAGCGCCCGATCTGCTGATCGACGGAATGAACAAACACTACATATAGTCTGTTCGTAGTTTCTTCACACTTTCAATTAAACCTTTGAAAAATCTCCCCATGTATGACGTTTAGTTATTTCCTAAACATGCCATATATCAAGCGTTTTATACCGTTGTTAACAAAAGTATCTTATATTTCGTTAAATTGCAGATTCACCTATATGTTATTTATGCATAATAATATTTCATTTATAATAAACACGAATAAAAACAGCGAGAAAAAACCCATGTTGGTAGCGCCCTAGTAAGATATAGTTCTCATGCAAAATATTGTTAGAACTGAGTGCTTACGAATTCGGTGCATTGGCCTTTGGTGCAATTTTCTAGACTTAGTTAACGTTAGTTTGCACGAGGCGGAGGGATATCCTGGAAGTAAACCTTTAGCAGGGCTTCAGAAAATTGCGAAGTAACCATGAATGGATTATACTATATATGTAAATTCCTTAGATGTCACACACATTAATAACTCAATTTCGGAGTACTCGCACATAGATAGAAACTGATTTTTCAAAACGCCGTATCTCAAAATATTTGGGTGGGATACAAACAAAAGCAAAAGTTCTCAAGGGTTCTGCATTGAAACTTGCTACAGACTTCGCGCCAATGAAATGATAGGGTTGCCACTTAGGCTTCCGAATGCCTGGCACTTCAACTGCGCTGCAGATTGTTTAAAATCCTGTTTTATTGGCCCAACTATTAAACGTGCCCTTAGAATGTTTATCTACGAAAAGATATGACACCCCAGATGAGGACAGAACGGTACTTTAAAGTTACCACACATGATGTAAATATTATTTTGCAGTCATTCAATATAGTTAAAAACACCTTCTCAGACTACCGTAACTTAAATAATACTAGCTGGACACGAGCCTAACTGCGACAGGAGCCTTTACTGAACTTTGCTACAGACTTTTCATCAATAAAATGATAGATTGACCACTGAAAGTCCCATAGGTTCACGCAACACGACGAGAACACCGCAAGTCAGTTCGGAGCCCTCCTTGTAAAGGCCATGACGCACTTGATGAGCGGGGCAATGTCGCCCTTACCACCCTTGCGCTTCTTTACCTCAAAACTCCAGGTAGGCGGGGCCCTTAAATTCTTACCTACGTCTTTCACTGCACGAATGCAACCAAGTTGTGGTGAATCAGTTGCCGACCCCTCCCCCCCCTGACTTCCACGTTAATTAAACTGGTTCAATTGCTAACGTTGTAGAAAATTATGGTGTTTTCAAATATGTTGTGGTAACAAGAGAGAGACGGGTAATTTGTAATTGGTGGGAGGGGCGAAAGAGAGAAGTAGATGGACTCCTCCACGTGTGGTTTACGCCCCTGGCACATTCGCTGCATTCCACGTGGCTGACGGCAGAGGACGGCGTGTGTGAAGGACCTAGGGCGGTGGCGTGGGATAGGCGTGGAATGTGAGGCGGGATGCGTGAGACGTAACAGCCACAGCTCCTCCGCATCCTGGAGACGCCAAAACACAGCAGTAATTGTCGGGAGACTTCGCCCCCAGGGAGGCCCCTCGGCTCCTGCGTCCTCGGACCCCGTTCCTGACGTAGCGGAGAGAGGAGAGTATTGCTGCGGCGTTGGCGTCTACTGCTGCACCCTCTCCCCCCCCCCCCAACAAAAGATCATTACCCTTCCCCCGGTTTGCACCCGTGGGTATTTCGTTGTGGATTTTTTTAATCTGACTCTACCTTTCCCCATACTATCTCCGGGATACATCGCAGTCGCACGCGTGCATAAATTCTTGGCGAGGGTTCAACGATCGCGAAACATCCAGGCAATTTCCGAACCCTCAGTGTGGACGTTCCAGCGGTCGTGCGACTTCGTCGCGTCAGACGAGTTCGTGGGCAACGCCGATCTCTCAGGTGGTCCCTCCCCCCCCCCCCCCCCGGAATAACATGCTGTCACGAGACTCGTGGGTTTGCAAACCCAGTTGCAGCCCGACAGACTTTGGGTCTGATCACCGAGCCGGCGCGCGCGGCGGTGGGTCACCATGTTTGTGTTTCACGTAACTGGGCTCCGGGCCCGTATTTTTTATCTGCTATAGGCTGTTCACGGTTAAATGAGCAACTTTGAAAGCCCTGCTTAGGATGTACTTGTATGCGCATTGTGTGTTCTTCCGCCTTATGTAAAATTATCATTGTCGTCATTTTATTCATGCGTCGTTCAAGTGAAACCGTGAAATCATTAGAAAAGTAAATATTTCACAAATCTGCTAATTTTTACACTTCGATGGATTGAAAAAAACAGAAAGCGAAAGAAATAATAAAGTTATCACAAATGGTTACCTAACTCTATTTTATTTGTATTTAAGACATGGAAATACTTTCCATTCATCGTTTCCAACATTACGGCCTGCATGTCGCACAGTGCACACGTTGAAATATATGCAGGTAGGAGCAGTGACTTTTTACTAAGGTTGATTTCAAAAGTGCTCACTTTATCATGAACAGCCTTTAACCGCTGTTGCTACCTTAGTAAATTTACGTGTAGGTGTTATCGGCGACGGAGTGAAGCTGGCCTCCATTCTCCCAACTGGCATGATGCAGTGCCGTGATGTCTGCAGAACATGTAGTGTTGTTTGCAAGTGGCTATAGTCTATTAGTGGTTTCTACACACTTTTCGAATCAGACATTCGGAAGTCACTCCATGGGTGATGTATTTAGTTATTTATTAAATTTCCCATGTATCACAAGCGTTTTATACCCCTGTTAACCTGAAAGTATCTTATAATTAGAAGCCTGAAAAATTCGCGGATTCATTTCGGGACAAGTTGGTATTCACAAACTTGTACGTTAATGATACGTTTGTAATTGGTCTACGCGTTGTTTGGCACCTCCTGGAGATGGATGAACCAATAATAAACATGCAGTGAACTGTAGGCCCAATCACCGCCTTGTACCGCCACAACAAGCAACCAACGAACACCTGATATCTGCAAGAGTTTATATAAGATCATGAAGCCTAGCCTACAGGTCATTGAACTCGCGAATTTCTCAGGTCTCTACTTATAATTCGTTAAATTGATGTTTTATGTGTTCTTTATTTATAAATTTTAGTAATTAATTTACAATAAACGCGAAGGAATAAGTGAGAAAACACGTGATTTGGTAGCGCTTAATAAGAAATAGTCCTCAGGCAAAATATCATTACGACTAAGCGCGCATGAATTCGGCGCGTCGTCCTTTGGTGTAATTTCCTGGACTTGGTTAAGCTTAGTTTGTACGAGGCGGAAGAATATCCTGAAAGTAGAAGTTTAGCAGGTTTTCAGGGGAAAAAAACTCGAAGTAACCGTGAATAGATTATAGTTAAACTCGCGTGTAGTGTGTCGCTGAGTCCCTACAACACGAGTCGCTGCTCATCGACAGCCCAGCTGGCGTGGCAGGTGGCAAGGCTGTCCCTTTGATGCGGGCATGCCCGTTCTCTGATTGGCTGCGCGAGGCTCTAGGAACTGGTCTTGCGTCTGATTGGCCACTGCGCGCTGCGAAAGGGGCTGGCGGCCGGCGAGTAGGTTACCAGCAGCTGATTGGTGAACGCCATTCCAACATTTTGCAGGCCGGTAACCCCATTCGTGTGGCATGTGTGACTTGAGTTTGTATTCTTAAGTATAAACTACTCACGGTAAAGCGAGCTCTTTAGAAAGCCCTCTCATTTGCAATAATAGTCAATAAGTATATTTTATTTTAGCTTTGGACGTTAAATTCAGAGTACGGTGGAATATGTACTCTGTGTTTAGTGCTTACGTGAAAATTTATCTGAAAAGGTGGTTAAATTATTTTTAAAAATGGCTAAAAGGAGAAATTAACCAGGGCCTCAATATTGCTCACTTTACCGTGAACAGCTTATACTTTGTAGCGTGGTTGTGATTAAGCATGGGTATCGCTTCGGCACAGCCCGATGACAACAGTTCACGATGAATTTAGTGCTTCTGTAAGCCCTGGCAAGGTCTAGTCCACTCAGATTAGGAAGATCGATGCTTTTAGTTTGGCAACAAAAATATTTCGCCACTAGGTAAGCGCTAGTGTCACGTGTGTACCGCAATTTTTCTATTTTCTAAGTTAAAAAACAACCATAAAATAACTCCGTAGTCAATTAAAATCTTTCCTTTTTATTATTCACGTATCTAACGACTTTAATTTTAAAAAATCCCTCCTAGGAACACTGCGCACCTAGCTGCTAAAGTTTTCCTTGTGCCAAACTCTCCCACAAGAAAACTAAAGATCAGGTGGACCGATAACACCATCATTATCAAGAAAGGGGGTGCGGATAGATCAACTATCTCATCTCCTCGGCAAGGTATAAGTCATACCCCATACGAAAGTTATTATTTATATTACACAATCTTTTTTAACGAACGCTCTTCCGAAGCTCGACCTCAGGTTATATAAATATTTAATTCTCGCGTCAGGTATGCTACAATTATCACGCTCACCTATCGATTCACATTTTAGTTTAGTGTTTTATCGTGTTTTTTATATGTCTTATATCCTTAAACATATTTCTTACTGCACTTCAAAAAAATGTCAGTACACAGTTTTCTGTACGACAAAGAAACCTATTTCTTTGATGCTGTTTTGTTTACAGCAACGCAACGTAGCTTTATTTCAAAGAGAAGATTACAGAAACATAAGTTTGCTGCTAATAAATGTTTTTTTTTTTACACGTTTTGGTTTTATGGCAATATTACCTTTCTTTATAGCAAAGAAATATACATTATTTGAGCTGGCTTTGTTTACAGTCAGGAAATATTACTTTGTACCGAAGGTAACGGTTCAAAGGTTTTCTATCGCACAACGCAGTTTTCAGTACGTAATTTTTGTCCTAACGCAAACGTTCACTAGCCAATAAGAATGTTCTGCAGGTACGAAACTGCAGCTGAGCAAATATAGAGTTCTCCTGCAGACGTTTAATGCCATTCTGAAGTTCCGGCGACTCTCCACGCCACTAATCGCAATTATTCCCAGGAGGAGCCATTGTATTCTCCCTCCCCCCCCCCCATGTTATTTACCTCACATAATATGCATGCCTATCAAAAGTAATCCGGCTGCAAAAAGACAAAGTGGTCGTGTGGTGCAGGGCGTTAGGTTAATAACACAATGCGTGTGCGTTCGGATCTCGGAGCCGCGCTGGTATTTTTTTGCGAGTATCATTTCCAAATATTTCTTCCTTCTCTCTTATTTGCTGTAACGAAAATGCAAAGGTTGTCATTGTCATTACTATATCGAAAATAATGTTTGTGGCAAGGCTACTTTGCAGTGGTTCATATTTAAACAAGTTTATCTTTGAAGCTACAAATTATGTGTCGCAGCACAGAAATCGTTTTTACAGTGTAGGCATTGCCAACACGCCTATATATTCGCAGTTTTTATTCGTATTGAATATAAAACAAATATTGCAATTAATAGGTAAAATATAAGTAAATGTTTACTTTAATTAAAAATAAGATATTTTTTCGTTAACAGAAGTAGAGAACGACTGATATACATGGAATATTTAGGAAATAATCAAACACGGTATACATGGTGAGACTTTTCGAAGTTTCGATTCATAAAGTGTGAAGAAACCGCGAATACATTATACTTATACTGTATCATATAAGTAGTTTATGGGCAGTGAATTTTTTTCAAAGTTTCATTTCAAAAGTGCTGACTTTATCATGAACAGCATTTAATTAATAATATGGAGGTGAGACAACCTCTTATTCGGTGAAGTCCAGCTGCACGCGCCAGAAAAATTGCATCACACCAGAAATATGTTGGAACGCCGTTCGCCAGTTAAAAAAATAAATGGCGGCATGTGCAGGGTAAAAACTGCCGTTACAATATTTATCTGTGACTATAGGCCGTTCACGGTAAACCGAGAACTTACGAAAGCCCTGCTTAAAATCTACTTGTATGCACGTTGTGTATTCTTTCGCAGTATGTAAAATTAAGATTTCCGTTGGCCTCATCACTTTGTTAATGCACCGGTCAAGTGAAACTGCGAAATTATTAAAAAAAGTAAATATTTTACAAATATGCTCATTTTTTCACTTTAATACGATAAAAATACAGAATAACCGAAACAAATAATATAATTTATTACAAATGGTTACCTAAACCTGTTTATTCGATGTTAAGATATGGAACTACTTTTCCGCCATCATTACCAATTTTACTAGGCGCGTGTCGCTCAGTGCGTCCGTTAAAATATGTGCATACAGAGGCAGTGAGTTTTTTCTAAGATTGATTTCAAAAGTGGTTACTTTGTCGTGAACAGCCCTTAGAAGGGTCGAGTCAAAACGACGGCCACTAACGTAGCGAAAACTGGCAGATGTATTCTTGAATGCCAAAATAGAAATTTTTGGGGCAGGTGTTAACCCTTCTAGACCCGCTTTAAATTACAGTTTCAGGTGTTGCAAACAAAATATCTTATGACGAGTGCTGTACTTAAGTCGACACAGCACTTGTTTTATTGTCACAGCCAATGAGCTGTAGGCTCTAATGTTTGGCTAAGTTACATGAACCAATTATGATTTAACCCAGTAGGGCGGTTTGCGAATAATTTAATCACAGGTAAGACCATTGATCATTGAGCTTTCTAGTGTGTAATACAGACCATAAATTACCTACACGTGTGTGATGTGCACAAATTTGTTCACTGAGTATAAATGGTTTAAAGGGATAAAACCAATTTATGTGGACATGTACTGGAAATCTAAACCCTCAAAATTAATATCTTATTCGCATTTAAATGGTCAAGTTTGTTGCTTACATCTCCTCAGCAAATGATAAGTGATTAATAAAAAAGTAAATCTTCCTTTAAATACAATATAATTTTTTGTAATATGCCTAACTTGATTATTAGCTCTCTTATTAATCTTATGTGAAACGTATTCCCCAAAAATAATTATTGGAGTCCATTTGATTTGATTTTTGCTAACGACTGAAAGAGTTCTGATTACTTCTCTCCGTTCACTGCCTTACTACATTCCCTTGAGGATTCATTTAAATAACTAATTTTCTAAACAAAATTCCAGAATAAGCTCATGAATAACGCAGGCACTTAAAACAAAGACTGGACTGAAACACAGTAGAACTACGAATGGCGCGGATGTATTTCTTAAAATACAACGCGGTGTCCTGCTTGACTTTTAAAGAAACAGTGGAATAACGATTTTGCATGTCACTATAAAATTGCCATTCGTGCTCATAACATATACTTGCTTCATTGGGAACAACAGTGGTGTAGTGTTTATACTACTCGCCTCCCGCCAAGGTGAACCGGGTTCAATCCCCGACCGAGTCACTCCCGGATTTTCGCCCTTTCATTTCGACGCTGCTCCATACTCACCTCAATCACCCCCATCGGCTCTCAAGACCTTACTCTTAAGAGCCACCGGAATCTATTCACACACTCACTCACTCATCGGCTTTTAAAACCTCGACGTTCAAATCTCTTCACTCCACTTTCGCTTTATTGAAATTATAAAATTTGCAGGAAAATAAAAGAAAGAAGACAATGGATTGATTGGTGTATTAAATTTAAATAACCTTGCATATTGTTAATGGAAGTGTATTTCTAAAATAAAAAATAACTCCGGGATATTGGATATATAGTGAAATTATGAAACCAACCACTGTTATCTAAAAGGTGTGTTGCGGAGTAGACTTATTTTTTTTTACGACTTATCATCTCTTCGAGAAGGGAGCAGTGGATAGTTTGGCACGTAAAGGAAACATTTTGAGTTCCGAGAAGTCTCGGACTTGAAATACTTTGCCCTGTTTGAAGCCATAACTCCACTCACTTTCTTCCGGCGTCGATTGACTGGCGTTTCCCCGAACCGGCTGTGGGACGAGACGCCAGATAACAAGAGACTTGGGACGAGACGCCAGATAACAAGAGACTCGGAGGAACGCAGGGATGCAAGGTGTCCGGGTCGCCCAGTGGCGCAGTGGGGAAGGTCAAGGGCGTTCTCCTGTAACATCGGCGCCCCCAGATCAAAGCACAGGAACTAATAAATCAGTCGCAGGCACGTGAGTCATGGCCTACCCCAAGGATTCGACGACCGCAGACCCTGGGAGTGGCGGGCGGTAGAGAAGGCCCCGTACTGGTGGCTTCCCGGCCGTCGTCGGGCCTACTAATGGCTTCGGATTCCAACGTGATTAACCGTTGCCTCCACGCTCCCTTCGTCTTCCGTTCCGGCTTGGACCCGACAGACGGAGAACTGAACCACATATTACTCAAGGGGGAGGTCTCCTCGCCGTAACGTAATATCCAGATTCCATATTCGAAAACCAAGCTTGCCAAAGCACAGGGAACCACTTAACAGTTATTTTGAAATCAGTCTTGTTTTTCTTAAGTGGTTAGTTTCAGATATGTACCTGTAATCAAAGGTTCCCTCATAATTTAATTAATTTCTGACCTACGTGGGAAAATATTAATATATCACAAGCTCCAAACGTTCTGTTAAGTAGTTCTCTTATGAATTTCACATTCTTGATTTTTAAAGTTTTGTGAGAACAAATTTGACCACGAAGATTTATATAAATAAATACAAGATGGATGGGAGGTGAAACAGTTGCTGGTACGACAGACTAAAGATGAGGTTGGCCGATCTCGCTGGCTGCGTACAACTAGTCTCCATGTCCCGATTCCGAACTGCTTTTCCACCAATATGGATGGCAAAAAAGGCGTGGATTGGATTTGAGGTTAGAATAATGTCTAGCAAACACGGGCTTTGAGATGTTTTTATACTTCCTCCAGCCAATCTGCAATGCAGTTTAATTGCATTGAAAGGGATTAAGTATTTTATAAATATAATAGTGCTTGTTATTTAAAAATTAAGATATAGGCTGTTCACAGTAAAGTGAGTACTTTTGAGGCCCTAGTAAAGTTTTCGTTCCATCCATTTTGTATTCTTTAATACAATTTTTAAATAAATATCCCCATGCAAGAAACAAAAACGGTGTATATATCCCATCGCACTAGGAAGTTACGGTCTAAGGCTACAATAAAATGTATTTATTGACTATTATTCGAAATAAGAGGGCTTCAAAAATGCTCACTTTAACCAGATTAGCCTATATACACAAACACGTTCATTACTGTTGGTCCCCGAGCGAGGTGGCGCAGTGGTAACTAACTGGACTCGCGTTCGGGAGGACTCGGGTTCGACTCCCGGTCCGCCCATCCTGATTTCGGCTTTCCATAGTTTTCCGAAATCACTCCAAGCGAATGCTGGGATGGGTCCCAAGCAAAGGCCATGGCCGATTCGTTCCCATTCCTTCCACAAGCCCCCTTCCGTGCACGACTTGCGCCGTCTCTAATGACCTCGCTGTCGACGAGACGTTAAGCACACTTACCTACATACCATTACTGTTGACCATGCAACTTCGACAGTTGTTTTGCTTTGGGGTAGGTCATTGTTGGGTACATGCGGAGAAGGCCTAATAATTTGTCAGCCTCATCTTTAGCCTATGGCTGGTACCGCGAAATGAAACTGTGGAATTATTAACAAAGTAAATATTTTACAAATTTGTATGTTTTTACACTTCGGTGCATTAAAAAGAAAACACAAAGTGAAAGAATTAATTCTCAGTTATCACAAATGGTTACTTAACACTTTTCATTCGACGTTAAGATATGGAACTACTTTTCCATCCATCGTTACCAACTTTACTGGGTGAATGTCACTCATATATGCACACAGGGGCAGTGACTTGTTTCAGAGGTTCATTTCTAAAGTGCGCACTTTATCGTGAACAGCCTTAATGAGAGTCTTGCTTGTTGCTAAATGATATGCGGAATTTTCCGCACATCTTTGACACGAATGGTTAATGCCAGAAACATCAAGCACGCTGCGTATCGTTTACCTGTTGCAAGAAAAGTGCCCAGCACACAATTACAGAGCATACAAAAAATTACTCGATTGCTACATTTGAGCAACACTTGAACTCGGAAATTAATTTGTGACCGTCAGAGCTAGTGACTTTTCGCGAAAATATTACGAGTACAATGTAGACTTCAACACTATAAGCTCTCAACAACAGTTTGACTATTGCCATTGTCTGCTTTCTGTTTGAGAAGGCGTTTTCATATTCGACCGCGTCACTCAGAATTCGGCTACATAGACACGGCTCCTACGCGATTCATGTGCATACGGTTAACACGTGTTAAAAACTAATTCACCAATCAAAATAAATACACGAACTTATAGTGATTTGAAATATAACTTGTCTTGAAATGTTTTCGAGAAATTTCACTACCCCTTGTGACCGCCCGTGTTAAGTGCTATTCGTAAGCAGACGTTACTCACATATATTAAGCAGTTATTTTAATAAAACATTACAAAATCCCTTTTGAACCTTTGACAGCCTAAATATACGAGCTCATTTGTGGTAGGGCCAGTGTGTGTGTGTCTATATATATATATATATATATATATATATATATTATATATATATATATATATATATATATATCTTTATATATATATTATATATATATATATATATACACACACTAGCGGACCCGACAGACGTTGTCCTGTACATATGTCTTAAATCACTCCCCCTCTCGCTCCCCCTCTCTCTCTCCCTCTCTCTCTCCCCTCTCTCCCCCCTCTCTCTCCATCTCTTTACCGAATTGTAAATCTAAACCATTCTCGAATCCACTTGAACACACACAAAAAATTTCATCAAAATCGGTCCAGCCGTTTAGGAGTTCAGTGACATACACACGCACAGAAGAATTTTATATATATATATATATATATACACACATATTTGGCCCTACCGCAGATATATATATATATATATATATATATATATATATATATATATATATATATATATATATATATATATATATATATATTTCTCCGCTTCGTGCAAACTAAGCTTAACCAAATCTAGAAGTTTACACCAGAGGGACAACGCACCGAATTCGTGCGCACTCAGTTATAATAATATTTCGCATGAGAACTATTTGTTACTAGCCGCTACCAACAACATACGTTTTCTCAATGTTTTAATTAATATTTATTGTAAATGAAATGATATCATTAATAAATAAAATATTCATGAAACTTTAATTTAATGAAATAAAAAAATATATTTTTAGGTTAACAGACGTATAAAGCGGTTATGGCACGACATATATATGAAATAACTAAACACGCCATAGACCTACATGGGGTGATTTTTCAAAGGTTTGATTCAAAAACTTTGAAGAACCCGCGAATACATTTTAAACACAGAATAGTTACGTGGCGGAATTTGAAGTATTGTAATAAGAACGGTGACGTATTTTCCGGTCTAGGATACGCCATTACTCAAAGCAAGAGTCGTATTAAAACAGCTTGTCAGTGCTGTTGATAGCGACTCTGCATGAAAGCAGGGGCTCTCGCATGAGACTGCACAAGTATACATTAGTTAGGAAATTTGAAAAACTCGGTAGTTTTGTCACTTTATACGTACGGATTGTTAAAATCTGTTCGTGGTAAAGTGAGAACTTTTGAAAACCGTGCTTAAGATCTACTTGTGCGAAAATTCCGCATATTTCCGCCATATACATACAATAACAGTGCCATGGGTCTGATCACCTTATTCATGAGTTGGTCCTGTTAAACTATGTAATTATTACAAAACTAAATATTTTACAATTCTGCTAATTCTTAGTATTATTTGCATAGAAAATACAGAACGTAAAACAAATAGTTTGAGCATACTCAAATCTTTTCCAAATACTTTCAAACCAACGCTGAGATATGGAACTAATTTCTCTCCGTCGTTACCAACTTAACAGAGTACATGTCAGTCAGTATGTCACATATAATACATGCAGGTAGGGGCAGTGATATTTTTCATAGGTTGTTTTCAAAAGTGCTGTAGTATTCCCACATAGTGCCGCGTGTTGTTTGTATATTATACATTATAGGCTGTTCACAGTAAAGTGAGCACTTTTGAGACCCTAGTCATTTTTTCCATCCAGCCATTCTTTTTATTCTTTAACCAACATTTTTTAATAAATACCAACTGCTATATCAATAATGAACACAATGTGTATTTTCCACCGCACTCGGAAGTTAACGTCTAAAGCTAAAGTAAAATATACTTATTTACAATTATTCCAAATGAGAAAGCTTTCGGAAGTGCTCACATTACCATGAATAGCCTGTAATTGAGTATTCTATAAAATGGGCAAAAAAATATTAAATATATAGATTTTGCTATCACCTAAATCCCCAGACCACAGAAGATGCATATCGATGGTCATGTAAGATTAATTTTTTTTTATTTCATATGTATGTTGAATAATTTTTGTGTTTTATATTAAACAGCAAAAGCCATTGCTGAATACAATCTATTAGCGTGTCTGTCACACCGTCTAAGTAAATTTTATTTATAAACTTGGAAATGTGGCAAACTCCAAAAAAAGGAATACAGCACTTTTCGCAGTTAAAACACCCTTAGTCATTTTTGCTGATGCGTTTGTGAAGGCGGTGAGATTTGTAGTTGCGGTGGTTGCCAGAACTTTGGCAAGCACCTGCCAACTACAGACAACTGCTTGTTTGTGCTGACGTCACACAGGAGAGAAGAAGCCATGCTGAGCTTACCAGCCACCAGTACCACCAATAGCACTGCCAGTCCAGCCAACGAAAAGTAATTAGATCTTGGTATGACGAACCTTACAAATGCTAATTTTCCGAAATCAAAATCGTCAACGTATTTGTTTTAAAATTGAGGCGACAAAAAAGAATCGCGGTAATAGCTTAATACTGCACATGTTAAATATGTACATATACTGTGTGTGTGTCTAGAGAGAGATATATATATATACACACACATATATATTTGTCACGAACTCGCGTGAGTGAATAAATCTGTGCGTAAGTAAATAATTATATACACGAATTTAATTCCAACGGCACGTTGAGAAATATGACAAATTTGATTACAACTTTGCTCCACAGTTTGTAGCAACATCGCTAAACAAATGGAAGTCGACAGCGTTCCAGTTAAAACGTATTAAATTTTTAATTACTAAATTACGGAATGGTCACTTGCAACATGGTCTC
The DNA here is from genome assembly GCA_029891345.1 of Dryococelus australis. Lineage (NCBI taxonomy): Eukaryota > Metazoa > Arthropoda > Insecta > Phasmatodea > Phasmatidae > Dryococelus > Dryococelus australis. The sequence continues at coordinate 131,526,154 of CM056999.1, forward strand.
GATCCACTAGTATTACAGGTCAGTTTATAACCTAATAGTTAGGCTGCGTTCTGCGTAGCGGATAGAGGACTCACCTCCCACCTAGGCGAACAGGGTTCAAATCCCTGCTGGATCATTCCCGAATATTCGCACGCAAGAATCCTGCCGGGCGATGCCGCTTGTCGGTGGGTTTTCTCGGGGATCTCCTGTTTCCTTCGTCCTTGCATTCCGACAACGCTCCATATATATATATATATATATATATATATATATATATATATATATATATATATATATATATATATATATATATATATATAGCTTCATCCTCATTGGCTCTCAAGACCTCATTGTTAATAGCTGCCAAAGCTCTCCACTACACGTTAGGTTAGCTGAAACTCTAAATACACGCATTCGCTCAGTATCCTAAGGTGAGTTAAGGATATCCTGTTAGGTTGGTATACTACGATGTTAAACTATATGTGAAAACGAGCATGCACAGTGACGATAGGAAACCACAAACTCACGCGCAAAATTTTTGCCTCTTCGGAGCACAAGTTTGCGTGTTTAAACTATTATCACAGAATACTTATAAATATATATGCGAAACGACCGATTTTACCGCCATGCCAGACAAATTGCGTCACTGGACAACAAAATATCGCAACGTCGATCGTCAATCAGCACCTGGTATCTTACTTGCCAGCCAGCTACCCAGCCAATAGGAGAACCTTCCACTGCATGTTGTAGCTAATCAGAGAAAGGGCCCGCCCACATGAAAGAAACCGCCACATCATTACTTCCTTATGTACTTATCTACCCTGTGCTACTATGTTAATTAATTTCCGCATAATGAAGATCGCTATAAATAAATTCCAATGTTTACTTTATTAATAAATATGAAACAATAAACGCCTAAGCCATCTTGAAAAAAATTATTCGTATCCGAAAAATAAAATTAATTTTAATATTCATATAAAATATACAAAGCCTGTATTTAATTAATTTTTCAACACCTTGCTTAAAACAGTATAATACCATATCCTCACAACACCGATAGTATTAAAAAAGAACAACTTACTTGATTGCACGAAGCAATTATGTAGTGGTTTATTGTGGTGGCTCCTTGGGTCTGCAATCACTTACTACGGCTAAGTGATGAGACTCTCTTTACCTTTCATACATGACGACTCGAATTCTCGCGGGCCTATCTAATTAGAGAATGGCCTGGCCACGCGGCGAATGAAAGCAGATAACAATCAAATCAAGATATTCATCACAACCGCCTGTGCAGCAATTCGATGAAGAGAGTGTCTTCGTGTCGTGCAGAAATTCGTCAGTGGCGAGCGACATGAAGAGGACGAGAGTGCCAAAACTGGATTATGACGAGGATGAAATTTAAATTTAAAAATTATTTTATTAACTCTATAACTATATACCTGGTTATGTACTAAATTTCTCGAGTTTCTTAGGCGTGTTGACAGGCTTACGCATTACAGGCATAATGTAAGTTAAAAAAATCAATTAATGAAAAATCTGATCTGGCATTTCACCGCTTTTGTTGTGATGGTTTTGCTTCAATCATTTATACGTTAACGCGTAATGGTCGATTGATAAAACTAGCAAAGTATAATTGTCCTTTCGTTAGAAAAAAAAACAAACACGCATTAAATAGAACCGGTTTGGTTTCCTTCAAACGCGTAGGTTTACAAAGCACAGCATGAATTATTTGTCTAGGAATAGAGTTGTACCAGTTGGTAAGACTGGGACGAGAATCAGCAATATCTACGACAGTATGACACCTGTGCAACGAATGTCAAAGTTGGTAGGACTGGACAGGATACGCACAATCCTGGTCGAGCTGTCGTAAGGACGCGGGACGTGGTCTACTCTTGCGCTGTCCTGGCTGCTGTATGGGCGCTGACTGCAGTGTCCGTCTGCTGTAGGATCCGCTACGTTCACGACGGCCTCAGTCCGGATAAGTGGATCAGCGATGCTGGAGCGATAGTGCTGATGTTGGTGGCCGTGACGACAGTATTCCTGTCTGTTATCTCGTTCAAGAGAAGCGGCATGGTCCACTTCTTGCAGAACGCGGGGGTGGTAGACAGCTTGCTCCTGGAGAACGATTCAGTTCACCAGAGAGTCCACTCTTCTTTGCTAAAACAGGTCAACTTCCTACATTCCAAAGTTATTTGAACTCCATTCATTTGTCCATACCGAAGACGTTACAGAAGTATAGAAAACAGCACAACCGAAATATAATTATTTTTTTCGTTCGCCATTAACACGCAAAACTGAAACAAAAAAGTTTTAACACGTAACTACTTAAATTTAACAAAGAATACAGATCCGTAATAACTCAAATAAAAATAAAGTGAAATAATATATTATAAAACGGGAAACCGTACTCCATATGACACATTTTTGTAACACAATACAAGTCAAATAGACAAGCGAACTTTAAAAAAAATCCAACACGATGTAGGAAAAACCCTACTATGAATAAACATGAATACCGTGAAGGTACGAGCCAGCTATATGAATTTCATGAAACAGCGAAGTCACCACAGGTTTAAACGACAGACAAAACAGTTCGGACTGCGAGATAACACAAGAAGCAATTTAATTACATTGTTATGGCAACCAAGGTTTGTTCCCGTCAGTCGTAGCAATGAAAAAATGTCCAATCAAATTGTGTATGTAGTTCACTGTTTGCGATAAACTTCAACACTGGTAACCTAATGTACATACATAACGTCTTCGATAATATTTGCTCTGTAGCATTACGGAACAATTCTCGTACATTAATTCACTATACGTCACTATTATTATTGAAAAAAATACTGTCCAAACTATCTTGCATACATAAATAGGGATAGGAAAATTTCGCGAGTTCATTTCAGGACAAGATAGACGTCCAGCACGTGTACACTGAAGTAGAGTTTGCAGTTGGATAGTGGTTTGTTCGACACGCCTTGGACGACTCTGAGCCAATAGCAGACTTGTAAGGAAGCAAGTAGCGAATCTCATACTACTAGGTGCGGAGTAACACAGGCTACTCTCTGGGGCAGCAGCCAATGAACAAACAAGTGAGGCTCGAGTATGCACAGGATTGTGGAGTCTAGCCTACAGGTTATTGAGTTGGCGAGATTTTCCTATTTCTATGTATACATTATTATACTACCAGTAATAATAAAATTGTTGCATGAATTTTATGCATCAAGAAAGGTCGAGAAGTGTACTAGCTGAATTCATGATTTTTAAAATAATTTACCACCCTAGAATATTTCTTCCACGTTTTAGCACATCTGTAAAGTAGTTTTAAAAAGATAACTTTACAAGACTAAAGTGTGCCTTTCAGAACACTGAGCATAATATTCAAGAATTCCTATACTTTATTAATTCGTAGAAAGTATATAATTTAAAAATGTGAAGGCCACAAGGAATTTTAAATATCGACTTACAACTTGTGAGAAGTATCAGGTAACACTTTCCAAGAAGCAAAACTAAATACATCAAGGCTATTATATCTTAGCAAATGTTGGTATAGAGCTCATTCTGAGGAAAAAAAAATATTTCTGTGCTAGTAAGTAATTGACATGTAATGCTTTAATATAGTTAGAGAGAAAATTTTTAATTTCAAAATAGTTTGTGACTAGCGTAATTACTTGTCTCAGCTAGATCTTTAGACGATTAGTTGCACAACCAAGCAAATGGCACTTTCCTTCATAATATTAATTTTTCATAATGGAAAAATTCAAATATTTCATAACAACGAAATCACGTTACATTTCATTCAAGCAAGTGCGGAAAAATGCATAAACATTGCACGTCTCAGTTATGAAATGAGGTCTTCCACAGGCGAATATGTAAACTCCACAGAAGACGAAACTTGCATAGCTGTAACGTCGTAGTATTACGTTCAATGTGCTGCTTTCTGTTACTGAAAACACAAACACTTAAATGTAATATCCTGTTATATGAATGCGGCCTCTGCAAGAGTTACATTTCTTGAAACATTGCAATTATTTATCTAGATACTCGAAATGCCGTGCATACTCGAATAATTCGTGTATACTCTACAAACACGAAAATAAATTGCAATGATACTAAAGAAAATATGTATAACTAAGGTAATTGATATAACCAATTAGGCTATATTCCTGAATGCTTGTTTTTAAATAAGTTTCTTTTTCCGTTCGAGGCGGCTTAGAGAGCAGGTCTTTGTATATTGACTAGTATTTTTTGTAAAAAGGTTATTTTTAGAATTGTTAGGAATATTTGTATGCACCCATATATATATATATATATATATATATATATATATATCTCAAAACCTATGTTAACGAACAGGTAGAAACAAACTAATGAGCATAATAAAGGCTTTAATTATGGCTACGCATATTTCTTAGTTATTTAATCTTAACTTCCTTACGATATGTTTGAAGTGCTTGTGATTTTAAGCAATTTTTGTGAAAAATCCTGACTTATATTTTGTTAACTCCTTATTATAAATCCTAGCCATAATAGTTGGAGAGAGTGCTGAACTGATAACACACAAGTATGGACGATTCAAAATTTTGCTTTACAAATGCGAGTGAAGGTCCATACACAAACTGCATACTTTCTACGTAAAGGCGTAAAATTGAAATCCGTTACGTGGTTTCAAATATATCATAATTTACGCTAGAGTATTAAATTCATACATTCTGTCAACAAAACTAATTCTAATTATTGTGCTTCAGTAAACTACATGAATGCGAAATTCGGAGGGAATCGTATGAATAGTTCCTAAGAATATATATAAGCTTAATAATTCTGTTAGCACTTTCTATTAAGACGGCGAATGGAAGAGGTACCTAATCGTCAGTATTAGCACTGTTATTAGATACTGTCAGTATACTAAGTTTTATTTAAATTAATCAAATGGTTCCAACGGTATAGCATGTCATACTGAAATTACGCTACCAGTGCGTGAACTATTAACAATCAGATGATATTACGAGTGTTACATATCACTTCTTTTCTACAAAATTAGGTGGAAACAAAATTATTCCCGAAAAATAACAAGTAAGTTAAATCTTTCAGGCTGGATTTTCTCCCAAGACAACACATTATTTGTTATTCAATAGTTTATGCTAGTATGGTAAGTGTGGATTAAATTAATTTAATACACTGGTGGAAATGAAACATGAACACCACTAAATCGGTGACGTAGATACACCATATGCATATGGGGCACCGATAGGAGGCAGTACAAGATATGATTAACAGTTCTGTGGTGTGGACAGATTAGGACCTGCTTACTAGGCATAACACCGCTGAGCCCAATACAACTGCAGTGGACTTGGTGGAAGAGTATCTGTTATTTCAAGCATCGGCCTGTGTGTAGTAACCATTGTAGACATGCCTTGAGCACACCAGGGGCGAAGTGTCCATGATAGCAATGGAAGCATTGCTTCCCCTTTAATTTCAGTCCGTCAAATAATAATTACTCTGAAAATTTGCAGCCGAATATGTTTCGGTTTTTTTTTTTTTTTTTTTTTTTTTTTTTTTTTTTTTTTTCAGAACTGGGCGCGTGAGTAGATATTTACGGGAATATGCGTGACTGCAACATTCAAATACCAGCTATTATACGTTAAGAAGTTAAGAAAATGCCTTGGTTTATTTTAACTGGAACATATTTAAGGTAAGTGTAGAATGTGCTTGTATGTTAGTTAAATTTCAGTTCGCTACCGTACCACTCTCTTGGCTGCGTAAAGTGTCTCAAAACAATCACTACTCCAAAATTACTTTAGATTCTCGGGATAAAACATAAAAACGAAATTTGAATCCTCAAACCCATGACATAGCAAAAATCGACTGTTTTGAATTTTGTTGGGACATGTACCTTAAAACGTATTGTTTGTATTCTAAAATACGCTTAGAAATAGTTCGTTTTTGGTAATTACGTCATCCACGATGTCAAAACACAAAAAAAATATAGCCAGGACGAGGTGGGGTGTTTTTTGATTGATGGATCATTAAATTAATTGTACTTTAACTATAATATTACGTAAGATATAAAGTATCAACATCTATGAGCTGACTTTTTTTAATAGCAAATAATACTAATAGTCTAATACTTTTGACCTATTTTTAGCAATGAAAGATTTCATAAACCTATAGTGCCAATGGCCTTCTTCTGTAGCCAATGACAGGAGCGTTTCGTTTGCATGTTCACCTCTACCGGCAAGTTATGGAGTTAAATTGGCATGGATGTGAAAATTGACCAACATTTAATTTATAGTTTACTCAACAAAATGAACAGTTCAGACGATGTTCCGACAAGTTCTGCAGAAGTGACTGATTGTAAGTGCGCTGTAGAAACAATTTTACAACACTTATTTAGTTATTTACCATACGAAATTAAAAAAGACCTTATCAGCAGTGGGAAACCAACTCCTGAGCTCAACATAAATACGAAAACAAAACAGTGTGTGCGACTTTTTAATGCTAGTTTTTACGAGACTGCTTGACTTACTAGGTGCAAGGAATTTCAGAAGTTATACTGTTGGCCATATTTATTATTTTCCTCTGAAAAAGGTGTTAGGACGCAATCCGGGTTTAGTGATTTGAACAACTTTCATAAATCGGTTAAAAGGCATGAACTCAGTAAATCGCATTTAGTGTCGTGCATGTCACTGAAACAGTTTGGTAAAACTAGAATTGAGTTCTGTTTAAGTGACCAGTTCAGGTTAAATACTCAGAAACACAAAGAAGATGTCAAAAAGAATATACATATTTTGGGCCGTTTGATTGCTGTTACCTGTTTCTTAGACAAGCAGGAATTAGCTTTTAGGGGATATGACGAGTCTTCAAATTCTTTAAATAAAGGAAATTTTGTTGAATTTGTTTATGCTTTTGGAGAAATAGAGAGTAATTTAAAAAGCCATTTAGAAAACTCCACAGTTTTTTTCTGGTCTGTCAAGTGACATACAAAATGATTTGATTTAGTCTATTTGCGATGTAGTGTTACAAAGTATCAGGATGCAAATCGATAAAACCTTGTTTGTAGGAATAATATTGGATGAAACAACAGACATGAGTAAAAAGTCTCAGTTAACCACTCTTTTGCGATATGTTAATTCAGAAGGGGCAGTTGAAGAAAGTTTTCTTGGTTTAGTGATGTTAGTTGTGATCGGTCTGCTAGGGCCTTATCAGAGCACGTGTTTCCTGTTTTGAGTGATTTCAAATGCTTTGACAAATTAGTAGCACAAACATATGATGATGCTGCAGTCATGGCAGGTGAAGTAAATGGACTTCAATGTGTGAAATTTAGTGAGGCCATTTTTGTACATTGTTATGCGCATAGACTAAATTAGGTTTTATCCGATTCAGTCAGCCACATCAACCAGTGCCGAAGGTTTTTCATGACACTTGCAGGATTTGGAACTTTCTTCTCTAAATCAACAAAGAGAACATATGCTTTAGATCAAGAAGTTAAGAAGCAATTTCCTAGTGCCTCTCCCACTCGTTGGAATTTCAACAGTAGGCTTGTTGAAACGGTCAGTTAATACAAAGCTGAAATAGAAAACATATTAGAACTATTGATTGAAAATGCTGACAAATAGGATAGTGAAACTCTGCTAATTGCTCGCGGGATGTTATTTAGCTTAAGAGATTTTGATTTCATTTTCCTATTGCATGTTTTTTCGACTATTTTCCAGATGACAAATGTACTTTTTCAAGTTTTGCAAAAGAAAACGTTTGACATTAATTCTTGCATCTTGAAAAACAAAGAGATAATTTTGGATCAATCTGGCAAAAAGTTAGTGAGCAAAAAAGCGTAGCAGAGGCGCACCAAAAAAAAATATAGCGAATCAGTAATATTGATGGGGAAGATAGAAAGGCATCGTACAGAAGGCTGTACTTTGAAATTATTGACGTAATACTATCAAATTTAACGTTCAGATTTTGTGTAATCGAAAAACTCAGATTTTTAGAACTGTTGGACCCTAGAAGATTCGAAACATTTAAGAATGTTTTTCCTGAAGAACGCCTTAGTTGTCTGAAAGAAATTTATGGCGACCATTTCGATTTTCCCAGGTTGCGAAGTGAATTAACGGTTGTTTACGAAACTAATCAGTTTGCTGTTAAGAGCTTTGCAGAACTCCATCATTTTCCGAAGTCAGCTGATCTCGACGAGGTTTTTCCCCAAGTTTATACACTATCTAGTCTTATTTTCACCATTCCAGTTACGAGTGCATCAGTAGAACGATCCTTCTCCACCTTGAAACGCATTAAAACTTATTTGCAAAACTCATAAGGCGAACGACGATTGTCTTCTCTGTCCCTACTCAGTTTCGAAAAACAACTTCTTAATAAACTGCGGGCACAGGATAGATTTCATGATGACGTAATTGAAGTGTTTGTGAAAAAAAAAAAAAAAAAAAAAACGGACGAATAGATCTGAGGTATAAATAAATAAGTAATATGCAAATAACAACATGTTCATCAACGGACTCGTTCAGTAAGTAATCTTATATTTAATATTTGTGTGTTTATTTTTTTGTGTTAATTTGTTTGTTTTGATATAGGCCTAAGTGTATCTAGTTGACTGGGAAACAGAATGTTCGAAAACATGTGTTATATAAGCCTATGTGGTTTTAGTTTTAAATCAACGCACATTTGTAAACTTATGACATCGTCAGCATGTGTGCCTTGCATGGGTTAGGCAATGTCATAGATAAGATGTGAATGTTTTTAATGTTAGCCTGTTATTTGGTTTCGTGCTGTTCGTTAGCTTTTCCAAGACGAAAGTGCTTAACTCTATATTAATTTTGGTTTTAAAATTTTATTGGGACTTTATTAACTGTTGTTTTATTATTAATTTAAATGACAATACACCAACTTACTTGGTGTTGAATATCGGCCGCATATAATGTTCGCAAGTAAAGACTGTTGAAGATAAAATGAGCACTCTTGAAATCAACCTTAGAAAGGAGTCACTGCCCTTGCCTCCATATATTTTAACGGGCGCACTGACTGACGTGCACCGAGTAAAGTCGGTAATGATGGATGGAAAGTAGTTCCATATCATAACGTCGGAAAAAAGCGCGAGGTAACCATTTGTGATAACCTTATTTATTTATTTCGCTTCCTGTTTTTTTTATGAATCGGAGTGTAAAATTGACCAGATTTGTAACATTCACTTTTCCAATAATTCCACAGTTTCACCTGACCGACGCATGAATAAAGTGATGAGGCCCATTACAACGTTAATTTTACATAAGGCTGAAACATACATAAAGTGTATACAAGTATATTTCAAGCAGGGCTTTCAAAAGTACTCATTTAACCGTGAACAGCCTATAGTATACTCATCACTATGGTAAGGTCATTTATGCCTTAAACCCTTTCTGATAAAGTAAATTATGTGTTAAGCCATTTTATAAAAATAGTCATAATTTTCGAAGCATTTAGGCTATAGTCATCAGATTAATAACATAGGCATCTTCCTGATGTAGGTTAGAGCGATAGTGTTAATTTTGTCTTAAAGACTTTCTGGTAAATTCATTTATGTTTTAAGCCCTTTTAAAACATAGTCAATATTTCCGAACCACTGAAGCTATCGTCATCAGATTCATAACATAGCCATCATACCCAATGTAGGTGAGAGCGATGGGATCAATTTTGCCTTAAGCCCTTTCTGGCAAGCTCAACTATGTATTGAGCCCTTTTATAAGCATAGTTAGTCATTATTTTCTGAACAATTTAAGCTGTAGACATCAAATTCATAACATACACATCATCCCGATGGAGCAATAAGTTCAAATGTGAATTTAACCCTTTTATTTTTAAATTAATTACGTAACCACTCTGAGCATCAAATACAATGCAACAGTTAACATACTATAGGCCATGTTTAAAGTTTAGCATGTATGTATCAAATCCACACAGACTTATAAGCATAACCTTCGGGCACTTTTTCCCTTTGAGCACTTAATCCTTTATTAACTTAACCCTTTGGGCACTTGACCCTCTGGGCACCTAACCCTTCAGGTACTTAAACTTTTGGACACTTAACCCTTCGAGCACTTAACCCTTTGAGCACTTAAACCTTTGTGCACTTAACATTTAGGCTCGTAACGCTTAACCTTTTGAAACTTAACGCTCGGAGCACTTAAACCCTTAGAACACTTAATATTATTTTATTTTTGAATTTAACAAATTTTTTTTGGGTGGTATTCCTGCTTAGAGCAATTAATGTTACGTTATTTTTTATTTGGGTTTGATTCCCAGCCGAGACACTTTATATTTTATTATTAAATTATACAAGTGAGATAGGGAAGGGGTAATTCTATCTACTTACACAATATCGCATATGGTCTCGTCGGAGAAAAAGTGAGATGTCAAACAGCCATAAGTGGTATTGTCCCATTAGCTGGGCAGTAACTGTCGCCTTGACCCATCAGCCAACGCTTCACAACCTAGTAACAATGGAGGGGGTAATGTGCCTGCACATACACACACACATACACTTTCTCTTATACCCCATGACCCCCACCTCCTACAGGCTTACCAAAGAACTCAGGAGGCGTGTTGCCGAGCATCGAGGCTCGGAGAGCCAACAGGATGCGAGCTCTGACAAATGGTGAGTAGATTGCCACAGAGATCTAGTCCCTGACGAGTATTTGAAATTTTGTGAATTTTTCTTCCCTAACCTTCGAACTCTTGACATTTTATAACATTTAACATCTTCTACACTTTATTACTTTCTACAGTTTAACCAGTAATACACTTTAATATTATCTATATTCTTGTGAACGTTAACATTTTCTTTAAGTTTAATGGTATCTTAGAGTTTATCATTTTTGAAAAGGAAGAATTTTCTGACATTTAAATTGAATTGAGTATTTACTTGTTTTGAGAATTATCCGTTTTAAGTGGTTTGAAACTTTTTAAAAATGATTTAAGTGAGCGTATTAGAGTGGTGTAAGGTGAGGCGCTTTGATAGCGTAGTTGATTAAGCAATGGGTTATAAAGCACCCCAGCTAGGGATTCGAACTCCTTCAGGGTAAAATCTATTAGATACAGTGTTATTACTTGAGAAATGTCATAGAGTAGCCATTAATGGGAAATGTGAATAATTGGAAGTTGTAGGCATTACTTGATGGGAGAATGTGTTAATTCATTATCTTCACACACATGCACACACACGTATATACACCTACACCATTTCACACACCTGTGCACACACACACCAATCCACACAGACAATCCGTACACCAATCAACACAGACAATCCATACACCAATCCACACGTCAATCCACACACACATGCATACACACACCCACGCACACACACATACACAAACACACACAGTTTCACCTATCCCCTGTGCAACTACCACAGATATCAGAACGTCATTGAATTAAGAGCCAACAGAATGGGACGTCTAACAACAGGTAGGTGGATTGATACTCAATTCGAATCCCGTTCAGATACTTACTTTTCATTTGTGCAATGAGACTATTTACACACTATTAACATATAGAAACTAGCTCTCGACTAATATCAGTGACATACACTGAAGGATATTTGTTTCTCATATGCGTTCGACTAATTATTCAAATGCGTTCGACTGTCAATTGTTTCTATTTCACGTTCATTTGACCAATTATGTGTATGCAATCCATTTGCTTAATTTCGTTCTATCCAATGTTTTCTCATTGGCTATTTACTATGTTAATGCTTCTCATTGGCTAATTACTACGCCAATGCTTCTCATTGGCTAAAATTACTTATCCATTCTTCTTATTGGTCAATTACTTCCATTCGTTCAACTGTCAGAAAAACCTCCAAAACCTGCGTTTGAATGGCATATTGGCTTCCAAAAGTATTACAAATTACAGAAAATATATTTAATTATATTAATTATTAGCGCATTCACTATTACCTGATCACACATAAGGAAGTATTTAATGAATACTTACTAAATATGCACCTATGCACGTACGCACTTGCATAGTTGTAACCATAATTACCATCACACAAATAGGCACACGTGCACATGAATCATTACAAATACTCATTGCACATCTACCAGCTACTACACAAATATGCAGGTATGCACATGAATAATTAGCAAATACACATAAGATGCCGAGAGAGACTGTGTCCACTCAACACGACATCTAACACAAGACTGAAGGTCATTTGCATATATGGAACCCTATTTATTTCTCACTGTGTTTGACTATCGCCATCTTGCTTTAGCTTTGAGTATAAAAGGAAGAGAGTTAATTTTAAAAAAAAATCGCTTCAGGGTCGGAAACCGTCGAAGTCACTTTGCAGGCAGCCTGTGATGCAACATACATACGTCACCACCTGGGAACTACCGTAGGCAAGTTTCGAACCCAACAACACAATGCGCGTTACAGAAAGACGTCCATGCAGTGGAGAACAAGTTGTTTACCATACAGCCCTTACATAACACAGTGCGATGACCATGTGCGACAAAGAACAACATGCATGTGTAGTATATGGCTAGGTTGAACACAGTCCATTTTCCACCTTAAATTCCATGATTTTTTATTGTTTATTTCGTAATTTACTAAGTTTTTTCAATAATTTCTAACTTTTTTCCTCGAATTCTGAACCAATTTTTAACTTAAATACCAAGATTTTCATAATTTTTTTTCCTAATTTACTATGATTTTTCAGTAATTTCAAGCCCTTTTCCTTGAATTTCAAGCTTTTTTCCTCCGAAATTAAGTTTTTTCCTCGATTTTCAAATCAAAAAACAAACTCATTAATTAAGCAAAATCGCATCATATCAATCAAATTTAGACCCAAATTCCACGATTTTTCCTGGAATGTCAAACTTTCTTCCACCAAAATTATGTTTTTTCCTCGATTTTCCAATCAAAAAAGTCCTGCACGGATAGTGAACGCAAATATCATTCACAAAAAAGTAAAAATCAAGTAAATTTTAACCAAAATCAAGTAAAAATAAGCTAAAATCAAGTGAAATATTAAAAATAGAATTGATAGAATTTATAAATTTTATTCAACAAAAGTAAAACACCAATAAGACTTTTTAAGGTCTACAAATAAAGAAAAATCTGAAGAATAACCATTACTGATTCCACAATCCCAACCATCACAACAATCCAAATCATAATAATTTCTTTAAAATTAGAAAATTTATGTGACCTTTAATCATTTTTATTGATTTTTAAAACAATTTTGAAATGAACAATGTCCAATGCTTCATCAATGGAAGTTGCTGTTTTTATAATTTCATATCCAATATCCCAAAGTTCTAGAAGTTCTATAATTTGTTCCATTTATATTATTTAATAATTTATATGTTTTATAAAAAGTGATACTATGAGAAAATTTTAATTAGAATTATGCAAACGATTTTCATGATAAAATTATTCTTCTCTATTTAAAAAAATTCGTAAAAATTTTATAAGTAACCACCTAAAGTCTAAAATATAGTATTAAAATATAGAAACATGTTGATGTTTCTTCCATTTATTAATATAAAAATTTATATATCTTCAATAATTCTTTCTTTCAAATAATCATAAGTTAAATTCCTTTAACTAATTAAAACAACATTACAAACTGTTTTTGATTCACCAGCTTTATTAAAATCAACACTAATTTTAATGTTTGTTTTATCTTTAACTACAGTTGTTTTTCTATATACACAATCAATAATATACAATGGCCTGCGCCCCCAAAATGAATAATAATTTGTATCACCATGGAAGTTTACAGTTGGTTTATAATAAAGTTCATTATTTTTGTATATAGTATCTAGTTTTGTTTTTTAATTTCTAATACCATTATAAGCAAGGAACGTTTTAAAACAAAGGTCATTCATTATAAATATCTAGATTCCAGTTTTCTTTTGGAAAAATTTCATTTCTTCCATTTTTAACATAAATATTTCTCACATTACAATGATCAGACATAGAAGCGGGCACTTCCTGATCAGCGCGATTTTTTTCTATTAGTTTGAAAGCCTACAATTACAAAATCGGGCATGTCAAATTGTAAATTATTAAACTGATCTTTTGTATCAAGTTAAAAACAATTGTTCCAACAAGAACTTCTTTTTCTAACAATTGCCAATAGTAAAAACTAATAGGCATTTTAGGGCTTTTATATATTTTTTCCTTTAATTGCAACAGCTGTATCAGATTCGTATTCAACAATAGGCCATATAATTTCCAATTTTTGAATTACAATGTTACCTGGATCAGCATAATTTCTATCTAGTAAACCATCTGCTTTCTTACTTTGATAAACAAATAAACAAGTATTATCAGGCATATTTCGAATAATAAAAGTAATTCTATAACCACATTTCCAATCAATTTCATTGTTATCAGAAATAAAGCAAAACAAATTCCTTAGTGGATATATTAATTCATTTTTTTATCACTATGAACAGATTTTACTCGATATTTATTATCAACACGAGTAAATTCTAAATAATTTTGTTCACTTAGTGATCTTAACAAATTATTCATAATTGATGAAGTTTTTCTTGGATTATCAATAGCTTCAATAATATGTCCATGTTTTTATATTTCTACTCTAGAAAACTGAAAAGGAAAAAAGTTAGAATAAACATCAATACTATATAATTTATCATATTTTGCCTCATTTCCATATTTTATCTCTTTTTAGTAAACGAAATCGTTCATAAACATAAGCATCATTTGGGGAAGAAAGGCCATCTCCTATTGGAATAATAATAACATTCTGTTTGCAACAGAATTTTAAAACCATTGCATCACTGCCAGGGGAATGTTTTATGATTAAAAGAATAAAATAATTATATTAAATTAATAAATTATAAAATCAAAATTTACACACTATTTTATAATTGTAAAGTTAAAATTGATTAAAATAATTATCAAATATATGGCTTGGGATTTCGCCACGGTAGGGAGAGGTAACCATTTGCCTGGAATTACCCGTTTCATGGGGAGGCTGTCTCCACGACCCTATCTCCATCCCGCAATGTTATTTATTAAAAATGTAATCAATTTATCAGGAGTAATAAAATCATATAAAATAATATACAATATTTTATAAAACATTAACATTTAAAATTTAAACTTCAACATACTACCATTAATTAAATTTATCTGTACATTGAACCAGAAAACACAGTAATCCCATTAAAATTCCGGTAATCAAGACTTCAATCCTAATCTATTTCCCCTTCCCAAATTTCGCGAGTTGAGTGATCCGCAAGCTAGACTCCGCAGTCCTGTGTATATCACAGCATCTTCTGTTCGTTTACTCGCTACCACCTAAGTGAGATGGCAGTTTTATGCTCGACAACGTAGGGCGGGACTCGGCGATTGTTCTCATGCAGGTTTGTTACTGGGCCAGTTCGAAAGTAACTCAACACACACATGTTTGAAGCCTATCTTGCGCTGATTCAATTAGCGAAATCTTACTGCCCCTAATTATAATAGAAAACATGCATACATATGAGTTATTTAATGCAGTCTCAAATAATATAAGTGTTTTACGCTTAAGTTCAAACCAGATAACTAGGGACACCCGAATTTTGCGATAAGATTTCACGACCAGTTGTATTTCATAACACGTTAGCTCAGATCCACTTGGATGGTGTCCGTGTTACGTTTCTTTAGATGTCAGCCTCCAATAAACAAACGAAAACAGTTGGTATGTTCATAGGGTATTGAACTCTAGAATGTACGGAAATCGTTTCGCGAAATTTGTGTGTCCCTACAGATAACTAACGGGTTTTGATGTAATAAATTTCTACCTTGTTTTTTCTCGGTTTTTTACCAGCTTGTTAGGTAAGGACAATGCAATGGGCGCTTTTGAAAGATGGAAACGTACTATATTTTGTACACTATATGTTTGAGTATGCCTGTAAATTGCACCGTATTTTCGAAGAGTGTATTTCTAAACGGAACGAGGATACCTGTCCAGCCAAAACAACTGTTCCAATAGAAAGCTGCCCTTTTTACCAAGAAGACGTGAGTTATGGTCTACCGCAGTGGAGGCTGTACAGACACATTTTCTGTGAAATAGTTTTTGAGCGATACGCGTAAGCGTATCTCGGTAAATAAATGTTCTGCAAAAACTAATTTTTGTCAGAAAAGATACAAATAAAAATAAAAATGCCCGTATTCATTTACTTTTGTAATATTAAGTGTGTTCTTGGAGAAAAAATGCGTGAAAATGGTGAAATGTACCATTTTTAGAGCTTGCATATGCAATTTCCTTAAGCGGCAAGAGAAAAGTACGAAGTTATGGGCATTGTTTTATCTGCGAGCTTTCATCGCGTGTAATATAACACCTATTTTACAGATCTAGTTTGCACAGTACGGCCATGAGCCGACATGCAATTATTGGTCGGCAGATTGTTTGATTGCCTGAGTGATCATCACAGGGTCTTATGAGACTGCGCTCACATGCAACTGTTAATTCGGCCGACCAAATGGTTTGTGTTTATCCACAAACCAAATGATCGCATAATCGATTTGTGCCATGCAGGTTTGAATGTGTCCGAGCACACTTGTAATGAAACAGTCTCATGATAGTCGTCGTCGAGTTCACAGCTATGGCATCTCAACGAGGTTAGCAATTATACTGTTGCAACTTTACACACTTGGTACATATTAACATTGTTCGCTCGTCGCTTTATTATTTGCATACATTACGCACATTATTGACATTCATGTACATATATTAATTTATAATTCATAATACATATCAAGTATTCAATTTTTACATACATTTGTACATACTGTTATTGAATACCAATAAAATCCTTTGTGCATAAATCCATAAGTTGTTATAATCTATATATTGTGAGCAGGCCCTAAACATTGTTGTAAAGTTTTCATAATTTTTCTTGCGAAGTATGTATATTACTTTACAATGTCGTTGTAGCATTAGATAAAATATTGAAACAGCCTTTATACGTCAACAAGCTGTTATTATGTATTGTATTACAGAATTTGGAAATTACGATGACTGGACCTAAAAGTTCATCACGGCTGTGAAAGAGAGACCTGCCATTTACAACAAAGGGCTGAAATAACATTCAGAAAGGAACGCAATGCCACGACTTTGGACAGAAGTGTGCGAGATAGTAGTGCATTCGTGGAATGATTTGACTAGAACCAGAAAAAAACTTTGTAAGGTAAGAAATAACGTAAAGATGATACATTATTAAAAGTATTAACAGAAGTACGAAAATTACCCATATTTTATCACATTGTCATGATACAGACCCTTAAGGAGATGTGGAATAATTTGCAAAATAATCTCTTGTTATTCCACCACGAGAACCGCGTACACTTTTTGGTCTAATGTTTGCAAGAGGGGACTCATATAATGTGTCTTCAAAGTGTATGCCATTTTTTTGGCGTACGTAGTTGTGAATAATGCAACAAGCTTTGATAATATCATCACAAAATGCGATATTTACATCTAGCGGTCGGTGTAATATCCGCCATTTGTTGGCCAGAATGCCAAACGCTCATTCTACAAGTCATCTCGCTCTAGAAAGCCTACAATTAAATATTACTTTCACATTTATCAAATTATGTCGCCCATAAGGACGTAGTACATGCTCTGACAAAGCAAAAGCTTCATCTCCTACAAATACGAAAGGCATGGCAACACCATTGTCATTTGGCAGTACCCGATTCGCTGGTAGATGTAACTGACCCTCCTCGAGTTTTTGTCCAAAATTTGAACGTTGAAACACGTGCGAGTCACTTGCACTACCACATGATCCAACATCGACTGAAATAAAGCAATAATCAGGATCAACAATTGCCATAAGTATGACGAAAAAAAAAAACAGTTTGTAATTATAAAATTTAAGAACCACCGTGGCTAGGCTGGTGCACTCTGATATGCTTTCCATCAACTGCTCCCAAATAGTTGGGAATTGATGTCCTCTGAGCAAATCTTGCTGCTATATTCAGCCAAGTACTTTCTGTTTTTCTTGGGATACATGTCGACGTCAAGCAAATCCATAATTTGTTATATGTATACTTGATAATTGTCCGGATTGTTGTGATGCCAATCAGGTATTCGTAATACAGAGAATGGAAACTGTTCTCTGTCGTAAGCTACCTGAAAAAAAAAAGGTTAAGTAGACACGTGTTAACATTACTCTTACCGCACTTCTCAGTAAGCACGACAGAACAGATTTGCAGGATTACCATACACTTTTTGCTGGGGTTACCATTGCTGTTGTGTGCACAATCATCTCTGCAGCGGCATCAGAGCAGGATTACCATACACTTTTTGCTGGGGTTACCATTGCTGTTGTGTGCACAATCATCTCTGCAGCGGCATCAGAGCAGGATTGTGGGGGAATGCCATAGTGAATAGTATTCAGAACCCTACTCGTGTGTAATCGCAACATTCTATTCTGTAGAAAGTAATAGTAATGACAGCACTGATTTGTGACGCACTGATCGTTACAACATGTTCTGTTGGTGTTACCACATATCTCTAACAATATTCTACAACAGTATTTTTTTTCAGTGTTAATTTATTAAACATTTTTCATGGTCAATGAAAGTAAGGCGCCCGCTTTGTTAGGCGTGTATTGTTAAATGCACTTTCGCTGTTTGCAAACACCACACTAAAGTCACATATAGCCAGGATGGAAACACCCTAGTGTTGTTTTTTTTATGTGACTTTCAAGTTGAAAAATATGTATGGAAAAACCTGAACTGACATCGTTCATCTTACCCACATGCGATACATTTTCGTCTGTATTAATTATCCATCTAAACATGAGGTCAATGCATGAATACTAACAACAGGTGGTCTTCCCTGCATGTCTACACGTAACTTGTGTGTGGTGGTGATGTCTACGGAGTGCAAAACAAGTGCTATTTAAGGTTGACCACATTGCCAGCTGTCAGTAACAATCACGCCATATATATGTATGTATGTATGTATGTATATATATATATAATGTATGTGTGTGTGTTGACGTGCATTCTATTATTTGTTTACTATAGGCTTCTGTTTTTTTATTTGTGCAGGGAAAGAAATACAACAGCGGTGGCGAAACCTGAGAACTTCTTCCAGGAGGGAGTTAAATAAAGAAAAGATACATCTGGCCAAGCAGCACACAAACGTCGGAAGTATATATTATATTTCGATCAACGCTTGTTTTTACAGCCGACTATGGAGGACAGGGAGACTGTTAGCGAGACAAGCCCCATTCGACTGGAGGGTGAGGATTCCAGAAATGAACACGAACATGATCATACAGACGAAGCAGTTTGTCATCGTCCACGGAGTATTCCGACAGATGAACAGAAGGAAAAGGCTCAGTCGTGCGAGAAATCATTACTGAGCATTCTGAAAGAAAAGAAGGCCGAAGACATTGACGAAGAACAGATCCTTTCTATTATCTTTGGTGCCAGCATTTAAACGAATGACTGACGACCAGAAAATAGAAGCTAAAATGGAATTGATGTCGGTCATTCGACGGGTAACTCAACCAACTTCTGGTCAAACATTTCCAAATCGCTTTCAAGGAACCCCTCATTTTCATCACAGTTTTCCCCTGGACATCACAAGCATTCCGCATACTCCACCTCAGCCAGTCTTTTATGCTCAACCTAACGTCCCTATGTCCACGCCATTACCTTCCTCAGCGCCCACTGCTACTGGCAGTACACAAAGCACTTGGGTTTCATCATGTCCAACATCTCCTCAGTCTGATTTATTAAACTTGTAGATGTTGTATGTAACATTTTTGCCATAAGGCTAACGTTCTTTCTACAATCAGTAATTATCAACCTTATCAATCAAAATGTATATACTTCAATACAATGTATATGCTAAATAATAACATTACAACTAATGCTGTTACTTTTTGCTTGTTTTTCTGGAGAGATGACATTCCTCCACTTCGTATTTGTGTATGTTGTTGAAGCTGCTACCAACTTCAGGAGATCATCAAAACTGCTTACACTCATTCGGTAATAAATGAAAAATTTTTCCGGATAGGTGCGTAATTCTCCGTGAAGTTTGTGAAATAGCTTAATCAACAAACGTTGGCTGGTAAGTGGGTGTACCCAATATTGCCTTCTCTTCTTCATTTTTCTTCTTTTAATCTCGATAGCACACAAACAAGCTACCTCTGTGAGACCCATTATCAAACTGATGTGAAAGGTGCAGCTACATAGTCGCATGTGTGCGCAGTGCCTCGGTCTGCCGATTAAAAGTTGCATGTGTAAGCAACACGATTATCGGCCGATCGTTTAGCTGCAAATCCTATTAATTGCATGTCGGCGCTTGGCCTTAAGTGTTGCCCGAATCGCTCCCCCGCTTCCTGACCTCGGCCGCGCAGCTCAGTCATCCGTAGTAAAAAAAAAATTTACTCGTCAAGGTCACGTCTGGCCTTAAAAGGAAGCATTGCGAAGGCGATGGGAAATAACGTAATCGAACTTCGATGCGTTTGTTTCCTTACAATTTTAAGCAACGACTTAAGAGTTTCAATAATGCAATGTGTTCAGAATAGATACCAAATTGTCGCTATGGTTTAAAACACTGAGACAAGGTACGGTTTAAAGTTTAAAAGCACTACAGGGTCATACAGAAAACAAGTTTTTTTGACTGACTGATATATGTTCCGGTCCGCGTTATCTGTTTGCGCACGTATCACGGAGATCACAAAGGTTCGGTGTCGGAGGTACGTAATCCCTGAGGTGTGTGTGCTATATATATATATATATATATATATATATATATATATATATATATATATATATATATATATATATATATATATATATATATATATATATATGTCTATATATATATAATAGACATATATATATATAGATTTATAAATTGGCAAGAAAATATCGACTTAAAATTTCTATCCTGAAAAAAAATTTCATTGAAATATTGTAAAGTTTTTAAAAAATTTAAACAGACGTTATCGCTTACAATGTGACCGTTTTACATGTAGGGAACCCCGTCAACTACTCAACACGATAAGAAGTGTTTCTGCGGCTCATAAAGCGTGTTGCAGCCATAGACTAAAGATGAGGTAGACCGATCTCGCTGGCTGCGCACAACCATTCTCCATGTCCCAACATTGAACTGCTTTTCGGCCTACACATCTAGCAAAAATTGTGTGTATTGGGTTTGAGGTTAGAACACTGTTTAGTAAACAAGAGCATTGTAATGTCCGTATACTTGCTCTAGCCAGCTCGTAATACGATTTGATTATGTTTCAACTCGTTAAAGTATTTTCTTAATATAATAGTGGTTGTCACTTAGAAATTAAGATATAAACCAACACGTGTATCCCTGTTGACCATGTGACTTCGACAGTTGTGTTCCTTTGGGGTAGGTCAATGTTGGGTACATGCGCAGAAGACGAATAAGCGGTCTACCTCATCTTTAGTCTATGGTTGCAGCACAATGTGGAGAGATTTTCACAAAGAAATTTCTCATCCATATCGAGTGCAGACTGTCAAAGTTTTTCGATCTTGGCGAATGTCAGACATGAGCTGTTTTTTTTTCTCTCAACATATGTTGTCAACACTGCTCTAAGACGCCACGTAATTTGACAGGTGAAGGTGCGTTTCACTGAAATATAATTATCAGATCACGCGACGGCCACAGTTTAACTAGCCACGTGCTTATGCGAATTTGAGGCGGTATCCCCTATTTTCCGATCATGATTTGGTTAAGCGTTCTAGATGATGACCTTGTAGGTTCGTACACGTCGACTTTCAAATGAAGTGATATATGTATGTATTCTTGCATAACATTTAGACAGATTTGCCGTAAGTTGTTCCCTGCCAAACGAGAACAAACGTGTATGCGGTATATGTACGGCATATGCGCTCCAAAGCATTTCGTTCTTGTAATACGAGGGTATAGTGTGACCAAATTAACAAACGATCCCGTAAGGGGAAAGTGCAAATCTTCCACTCCTTGCGCGACGCGCGGCGGGGAAGGCAGGTACACTCAATAGAAACTACCGTGGATCATCTGCGACACATTCGAAAATGGCAGAAACGGTAATGTGGTTTACCTATCGTTTATCGCCTGACGTACGAGCTCTCAATGGTTTAAAGCTCCCCGATGCAGGTTGGGTTCGCGCTAGTATAGTGGTTAGACTACTCGCCTCACACCAAGGTGAACCGGGTTCGATTCCCGACGGGTTGCCCCAGAATTTTCGCATGTGGGAATCGTGCCGTACGATGCCGTTGATTGGCGGGTTTTCTCGGGGATCTCCCGTTTCTCCAGCTCTTGCATGCCAGGTACTGCTCCATACTCACCTCGTTTCACCCTCATCAGCTCTCAAGACCTGGATGTTAAGAGCCACCCAAATCTCTTCACTCACTCTATGCAAGTTACTTCTACTTCTGAAAGTTCACCGTCAGATTTTTGTACAATTGCTAGCACTACAACTCACCATGCAACTATTGCTTTCATTGTCAATATCTCTGTCACCATCAACACTTGAAACAAAAGTTTCCGTTTTTTCTTCAATGCAACGATTTTTTTTCCAGTATTCTGTTTCTTATTTTTTTTTCACGTGACACAGCTGATTTCTGGTCTTTTTCTGAAATACTATTTATAGCCTCGTCTGTAAACGCTTGGTTCGCTCCTTCCGATACATTTTTATTAGCTACACGAGATTTGGCAGTATTCCACATTTATTCCATTGAATTCAAATTACAATGATATAGCCACAGCCTATTTCGTGGCCGCTTCAAGAATTTCGTTTCCATAATACTTGGAAACTGGGCGTTGGCATTTGACAATGCAAAGTAGTTCTGCTTTAGAAATGTCTTCTTCGTAAGTAATATTGTTAACCTTGAGCCATTTTTGTATTTTCGTAGTACAGACATCAGCTTTTTTAAAGTAGGCCCTTTTTACTGAGGGTATAAAATTTTGATTTTGGGTCGAATAACGCACAAATCGAAGCCCTCCCAAACAATTTTTCTGCTATAGGCTGTTCACGGTAAAATGAGCACTTTTGATAGTCCTGCTTAAGATCTACTTGTATGCACATTGTGTATTATTCCGCCTTATGTAAAATCAACACTGCCATGGGCCTCATCACTTTATTCGTGCGTCGGACAATACAAACTTTGAGATTATTATAAAAGTAAATATATCCCAAATTTGCTCTTTTTTACGCTTCGATATATTAAAAAAGTACAAAGCGAAAGAAATCATTTCGGTTGTTTCAAACGGTTACCAAACACTTTTATTCGTACGTTAAGGTTTGGCACTAGTTTCCATCCTTCGTTACCAACTTTACTGGGCGAATGTCACTCAGTGCTCCCGTTAAAATATATTCAGGCAGGGGCAGTGACTTTTTTCTAAGGCTGAGTTCAAAAATCCTCACTTTATCGTGAACTCGTCTTTCGTTTTTTTCCCCTAGCTTACATACTTATTTATCTGTTAGTTTAGATAGACTCTTTTCCTTACGTATTTAACATATTTTCGCCACCGATTTCTCTTTAGCACCTGCTGCCCGTTTCATGTAATTTTCAATGGGTTAAGCATGTCTTCCAGAAATTGTCTCGCTATAAATAAAACGAATTTACGTTACCACTAATTTCTTGGACTTCACTGTGACCAGTAGGACGATTTTTACTCGAACATGCCATGACTTACTCTCTAGTGAATACTTCCCGTAAGTCAGACGTGAAATGAAAAGATTTGGACTGCTCTTAACATCGAGGTCTTGAGAGCCGATGAGGTTGATTGAGGTGAGTATGGAGCAGCGCCGGAATGAAAGGGTGGGGAAAACGGAAGATCCCGAGAAAACCCGCCGACCAACGGCATCGTCTGGCACGATTCCCACTTGCGAGAATCCGGATTGACCCGGCCGGGGTTTTGAACCCGGATCGCCCTGGTGGGAGGCTGACCGCTCAGCCACCGTGGCCCCCCGCGAGACATACGTGTTCGCTTTACATGCGCTCTGACGTCACAGTGGGTATCGGTGACACATGTGCTTCACTCTGATTAGTTAACTAGGACTTCCTCGCATTGGACCTATCTCCTTAACCTAGGTCAAGAACTGGGACCACATTCTTTCCAGATTATTTAGTTGACGTTGCCGAGTTATACATCGCGATGCAATTTAACGTGGATGGCTGACGGGACGTTTCAGTTCTAGGCTATCCCAATTTTTATAGGCTGTTCACGGTAAAGTGAGCACTTTTGAGACCCTAGTAACTTTTTCCTCTCAGCCGTTTTTTATACTTTACCCATATTTTTTATATAAATATTACCGTGTAAGTAGTAAACACAGTGCGCATACACCACAGAACTTGGAAGTTAGCATCTAATGCAAAAATAAAACTGATTTATTCACAATTATTCGAAATGAGAGGGCTTTCGAAAGTGCTCACGTTACAGTGAATAGCCTATGTATGTGAATCCTCTAGGCGACTTTCAGGGTGCTGACTGAAAAGTTAAGTTCAGTCGACGCCAACGGATGCTGCCGCAAGTATTAATTTGCGAATTTTTAGTGTATTTGAAACCCGGTGAATGCTTTAATCTACAAATTTTGGGGCATAAGTCACGGCAACTATGCTATAGTGTGAGAATACCGGGGCGTGTGGATAATGTGTAATTGACACATGACAGGACAAGGTAAGCACTACGTGTATGGACAATAAAGAACACGCCAATAATTGTATACGTCCTCGCTGAAACGCTCCTACCCACCTCGCGACTGTCCGGTATGGCAGGACATTATTCCCAACAGCTTCTACCAACTCCCTGTGACATTCTCTGGCAGTTCTCCCACGGAGAACGGCTATTGTGATGTACGAGCGCTGCTCAACACGGGTTACATCCATCTGGCACGGCGGTCACCGGATGATAATGATTTCACATTGCTCTCTGCGCTCGTAGAGGCCAACCCGGCGCCATTTGACATTGTCAACGCGCACTTAAGCCACCTGTCACTAAATTTAATAGTTGTCATGACTTATGACCAGACCCCCGATAATCTTTACAGGGTTCCTTGCGTAGTTCAGAACAATGTAATTCGGTGGAAAAATTCGATTTCTGGTACACAGAGCTTCGATTTACCAGCAAGTTTCGGTGCACAAGTGAAGAAAATTGGCGAACTATTAAAAAAGAAAAATAATGGGACGCTTTATGTTGTATACTACAGTCGTCACCCATGTTGGATATATCAAGTTAAGGCGAAAAAACAATAATTTTTTTACTTGTAGAAGGAGTAGTCCACTAGCGCCCGGCAAGTATAGAAATTGTGACGAAAAATAGGAATCATCGCGACTGTAGTATTTTTTGTTTTCCAATTCCTACCGTGGTAGAACCGCCTGCAAAAGTTATTGTAAAGAATTGTGTACAGAACTGAGGATTGTGTGTGCCACGTATATCTTTTAATGTAAGTGGGATAAATTTTGACGGTTCTAGAAAAGTATCACGGCCACAATGTATCCTTCTACGAAGCTGTTTTGTCACTGAATAAAATGACGTTTGTAAACAAATGTTTTGAGTCCAATGCACACTTGCATTTTCCTCCCTCCTTGTGTTCCATGTAATGGCAGGCACTGAAAATCTGGTGGTAGCTAACTTCCGTCTAGTAATTAATGTAGGATATTGCAGCTAGGTTGGCATTCCAAATCGTTTTATTTTTGTAACTACAGAGTTAAATTTGTTAGGGTTCTGTTTATTTATTTCGAGGGAAAAAGGAAACTATTAATTGGGGGTGGGAGGGCTTTAGTTTTACGTCTTTCGTGAGACGGCATTATTTTCATGTTCTTAAGAGTGCGTAGCATTTTATTATGTTGCATATCATTTGGATGGAGAAATGGAACATTTCACTCGTATGGAAATAACTTTTAAATTATTTAGCTTCTAAAATTTTTAACTTTAATGAAAAAAACAAAACGCGGTACATACGTCGCTGTTCCTATTCGTGCAGATGCAGCAATATATACAGGCACGCACTTTGACCGAAGTTAACCTTACACTCGCTAGATTTACGATATAGACAAATAAACAAATTTTATTCACTCAGTACAAAAGCGTGGAAAGTACGACTTTTTCAGGCCACGTGCAGTATTTTAATAATTATTGTAACGGTTTACAAATACATTAATTACAAAACACGCAAATGTGCTGTTTATAAAATTTGCAACCTCTTGAACACTTTTTTTATGGCAATCCTTGCCAAGTTTACTTCACTAAAATCGCGCTTGTTCGTCACTACCATTAAATAATTTATTTGCAGAATCATTCAGAAAAATCAACCCTGAGCAGTTTTCCTGATACAAACAAACTTAAACTTAGATTCGTAAATTATATTCGTGTCACTTTATTGTGGAAGGTGGCAAGTAAAATGGCGGAAGGGACGCTGTAAACACGTGCCGATAATGTTATATTTCACTCAAGAAAACGCACTACAGTGGTACCTACAACCAACTATGCTTGAAAAAGCAAATAAAAATATTAATTAATTAACCACCGATTAAATATCCCGACAACGCCAACAAGATATTCGTATAATAAGCACGATAAGAAAAAAAGAGCACTCACAACGAACTTTTAACTGGGCTGGAAACTCGAAACATAAACATCGCTAGCCACTGGCTGGAAACATTTATAAGGTTTCTACGTGTCAACATACACATTATCATAAATGCTAAACATGTTTTTAAAGTCCAGTCACTAATAGCCAAGGAAATATAATATTGCTTTAAAAACATAATTTAAACCATACACATTGTTAGTGTAACTAAGATTTTAAATTACAACTTTTAGTTCTGAGTACTGTACATAAAAATAGCCAACTTAACAACACGGATCCCGCAAACAGTTCATCAGCTGATACAATACTATACGAACGAGAGCATTTACTGTTTACGTAGAGTGTAGGTTGGTCATATTGTCTGTCAGATTTTACCCCACTTATATGAAATGGACAATACACTCCGAGCATACCAACTGTTTTCCTTTGCTTATTGGCGGCGTGTCTTCGTGAGAAGATCTTCTCCTAATCGGCTGGCCAATCAGGATTAGGTAACTTCAATACTGCGCGTCTTTGATTCGCGGGCAAACGGCTAAGGCGCGTAACACCTATATCATCCAATGACGAAAGTGGGTCTGAGCGAAATTCGGGTGCCTATAAACATATCGTTTACTCTCGCTGGTGCCGAAGAAAGTACGTGTCGGGGTGTATTTTGTCTTTACGAACATCCTGTGAGTCATGGGAGTCTAGGCTCCCGGTCTCACGACACGCAGGCCATTCGGTGGGTTATGGGGGTTTGGCGGCGGCCTGTGACGTAGGCAATGCATTGATCTTACGAGTGCTGCAATTTGTAGACGGTAGGCGCTCCAGAGTCGACTACTAGGTATACATGCATGTCTACTATCGAGTTGTTCAGAGACCACATTTGGAATCGACGATTTCTTTCGTTTTCATATACGGGCATACCGCATCAATTTTTACGACAGCAATACTGGAAGATTCTCTGCAGTTCGTATGTTTGTCAACATTATAGTTTCATTCCGCTCAGATTTTCGGAAAAAAATAATTCAAATAATTTTCTTTATTTATTGTAATGGGAATAGTTTACGTGATACGCTTCTTGGAAATTAAAGATGAACACAGACCAGGCAGAAATGGACTTGAGTCGCTACCTCAACAGCAGCTTCGTTATGCAACGACTTTGTGTTGCTCTGCGGGCATTTGCAGAAAGGAACGCAACCATCAATGCATGGAATTCAGCTTTCCGAATTGTAAACGTACTTTTTGTTTCGACAGGAAAATATGTTAAAATTACTCAGAAGACTGATTACAAAACAAGAGAGCACACAGGAATTTCTTAATTTTGTACACGGAAATGGTTATAAACTCGATACATAAAAAAAAAAAAAACATTTTGAATTCAGTTTGAATGTTTTCCTTGGGAAATATCTCATATGTGGGGCGGTGATCCCGCTATAACCAAAATGTGCGACCGGAAATTAGTTGGCCATAAATCAATTCAGTCAAGCAAGCGTAAACCGCTGCCATGTCTCCCTCCACGCCCCTATTTGCGTGACCATCTAACGGTCAGAGTAGCCACGGGGGATTCTGTGGACTAAGAGATCGGGTGGGGTTTTTCTCATGGGGAAATTAGAATTTTCAACCCTACAACCCTCCATGTAGAATTCCAGGAAAATAATTTTTCCTCAAACAAAATTTAGGGTAAGTTTTTTTATCTCGTCGAAGAACCGTTAGAGTGTAATCAAGTTCAATGCCCCTTTATATTTCTTTACCGTTTATGATGAGCCAGATATAAGAATTCACTGCACAGAATTTTCACATTGGTAGTCATCGGTTCAATTAATTTTTAATTTGGATTACATGTATAAACGTCACGGTTAACATAAAATTATTTTACCGTAAAACATTATAATCCATTCACAGTTACTTCACACTTTTCTGAAGCCATGCTAAAGTTCTACTTTCAAAATATTCCTCCCGCCTCGTACAAACTAAGCTTAACTAAGTTTGGAAAATTACACCAAAGGACAATGCACAGAATTATTACGCGCTCAGCTGTAATGATATTTTGCATGAGAACTATTTCTTAGTAGGCACTACCAATACATATGTTATCCCGCTGATTTTATTCATACTAACTATAAATGAAATGTTATTATTAATAAATTAAATATAGGTAAAACTTCAATTTAATAAAATATAAGATAATTCGATGGTAGCAGAGGTATAACACTTTTATTACACACCCACACACACACACACAGATATATATATATGTGTGTGTGTGTGTGTGTGTGTGTAATAAAAGTGTTATACCTCTGCTACCATCGAATTATCTTATATTTTATTAAATTATATATATATATATATATATATATATATATATATATATATATATATATATAATATATATATATATATATATATATATATATATATATATAGGAAATAACTAAACACATTATAGATAGGGTGATTTTTCGAAAGTTTAATTCAAAAAGTGTGAAGAAACCGCGAATAGACTACAAAAAGTAATTTTAAACGTCAAGAATAGTTATATTGGGCATTTTCCTTGCATTGTATTGTTCAATACGACATCTTGGTATGCTTGCCTTGAAGGTGCCGATTACAAACACCATTTATCGTGCAATTTCAAGCGAAGAGCACGTATAGTCTATTCGGGGTTTATTCACGCATTTTGAATCAAACCTTTTGAAAATGACCCTATGTGTGACGTGTTTGGATGTTTCCTATAAAGTAAGGTTAATACCCCACGTTTCAGAATCGGCGAATATAAAAGTTACTTATTTTTAGTTAAATTAAAATACTACTTATATTCTGTCTATAAAATGTAATATCTCATTTCTAATTAATATGAATAAAAGCGGGAAGAAAAAACGGCGTGTTGGCAAAGCCTAGAAAGAAATAGTTCTTATGGAAAATAATATTAAACTTAGTGCGCATGAATCCGGTGTGGCGTCCTTTTGGTATTATTTTTTAGACTTCGTTAACCTCTGTTAAGGTTTATTCTTCACTGGTTAAGAACAAAACGTGGTATAACATGGGATAGTTTGGCGTGGGGAAATTTTTCACCTCTAGGTGCGCAGTTTTTCAAAAAGTAACTTTTAATTAGCATTTTTAGCTGCGAATAAAAAAAGAGAAAGACTTTACTTAGTTACGAAACTATTTTATATTTGATTTATGAATATTATATTCATTCAGTTTTCTAACGCATAAAGTAGAGAAAATCTGGTAGCTTTCCGACACTAGCACTTAGTGGCGAAAATTTTTTATTGCCAAACTTTTAACTTTGATTTTCCCAACCTGTAGTAGAAGTTACCTCAATGTGGACTCACAACCATCCGTTTCCTCCGCCAGTTGCCCGTACGTCAGGCGGTTACGTGAACTTCAACCAATCGCAGGGCAACTCTTTTTCTGTCCGTCAATCCGTCAAATGTATCTCAAACTTTAACTTTTTAAGGACCGACGGATTGTCCACCGCCTTGCAATATCGTTCCTTGAACATGGCTGTCGGAAAACAGTCACTTGTTCATTTGTATGAATATTTTTATTTTTAAATACACGAGGCAGTGACGTTGTTTACATTTTTTTTACGTTTCACCTTTGAATTGAACTGGACTTGACTTGTAAATCTTCAGAGCAAATGGCGATAAATGACGTCAGGGAAAGAGAATATATTTATGTATTTATGACATCCATTAAAAACATTTCTCTCTGTGCGAGAGGAAGTTCGTGTTGCTGGGTGGTAACACTAGAAATTTTCTGGCCAGACGGGTCGACGGACGGCGGATTGTTGTGAGTCGCTTTCAACTGCCGGACGAAAAAATCGATGGATGACTGACTGACGGGTGAGCGGATGGTTACGAGCCCAACTTTAGTTTTGTTTGCATGAGGCAGAGTAAAGGCTGTTCACGATAAAGTGAGCACTTTAGAAATCAACCTTAGAAAAAAGTCACTGCCCCCTGCCTGCATATATTTTAACGTACGCCCTGAGTGGCATTGCGCCCAGTAAAGTTGGCAATGATGTAGGGAAAGTAGTTCATATCTCAAAGCCAGATAAAAAGTGACAGGTAACAATTTGTGATAAATTAAATTAAATCTTTCGGTTTTTTTTATTTATTATTACGAATCCATGAGTAAAAATTAGCAGATTTGTAAAATATTTACTTTTCTGATAATTTCAAGGGTTCACTTGACCGACGTATGAATAAAGTTATGAGGCCGATGGCAATGTTAATTCTACATAAGGCGGGATAATACGCAACGTGCATACAAGTAGATCTTAGCAGGTCTTTCAAACGTGCTCATTTGACCGTGAATAGCCTGTAACAGCCCGGAAGCAGGACCTAAGCAGGGTTTCAGAAATAGTTGCAAATAACCGTGAACGGCCTATAACTGTAAACTCACTATACTTTACGCGTCGTCGAGGCCGTGGTCTCATGCGCACGCGTTTGTGGGCGGCCTTCACGTTTGCGCAGGCGCGCTTTCATCCATCATTTCTCACCTTGTAGGTTTTTCACGGTAAAGTTAGCACTTTTAAAATAAACCTTAAAAAATAAATCACTGCCCATTAACACATGTACAGGCTGTATCTAAATTCGACCGACAAACTTCGGGGGGGAAAGGTTAATCACGAAAAAAAGAAGTTGAAAACATTTGTATGACATATGGTCTAAAATTAATTCTAAGAAAGGTACACATTTTTGAAGTTGTAGTAAAAGAAAAAGTTTACTATATTACCACTGCAATGTACCTCTCTCTGGAATCTCCCCCCCCCCCCCCTTTTTAACAGCCGTAAAAGTGGGTTTATTGGGCACTGTGTGTGCCCCACCTGTCAGGTATTGGTAAATATAATTTTGAAAGTAAAACACGAAATACTCGAAAACGGTGAGGTTTAGGGTATTTACACAAGGTGACATTTTTGTTAATTGTGACATAAGGATTAATAATCTATCCTATAAATCCCGAATATGCTACCGCCACATGGATGTTAGTTCGAAATAGTGACATTAGCAGTGATTATTACATGAAATAATTTGATGACAGTGACAAGTGTTGTGGTGTTTATAGATCTTTGTTCAGTTAGCCATTATCCAGACAATCGGTCTCCCATCTTAAATATTATCTCCAATATTTGCATTAAACAAGTGTTTTAGGTTCAACTTCAAAGACGTGTACGGTTAAATTCATGACAATTGAGGTTAGTACTCTTTTTTTATACTTGTCAAAGTATGAACTCGAGTGTTACACTCTAAATCTGAATCAGTGATTATTTCACTGTTTCAATCAGTGAACAATACCTGACTGATTCAACAGTCACTTCAGTGAGTTTAACTGACGAATCAGTGAAAAAATTCCAGTTTTCCTTCACTTATTGATTCATTGACATTTCTCACTGATTCATCAGTCTTTTTTTTTTTTTTTACTGCTGAATCAGTTAAACAGCGTGTAAGATTACCTAACTAATAAAACCAATACAAAACGCATACTAAAACGTGTTTCCTCTTTCAAAACATCATTTTACGAGGTAATATGAACACTCAGACTTTCAGTTCGTCTTTAAGTCCTTTACATGTAATGTGGTGAAGAGAGTGTACTGATATGTACTATTCATTTTAACAATCCTAACAGTACCAATTAAACCAAAAACGAAAAGTAAGAGCATACAACTTCAAAACTAGACACTTTCCATAAAGAACTATAAGTCGTATGTATATTTTCCTCTTAGTAGTAAATTTGACTTGGTAGCGCAGATGGCAAGGTAATAATAATAATAAGAAGGCTTAATTTTTGTGGCGAAGTTAAGGTATTATCACCTTCTCTTACACTTAATCACTTTATATAATAAAACATTACACTTAATTTTTTTTAAAGAAAAATAAAACAATTGCACAAAACTTAATGTATACTATAAACTTAGAAATAAGCTTATATGAAATATATAAAAGCAACTTACATAAAATAAAATAAACCTTAATAGTGAACTTACACGATTAAAACATATATGCATACACAAAACCATATACACAGCTGACATATATCCATATACATATAATTGTACTATTTATAAAATTAAACTACAAGATAACATTGACTAACAAAAGTTCTAAAACGGAAATTTATTGTAAGGATTACTGAAGGACAGAAAATCACAGCATATAACAATTTAAACACGGGGAAAAAACAAAAAAAAATTAATGTAAGACATTTAAAATTTCAATATAAAAAGTCTAAAATTATCAGCTACCTATAAATATACATAAAATAAGATATTTTTACGTCTACTCGCCCAGGCTCCTTCACACATCCACATACATTAACAATACATTTAATTAATTACACAATAACATAAGCATCAAAAACATCACTACAGTGGTGAAAACGAAGTGGTAAAAGTGTCTTAGTCCCTTCCGCCTCCCAAAATATTTTTACTTTTTTAAACTACCGTAAATTGGGCTATATAAATAGTATAAACTATCGTAAAAGGCTTTATTTCCAGTAATAATTTGCCTGAATTCAATGAAAACAATATTTAATTCGCTATTGCAGTAAGCTGTCATTTTTTAATCAGTGAAATTTTTTCGCGTCACTAACTTAATGAATAAAATTTTTTTTCCCTGAAACAATAAGTGGTTTTCTACTGATTCGAGTTGAGACTGTAGTAACACATTTACACTCCAAAAACTCCACTGTTGTTTACTAAAATATGGTAGAAACGTTTAAGCACTATCAATTTTAAAATGGCAACATCGCCAAAGTTAAAATGTTCGTCTTTGTGTTCCAAGTGAACAAGAGTTCTTAATTATTGCAAAATTACTATTTAAAGGCATGAATATACTTATGTGTAGATATTATATATATATATATATATATATATATATATATATGTGTATATATATATATGTATGTATATATATATATGTATATATATATGTGTGTGTGTGTGTGTGTTACTAGTAAATGAAACAAAACATTACCATCATATGAAACTAGGGACAATGCAAAACTAAATAATAACGAATCCAAAAGTAAAATTTTGAATAGAAAATTTGAAATTTAGGAGCGTAAAACTGAAATCTAGATGATTCAACTTTAAAAAAACACTTCGAGAACAGAAACTAACTCATTTGAACACAGTTTGTAACAACTTATTTGGCGAAATAAAGAACAACTAAAAAACAATCATATTAACGTTAATAAATTAAGGAGTTTTGCCTATTTATAAATTAGATAAATAATGAATTTTATTATGAAAATATCAATATAAATTATCTCCCTAAACACGAAAAAAATTGATCAATTTTTAAATTTAACTATTCTTAATTTTGTACATATTCACTATTATGTATTCGAAGTAATCGAAAATAAAATTTACGAAATTATAAAACAATTTTAAAAATTGTTAAATAGGTAATTAACACATCATAAAAACTGAAGTGAATCTTGGAACCAAAATACATTTAAAAAAATTTTGTTACATTTTAAAATTTACTTTGAATAAAAGGAAGATATAGATTCGGAATTGGGCAATTTATGAAAGATCAGTTAAACTCAAAATTGTTTTACATGCCAATATTCAATTAAACAAATGACGTTTTTTTTTTTTTTTACTTTTCTTCGTTAATTGATTAAAAAACTCAAATTAAATACAAAAACTAGAAAGGACATTTTTTTTCTTGCTTTTTTTAAGGGCGACTGAAGGAGTAGGGAGAAATGGGAGGTTCTGACACAAGTGGCTGGAATCTGGGAATTCAGGGATTCGTCGTGGCCATTTTGGATTGTGTTACCGCCCCCAGATTGGATTATTTCACCACCACCTATAACGTTAATGCTGCCATCTTGGATGGCGTCACCTACTGCTTAGTCATTCTGGTCACCATCTTGTTTCTGGTCACCATCTTGCTTCTAGAATTTTCCACTTCATGCTCTGTCATTCCATCTTGCTACTTCAGGCTCTGTAATTCTATCTTGCTACTTCATACTCTATCATTCCTTATCACCTCTCTCACCCACCTCTTTTCCCTCTTACCTCTCTTTGCCATCAACACTGACCGCCATCATAGATGTCGAAGGACAGCCATCTTGAATATCATCTAATGTAGGCAACCACATTGGATATAATCTGCTGTTGGGAGCCATATTTGATGTCTTTTGCTGTAGGCAGCCATCCTGGATGAAATTTGTTGTAGAAAACCATTGCCTGTTGTAGGCAGCCATCTTGTTTCGTCTGCTAGTTCTCTCACCGCTAGCTAGAGTGCATCAGTAGCATCCTCCATCTTGGATGTCACCTGATAGAGTGTACATCTGTCGTCCGCCATCTTGTTTATCGTTTACTGATGACATCTAAATCGAAGAACTACAACACACCAGGAGCGCGCGCACACGATTAATCAAACATCATATTGGACCTGGCATCTAAGTTGTCGAGCGATACCCAGGAGTGCTGCTATTATTTTTATTTTGTGAGCTCAAAAAATTCTCTGGAGGAATGCGGGAGCGAACTGTCGGACCTTAGGGATAACATCTTCTCGGCTATCAGCGAAGTGTAGAGAGGAGGGTTTTAAAAAGGCTATACACATTACAATACCAGCAATGTCTCTTCCATCATAATTCGGAATATATATCTTCTATTGCAATTTTATTTCAAGTATTATTATTAACTTCCATCTTGGCTTAAGTCAACGAACGACGTGCTAGGTGGATTGATTATGATTTATTTCATATAGATTTTTTACAAGCACTGTAATATTATTGACTACCATCTTGGCTTAAGTCAACGAATTATATGCTAGGTGGATTGATTATGTTTTATATAGTATCGATTTTATTACAATTATTATTATTGACCACCATTCTGGCTTGAGTCGATGAGCAACATGCTAGGTGGACTGATTATGATTCATTTAATATTTATTATATTTAAACATGATTTTTTAGGTATGTATGAGGAGGAGGAAATGTGTTTAAATTTGTATAAGATTATTAGCATCCCGCGTTTCAATCATTTGCTGCATGAAAAATAAATATTTTGCATATGCATACCCCCACATAGACCATTAAATATATACTGAAAACACAAACTATCACTCTGCAGATGGGATAATGACATCGCATAGACACCGCACACTTGCACGCAGGCTTCGCACCTCCTCCAGAAGGAGAGCATAGTTCCTGTCACACAG
The DNA here is from genome assembly GCA_029891345.1 of Dryococelus australis. Taxonomy (NCBI): domain Eukaryota; kingdom Metazoa; phylum Arthropoda; class Insecta; order Phasmatodea; family Phasmatidae; genus Dryococelus; species Dryococelus australis. The sequence continues at coordinate 131,561,882 of CM056999.1, forward strand.
CTGGAGACTTGTATACATATACAGGATGATTCCTTTAAAAGAGGCCCCCGTGGGACATGTGTGTAATGGAGCGAGGAAATGAAGAAATACAGACCACGGGGCCTCTTTTAAAGAACTCATCCCGTATAAACATATTTCCTCCTCCTCATACATACCTTTAAAAATATTTTCTTAAGTACAGTAAATATTAAATAAATCATAATCAACCCGCCTAGCATGTCATTAATCGACTTACCAAGATTACAGTAATTAATATTACTTATAAAATCGATATTAAATAAATCACAATAAATCCACCTATCATGTTGTTCGTCGACTTAAGCCAAGATGGTGGACAATAATAATACTTGTAATAAAATTTTAGTAGAAGAAAATTATATATTTTCCGAATGATGATGGAAGAGGCATTGCTGGCGTTGTAATGTGTATAGCCTATTTTAAAACCTACTCTTCAGACTTCTCCGATAGCAGAGACGATGTTATACACAATATCCGAGAGTTCGATCCCATACTACTCCAGGAAAAAATATTTCGAGCTCCCAAAATAAAAATAATTGCAGTGCTCCTGGGTGTCGCTCGACGACTTGGTGCCAGAACCAATATGACATTCGATTAATCGCATGTGCGTGCTTGTGGTGTGTCGTTCATCTACTTAGATGACATCAGCAAATGACAACCAAGATGACGGACGACAGATGCACACACTATCATGCAACTTCCAAGATGGAGGATGCTACTGGCGCACTCTGCTGGGGGTGACGAGAGAACTAGAAGATGAAACAAGACGGTTGCTTACAACAGACAATGGATGCCAACAATAGACAGTATCCAAGATGGCTTCCTTTCGAAATCTGAGATGGTGGTCAGAGGTGATGGCGGAGAGAGGTAAAAGGGAAAAGAGGTGGGAGAGAGAGAGAGAGAGAGTTGGAAAGGAATGATAGAGCATGAAGTGGAAAGATAGAATGACAGAACGTGAAGTGGAAAATTCTAGAAGCAAGATGGCAACAAGAAACAATATGGCGACCATAAACAATATGGCACCAGAAACAAGATAGCGACCAGAATGACAGAGCAGGAGGTGATACAGTCCAAGATGGCAGCAATGACGTAATATGTGGTGGTGACATCATCCAATATGGCGGCAGTGACGCAATCCAAGATGGTGGCAACGAATCCCTGAATCCATCCACCAGCCGCTTGGGCCAGATGCCCCCATTAATCCCTACTTGAAGGGTCATAACTTAATTCATTTTAAAGTATGCTTAGCTCTATTTATTTTACAAACAACTATAAACTGATATAAAAATAAGATATTTGCAAAACACTTCCTTACTTAAGTTGATTTTAAAAATTGTGAAAACATTCCATACTATGATTTTAGATATTTCTTTAGGAAACACGTGACATCGTATTTCAGTGTGAATTATCTCATTATGGTGAGTTAGTTTTGCTATTTGTACGTTCCCAAAACACTATCGTTGTGCAAAAAAATATATGCAGTCTAAGTTTATAAGTAATGCATACATGTTGAACATTATATCATACAAACATAAATAATTCATTTTTAGTGGCCCTTTTGACCATAGGTTGTATGGATGTTTTCACCCTTATCGTGATTAACATGCAGTTGATGTTTGTCTGTCTAACTTACAAACATTCTGTATAATGGTTCATTGTAACCTGACCACATTTTAAATCAACCAGCAAAAAAAAAATTGCTGTCGCTAAAAGCTTGAATTTTAACGGACACACTGAATGGCGTGCTCCCATTTAAGTTGGCAGCGAAATACGAAAAGCAATCCCTCATCTGAACGTTGTATTGAAAGAGCAACTTGTATATTTTGGTCACTGACTTTGTTTGAAATGCTTTCTGTCGGTTTTACCCAGATCGGAGCAAGAATTAGAACATTTTTTTAACTTGTTTGCAATCTTAACGACTTCAAAGGTTTCCCGGTTACGCTTGATTTGCGCATTAATAAAGTGGCAGGGTCAGCGGCAATGCTAGTTTTACATGTGATGGAAGGATACAAAATGGTCGGAGAAAAGTGGTTAGTTAACCGTGAACGGCTTTTATGGAGAGCCGATGAGGGTGATTGAGGTGAGTGTGGAGCAGCGCCGGAATGAATGGGCTGGGGAAACGGGTGATCCCGAGAAAACCCGCCGACCAATGGCATCGTCCGGCACGATTCCCACATGCGAATATCCGGAGTGACGCGGCCGCGAATTGAACACGGATAGCGTTGGCGGGAGGCGAGCAGGTTAACCGCTCAGCCACAGTGGCCCGTATTAGAAAGCGTTCAGTTATATCATTATACCTGCTTCAGCAAAGAGTAGTAGACTCTCTCGTGAACTGTGTTGTCCGGAAGCTCGTTGTCGATCTCCTCCAAGCTCTGAATGAAGTCAGCCATGCTGTTTCTCTGAGACACGAGGACAGACAGGAATATAGTCGACACGGCCACCATCATAAGCGCCAGCGTTCCGGCGTCGCTGTTCCTAGTGAGGTTGTCGTAGATGTAGCAGATCCTGCAGTATATGACTGACACGGCTGTTCCCATCGCCACGGCAGCCAGGACAGCGCAGGAGTAGACCACGCCCCGGGTCCTTACGACGACTCGGCCAGGACTGCGCGGGTCCTGCGAGTACGGCGCCAGTCCTGCCAACCTGGAGAGTCGGTGCACCGGTGCCATACTAGCGTAGATGTTGTTGATCTTCATTCCGGACTTAAGGACGGCCGAACACTTTTATAATGGTGAAATATTTATATTTATATGCACAGTATCAGCACACCTTCACAGGATTCTATTTTACTTTGTTTTATATTCCGGGTACTCTGCAAGTCTGTGTTTCGCTTAGTTCCAACATTGATCACTGCGTATTTTTAGGAATTCATTTGTTTTCAGCAGCATCGTGACTATCGAAATGAAAAGTCTGTACACTATTTTTTTTTTTTTTTTTTTTTTTTTTTTCTAATTCTGAATATTAGTGTTCATTCATAATTTGTCCCGTGGCAACACACTTGGACACACCAGCGATTGAAGTGAGCCATAATTAACTTAATATTTACGCTGGGTTAAAGCTACGTATAATTCTTCTCAGCTTAAGTCTTCAGCTACTCCTTGCTCGTCGTGTCACTTCGCAATGGCACTATGAAGTCCAGCACAGAAGGCACTGGCTCTACTATTGATTGAATATGGCCGGCGTGGACGTAAGGACGAACTTTATTTGATTAATATCTTCGACCTTTCGCCGTAGGGCTAGGCTTCGCCCCGTCTCCGTTATATGAAAATACGAGGTATCGGTACGTTACCTGAGTTTGCACCTTCTCTTCACGTATCGGAAGAAATTTGATCTACATGAAAGAATCAACAGTTAAAATAACTTTGTATTTGGCGCTTGCAACCAAGTGAATGTATACAGTATAGTCTATTCACTTTTTGAATCAAACTTTTTTTGGTTGTTTCCTAATTACTTGTGTTAACATAAAAGTAACTTACTTTCGCTTAAATCTAACTTTTACTTATAATTTTTACTATAAATAATAATATTAAATTTATGACTAATGCGAATAAAGCCAGTGACGAAGTGGTAAAACCAGTGGTAATCCTTAATAAGAAATAGTTCATATGTAGAATATTATTAGACTGAGTGTGCACGAATGCGGCGCGCTGACCTTCTGGTGTAATTTTCTAAGCTTTTTTTTTTATATGGAGACGAAGGAATATCTGGGAAGCAGAATTTTAGTAGTGCTTCAATAAAATTGTAAATGACCGTAAATGGAGCGTAGTAGGACTTACACGATCGGTTTTTATTTTTATAAGTGGGGCACTGAACCTTCAAGACTTTCAGTTTTCGGGTAGTCTCTGCAGTGTTTCAGCATTTACGCAGACGACTAGTCGCACGCGTTCAGGGAGTGATTGTGTTGTTTTCGCCAGTTATAGTCGTATTTAGTGCTCGGTGGCGCCGCGGTGTTGTGTTCGCTCTTGTGCAGACAGTTTGGCAATATTTGGTTCCGTCTCGGCATTATTTCATGTCGCAGAGTTAGGTGAAACATACTGTATGTAAAATTGTTTCAATTCAATTTTATCCGTATTTATGTACACTTCAGCTTGTTATTATAGTTTATAACATCACTCAGAGTAAACTACAATTTTTTTTTCAATAAGTTTAATTTTGAAAAATATACTTTTCGGTCCCGAATTTGCGTCTTTGAAGAATTCGAGATATGCCTTTCTTTTAATTATTCATTAAATGCTATAACATTTACATTTTAATACAGAAAAAAAAAAACAGAAAATAATATACAAATATCATTAAAATGTTTAATAACAGGGCATATTCACTCAATATTCTAATTATAGACCTCAGATCTCACTTACTCATTGCATTCATAATTTACGACTTCTGTATGCTTTTCTTCGTTTCAAGATTTGTCTATTCTGCATTTTTGCTAGGATTAACCTTAGTACATTATGCGCAGAAAATTACTAGATAAAAAATGTTCGATTGTTTGAATATTGGATTCAGGAGCGAAGGAGCACCTTTAACAACTTTTTAAGGCTTTATAATTATGTTTGGATTGTTCAATTAATGCGACAACAATATTTTTAGCTTGAACTTTCTATTATCTTTACCACTCTCCTCCCTCCCCCCCCCCCACCTAGCGGCCGCAACCACCAACAAAAAAAAAGTATCCAAAACTTTACGAAATCAAATGTCCTCGGAAATAAAATAAAAAAAGAGAGAAAATAGCATTTCCTAACTTCGAAGTCATTATAGTTAACGTAATAAATTAATTTGTAGCAAAAAAAATTTTTAATTGAAAAATGCAAGCGTTGCCAAGGGCTTATTTTAATTAGTACGATAACAAACTGTAGAATTGTTTAAGATGGCTCTGAATTTCGGATGACATTTTAAAAACTATATTTTATTAGAATAGAGTTTTTTATACGCGAAAGTGATTACTTATTCGGTTAACAAAATAACACGAAATTATTATTACAAGGAGAGAACACTGCAAACTTGATCCTAGTAGGTGACAATGAATGTTCGCTCATGGGTGACTGGTCCACATACAAACAGCTCAGATACTGTAGGACAACGATACTACCTGCTATTGTGTGTGGCAAATGCCAAGGGAATCCCACCTCTACGGTGCCAATAGGGACGAAGCAATCACATTAACTTAGCCCGGCTAGAGCGATAACAGTTCCAAAAATATAGATTCAATCTATATCTCTCTAACAATGAGAAGGTATACTAATATTGTTATTTTATTTTTATTGTTTTTTTTTTCTTTTCTTTTAACGTGCGAAACGACTTCATGTACAATTTATATTTGGTTAATAATTAATGTCTGGTTTTGATTACGCCTGTAGCACTTAATTTCAAATGTCGCTACCACTAATATTGAGGATGTGTGAGTGTTCATAAATAATGATTTTTTGATAATTTCGCATTGCATCCGATTAAATTAAACAGTACTGAAGAAATTTTTATTAGTCTTAACAGACAGCTTCCAAAATATTCATTTGTTAAATAACCCCTAAAACAAAGAATAAATAAGTAAATAAATCACCGTAACATCACAAAATTTGAAACCAGCCCCAAATAGTGTAACATTTTAACCAATTAATCGAAACTATTCTCAGCCGATATCAGGTGATACTATGGTTTATTCCATGCTCAGTCCATATTCCTCAGTTACCTTGCCACACTGGTTCTCATTAGAAAGAAGTTCTTAATTAGGATCCCTACCAGCCTCAAGATATGCTTAAATCCTTGTAAATTTGTATGAATTTATGATAGTGTAGTAATATATATATATATATATATATATATATATATATATATATATATATATATATATATATATCTGTTCGCAGGTTATTCTGACCGAAATATCGTTTTCTTATCCAACCTGTACTTCTCGTACTTGATTTATCGTATAAAATATACTGGAACTCAGATCCAACTGAAGATCATGCTGGAACCACAATATCAGGATCTCGGTTCACTGTAGTTATTGGTGTAGCTGAGAATTAGTGTATTAATCATAGTGTTAGAAAAACTTTCCAGGGCGTATCCAAGTCCGTGACGGAGGGAAGTTTTAATAAAATAAAAGAATTGAAACAAATTCCCTAGTTTATTTTCATTGGTATAAAAACACATAAGCTATTATTTACAAAATACAACTCTGTATCGCTACTGTTAACACCTACTATTGTTATCAGTGAGCGAAATTTTCGCAGGGCATTCCTTTGCTCTAAAGCGTTGTCCTGCGGAATGTGAAATTCCAAATAAAGTTATGAAATGTCCTTCTTTAGCCAACTGTCCTGCGAAACGTCCCGTTATTTTTACACGTAAATGACCAACGAGTCAACCTCCCGTGGCGCAGTCGGTTGGTGCTCCGCCGATCTAGGCTGCGGGAGGCTCTGGGTTCGAATCCTGGGTAAGGCATGGGTGTTAATTTATGTTAGGTTATAAGTTAGTCTGTAAGTCGACCCCCCAGTTAAGCTTTCAAGAATAAAAAGGGGGGCGCGTTACAAACCCATTTAAAAAAAAAACAATGAAAATTTATATAATCTATATATTCAGTGAGATTTATTGACAGATTACAAAATAACACTTCGATGCATGCCATTCCTTAAAAATGAATTTCAAAGAAATATAAGTATTAAATATTAATATTATTGTATTTTAACTTACAATCAAATAGTAATAATGATATTAATTTACATCCAAGATACTTTTCGGGTATACTCCAATTATTCAATTTCATTAGCTTGCATTTACATTACTGCCATGCTTGAAAGTTAACCACAAACTTTTTACGATAAACCTCATATGTTAGAGTGCCCTACTTAATGTATTAAAAGCGAAGTCTTGATTACTGTATTTATAGATTGAGTAATTAATTACAAATATCCTATCAAAACGCCCACTTACATACATTAACTTCTTTTAAATGTCCGCCACTCACTGAACAAGTCCTACCTTCTTACAGTCTAGCAGGCAAGTCTCAGTGTCTGCCTTCCCGATAGTCTCTCACTGTACACACTTACCAGAGCGTCGCCGTACAGTCTCATGCACCCGGCACTAACGGCCATTAAAACTGCCGACACAGAGGTATAGGCCGTTCACGGTAAAGTGAGCACTTTTGAAACCCTAGTTACTTTTTTCTTTCAACCAATTGATATCCTTCCACCACTTATTAATGTACACCCTGCCATGTGAGTAGTAAACACAGTGTATGCATTCGCCATACCTATAACCAACATTCCGAGTCCACAATGAAATGTATTTATTGGTTATTATGTCTGATAAAAAAAAAGCTTCAAAAAGTGCTCTGTTTACCGTGAACGGCCTATAGTGTTTATTCTATTCAGGCTAGGAACAAAACGAGTTTTCTAATGGGAGAGTTTGCTGACATATGGAAAATTTCTGCCGCTACGAAAGCGCTAGTGTTCCAAAGATGTCACTTTTAATTAACATGTTAAGCTACGTGAATAATAAAAGAGGGAGATTTCGCTTAGTTAGGTGGTGCCCTAGTAATTTTATATTCGATTAATTATTATTGCAATAATTTAGTTTTTTTAACATAGAAAATAGAAAAAAAAAATTCCGGTACACATACGACACTAGAGCTTACCTAGTGGCGGAAAATTTTAGTTGCCAAACTAAAAGTACCACGCCGTGGGTAATATAGGTGAGGTGTGACCTGGTCCAGAAGGTTCTTAGCCCCTCGAGACGTGCGCATAGAGGTGAGACCAGAATATTCGCTCAGTGGCTCCCAAGCCATTGGCTCTTCCAGCGGGCAAGGGTGACGTCAGTCTAGTTTGTGATGACCAGGGGACTTATTCAAAGTCGTTCGTTAATTTTTCGTGTTCGTTAAGTTTTGAGAGCTCTCGGAACGAGTAAAATATTCGAGAAAGGCAATTTCATATTTTAAGTCGTATTTCGTTAAGGCCCTTCGAGCCTTCGGCAATGTCTTTGGGTTTTAGTTAGCGAAAGCAAAATGGAAATACTATTCACTTGAACTTTAACTGAAATATGCGGGTTTTTTCTATTCAATTGTGAATGCTTCAGCTTGAAAATATCAATAAACCAGTGCAGGAAAAAACAAAACAAAAAAAAACATTCTGTTTGCGTTTAGAAAGTTTTATACTTTGTTCACGGTCAAATGAGCAATTTTGATAGCCCTGCATAAAAGCGACTCGTATGCTCGTCGTATATTCTTCCGCCATACGTAGAATTAACATTGCCATGGGTCAGTTTATTCATGTGTCGGTCGAGTGAAACTGTGAAACCATTAGAAGAGTAAATATTTTACAAATCTGCTAATTTTCCACTTCGCTGCATAAAAATACAGAACGCGAAAAAAAAAATTATTAAAGTTATTAAAAATGGTTGCTTAACATTTTTTGATTCGATGTTAAGATCTGTAACTATGTTCTCACCAACGATACAAACTTTACCGGGTGCATGTCACTCAGTGCGCCCGCTAAAATATATGCAGCCGGGGCCAGTGACTTACAAATAATATATTCTAAGTAATAGGTACATTTCGTTCGTCAAGTGTCTCAATTCTACTGTGGCACTTGGCGGTGTGTTACAACTCGGCTCGACGTTTGGCGTATTATATATATATATATATATATATATATATATATATATATATATATATATATATATATATATATATATATATATATACGCACACACACACATCAACATGCTGTAATTTCATATGCACTTGTGATTGTATGGATTCTTATGTAGTACGACAAGAGAGCATGGGCAGAACTTAGGTTATCACTTGTACTCAGAATCTTTTACGTTGCCATTTTACTGTTTCACTGCAGGTTATTTACGGCACGATGTTCTTTCTTTATTTTTAGTATTAAGATTACAAAATAAGCGACCGCTAACAGATCAGACACTGTCGTGTTTCCACTCAGTTCTGTTAAATCCAACGTGGTATGGATTTTTAGTAAATTATTTCCCAGGGAGAGTAATTCAGTTTTGCACCCCCGAAAATCATTCGCTGCTTAGCGTCAAAGGCTGTTCACGATAAAGTGAGCACTTTTGAGATCAAACTTAGAAGAAAGTCACTGCCCCTGCGTGCATATACTTTGACAGGCACACTGAGTGACATGCGCCCAGGAAAGTTGATAACCGATCGGCGGAAAGTAGTTCCGTATCTTACCGTCGAATAAAAAGTGTTAGGTAACCATTTGCGATAGTTTAAATCATTTCTTTCAATTTCTGTTTTTTCTTTACCACTTCGAAATGTAAGAATAATTATTTTTCTAGTAATCTCAAAGTTTATCTTGACCAACGCATGAGCAAAGTGATGAAGCCCACGGAAGTGTTAATTTTACATACGGCAAACGACTACACAACGTGCGTACAAGCATATCTTAAGCAGGGCTTTCAAAAGTGCTCAGTTTACCGTTAGCAACCTAAACCAGATTTTCTCGTCGTGCATGTAAGTTAATTATTGAGTAATTGTGATGTTCATAAAATAAACATAACTGTGTAAAATCTTCCTATTTTTCTTATAGACTACGTAAACAATAGCATTTTTATTCTTTGCACTAGGGCGGGCATATAATGAAATACGTTCACGTGTTTTCTGGTGTTATGTCGCAAAACAGGGCCAGCAAAACGTTCGCTTAAGCTGGGCTTACAACCATCCGTCGCATCCGTCAGTCGTCTGTCCGTTAGTAAGTCATACATCCGTCAGTTTTTTTCATCCGTCCATTGAAAGCAACTAGAATCCGTCGTCCGTTGATCCTTCTGTCCGGCAAACTCCCAGCGTGACAACTTAACATCGCGAGCTGTCTTTCCTAGAAGGTGTGTTTTGGTTGGAAATACATTTTCAAGAGAGAAACATTTTGGTGAAATAATTTTTTTACGCGATAAAAATTTCTAGTGAATTATTGTTTTACGTTTTAGATTCCTGAATTTACCGCCAAGGTAGATAAACACATCTCCACCGCCATGCATTTTAATTTGAAAGTGCGTATTCACGTCTACGGAATTTCGTCAGAAAGCGGTGGCCCATCCGTCGGCCCGTCGAAAGTTAAAGTTTCAGATATATTCAACGGATTGCTGGATAGAAAAAAAGTTGCCCTGCGATTGGTCGAAGATCACGTGTCAACCCGACGGACAGGTAACTGACGGATTAGACTGATAGTTGAGTGTCCGCCTGTACACAATTGCTTTATTTAAATATAATAGTTGAATCGAGTAAAAAAGTGAAAATTGTTTGTAGGACTTTCCTGCGCAGTCTCTCTAAGGGAAAGTATAATAGTGCAAGTTTTCTTTCGATGTCAGCTATATTTATTGCGTAATCAAATCCATAACTTTTTGACATTGAAATAAGCTTGCTTACGAACGCTCTGTGTCAAACACAGTTTTATTTTTATTTTTTGCTCTTGGAAATGCAATTGGATTGAGTGAATAATAGTAATGAAATTACGATAATACTTAAAAGGACGACTGGGGCAAGTACATATCCCAATTCGAACAAAGCACGAACTTCTACACAAAATAAGTAATAGTGGAAATGCCTTTACCGTACAGAAGCAAAAATAACCGTATTACCTCGTACCCTGCCCCCTGACTTTGCCGAGACGTTTATGAATTCAATGCACTAAATTATCACGTAGCGGTAAATCGTTTTAAAAATAGTTAGCGCAGATTATTCGTATTCGCACAAGGTTAAACATAAAGAGGTTTTTCAATACGTTTAGTCTGAAAACCTCAGAATGATTAACAAACCTAAATAATTAACACAGGATGATTCAAGAAGCGTTACCGCCACTCACAGGGCATATTCCTTATCATTGGTAGCAAAATATGTCATATACATGTGGGTCCTATTCTCAGTATTTACAGAGTAATTCGAAACATTTTAAAAATTACGAATAAAATAATAACCATTTCAGAAGTAAATACAGGGCTGTATTATGATACCGTATTGTTTACAGTTTGAACATCAGAATTGCGTCTAACAAGTTTACAAAAGATGTTCAAAAATGTTTGCGTCTATTTCCATACACTTCAGCAACCTCATGAACAGCACGTGTTGCTCTATGTAGTTGCACACGGCACACCAGCGACACAGATAGCACACTAGAAATATTGTGAGGTGCCGCGTTTAGAGTATGGCTAGCCATGAAATAACAGCTGCGAACATTTTCAAGTCCGTGACCTTGAGATAACGCTTAGCTTATCTTTACGCTTCCACTATAACTGCTAACGCTGTCTTTCGTGTTATCTTGGAATTCTCTTATCAGTTGCATGCCTTCGCGCAAGTTATAGCGGAAGCGGAAGCGTAAAGAGACGTTAAGCGTTAAGGTCGCGGACTTACAGAATTTTCGCAGCTGTTATCTCAAGGCTATGCATGCTCTGGGCTGGGTATACTTACCTCTGCTCTGTGAGTAACTTAACCAACGAATGAGAATTACACCACTCTTGCACGAAGATATACCACTGATAAATACATCACTGTAATTACTTCTGAAAGAGTTATTATTTTATTCGTCATTTTTCAGATGTTTCGAATTACTCTGTAAATATTGACAATAGGACCTACATCTATATGAAATATTATGTTCCAAATGATGTAAGGACTAAGCCCTGTGAGTGGCGGTAACTCATAGTGAATCAACCTGTATATTGGCGACTCTTCTCGTGCTGTAGGCTGTTCACGGTAAAGTGAGCACTTTTGAAGTCCTAGTTACTTTTTATTTTCAGCGATATTTTATCATTTAACATCCTTTTTGAATAAATATTGCCATGTATGTAACTAACACAGTGTGTATATTCCACCGCACTCGGAAGTTAACGTCAAAGGTTAAAAGAATAAATATATTTATTGACAATTATTCGAAATCAGAGGGCTTTCGAAATTTCTCACTTTACGGTGAATAGCGTATACGAGACATGCCGTTATGCCTGATTGGTCTATAGAAGAAAAGCGCAAACGTGGTTGAAGAATCAGGTAGGTACTCCGACGCCGCTTTGAGCAAGACACTAAGGTACCGCGCAGAACTGTTGGCTTAGAAGTGTTGGTGAATGATTTGAAATGAATTACAATAATAATAATTTATCTCAATTGTATACAAGCCAATTTATTGACATTCGAAATCATGTATGATATTATACTGAAAATCGTTAGAATAATTATCGATACAACTAACTGCAATAACAAAAAATAAACAGAGACTGCGAAGTTTGTGTAAATTGTGTATTTCTGTATTAAAATCAATCAAATTCATTATATACATAATAACAAATGAAATAAAAACATTAAGAAGCAAAAAAAAAAAATGGGAATTCAAGTAATGCTGCCTGTGAGGACAACACAAAATTATTTTGAAAATGCGAATGTTTGGTGAATAAAACGTCAAATTTCACAAATTATAATTATATATTACAATGATTATCCATGAGTAAAACAATTAAAGTAAAAATTATAATTTGCAGCGAATGAACTACTTATTAGCCTACATTCCGAATGAAAGAAAGGCTTATGAGATCCCTTTCCTATCTGCGTGTGTGTATAGGCGACTGTGTAGGTGTGTCTGTGCGTGACTTAGTGAATGTGTGTCCTGTCCATTTTTTGATCGCGTGGACAGAATTTCACCAAACTTGGTACACATATAGTAGTTAGTAAGGACAACTTACTTTATAGTTTTAGACCACGTCGAGTACTTACTTTCTAAGTGGCGGCTATTTAAATATTTAGGGTGTTATGTCATATCTCGGAAACCATTCAACCGATTTAATCCTAATTTTGAATTCCGACAGAACATTGTGTAAGCATTTATTTGTGAGATGCATATAGTTTTAATTCGCCATTTTATAGAAAATATCACCAGATAAAAAATTAAGATTTTTCATCATATTAAAAAATATTAAAGCAATTATCACCTCATCTATGATAGGTCAAGTAAACGCAAGTGATTGAAATTGATTAGGTACTTTCTTTCGAAATGGCGACCATACAACTTTTTTAGGTTTATTTGGTATGTATGCCATACTATTTAAACAATTGCGACCAAATTTTGTATACTGAAAGTATCTGCTAGGAGCATCATATATTCCAACGCATAGCCACTTTTGTAGGCCATTTTGGAAAATAGCGCCATACGAAGAAATAAAGTTATTATGTCATATTTCGGTAAAATTTTACCGAATCATACCAAAGTTGGCAAAGAAGTAATACTGATGCAGATGACGTTAAGTGATATGTTTTAAGCATGCCGGAGACTTATTTTCAAAATGGCAGCTATATAGTCATTTTTGGGTTAGAATGCTATATCGTCGAAACCATGTACTTAATTCCAACTTAACTTTCTATGCTGGAAGTAGGTATTAGAATTATCTACTGTATCTACAAGAAGCATATCTGGCCTTTATTTTTATAAGATATTGCCATGTGAATAAATAAAGTTTTTATGTCATATCTCAGGAAACAATGGGCAGATTCCTGCCAAATTTGACAAACAAATAGTACTGCACAAGGTAGTGTAATTGGTATGTTTCAAGTTGGTCAGACACGTATTTTCCAAATGGTGGCTATATAAATATTTTAACTCGATATATTTTATCAACGAAACAAATTCCAACTTAAGTTATTATGGTGGCAGTGTCTATTAGAACCATTAAATATGTCTATGACGAGCCTTTTTTTGTCATTTTGTATGATAGCCCCACCAATAAAAACAAAGTTTTTATCTCATCTCCCGGGAAACAATCGATCCGTTCTTACAAAATTTGTGAAGATTTACTGTAGTAGGCCATATTAATATATTAATTTTATTAAGTATGATACACTTATTTTCAGAATGGTGACTATAAACTCATTTTAGGTTTGACTTCAATATCTACGAAGTTATGTAATCTATTTTAATTTAACTTTGTATTTCAGCAGTATACAATCATCGAATGTGCTACTACATTATTTTTTATTTTCCATTTATGAAGATCGCAATGTGATAATTATGGAGCTTTATGCCATATCTTCAGGACCAATCAACCGATTCCCACCAAATGTTACACTGGAACATTTCAACTAATTTGTACGAAATTGTGCACAGCACAAATACCGCAGAAGTTCGTGCAAACTTACATGAATTAAATAGGTCAGACAACTATGTTTAAAATGGCGACATCGTAAATAATTTAGGTAAGTGTGTCACATATATACGAATTAATTAACGAAATCCAACCAAATTATGTAATTAGACATTATACATTAGAAGCATTATATATATATAGCCTCTTTTTGTTGAAATGATTTACGATAGCATCAAATAGGAAAATAACATTTTTATGGCATGTTTTTTTTAAGGGACCAAACAGCCGAATACCGCAAAATTCTTCACACAAGTAGCGCTACGGTAGTCACTTGAAAATTTTCATGTTTTAAGTAGTTCAGACACATATTTTCAAAATGATGGTCCTCTAAATATTTTAGTTTAGTAAACCCCATAACTTGAAACATTACACTGATTAAATCCGAAGTTGATGCTACGAATCGGACCCCCATTATGCTGTGCATTGCACGCTCACATATTGTACGAAGTTTTCTCGGTTCAAGTCCCGGGTAAGGCACATATTTATTTGTAACTGTGTCACTAATATTGCATCCGTTTCTGGTTTCATTTCGAATGTTATTGCTTGCAAAGAGAGGTCAAGTCCTACCTACCAACTCAGCTTTTAAGAACTTATGAAGAAAGTATTTGCACCCATGTTAAGGAAAGTAGCCTTTATTAGTTTTATCAATAACGTCTTGTACATTTTGATAACATAATTTAATTTTGCTATAAAATATTAACAAAATTCTACATATTAACTTTTATAACAGTATTACATGCTATTTCTCTGAGACACAAGGATAAACCGAAATATTGTAATCACCGCCAAACTCATCAATACCAGCACAACAGCATCGTTGATCCACTTATTCCAAGTGAGGCTGTCATATATGAAGTAGATCCTGCAGTAAACGGACACTGTCCGGAGTCCTTATGACGACTCGGCCAGGACTGCTCGTGTCCTGCGAGTACGGCGCTAGTCCTACCATCCTGGAGAGTTAGTGCACCAGTGCCATAGATATTGCTGATCCTCATCCCGGACTTTACAAGACCAAGCACTGTTTATACACGTGCTAGATGTCACTAGACATTTATATGAAGTTAAATCTTTCTTCTTATGTCAAGCTTTTATGATTGTTTTCGTAAGATAATACTTGCCCCAATTCAAACATTGTTCACAGCGCATTTTTAGAAATGCATTTTGTGGCAGCACCATCATGATCATTAATGTGAAAAGTCTGTACCAGCTCTCCGTTTCTTATTTTGACATTCAGAATGCACAAATATTTTGTCCATTGGCAACAAACTTGGAGAATCTCGCGACTTTTGACATAAATAATTTATCAATAGCCCGATTAATTTTAATTCTACGTTGAGTTGAATTTACGTAAGATTCTCCTCAGCATAACTTTATGGCTCCTCCTTCTTCACCGTTTTGTTTTACACTGGCACATTGTTATCCAGCACAACAAATGCACTCTCTTCTTGATTGAAATGTTACCAAAATGCGTGTGATGAAAAACATATTTTGATTAATATCTTATTCCGTTCGCCGTGTACCAAAGTTGTCCCCCTCCCCATTCCATTCCTTTGATAATACGGAATATCGATCTGCTATAGTTCACGGTTTCTTCACACTTGTTTCAATCAAACTTTCGAGAAAAAAAACATCCCTTATATGACGTGTTATTTCCTATATATGCCAGGTATCACAAGCGTTTTATACATATGACAAGATGAAAGTATTTTATTTTTCATTAAATTGAAGTTTTACCTGTATTTTATTTATGTTATAATTCATTTATAATAATTATGAATGACCAGCGTGTAAACATGTGTGTTGGTAGCATCTAGTAAGAAATAGTTCTCATGCAAAATTTATATACAACTGAGTTCGCAACGAATTATGTGCGTATTCTTTTCGTGTAATTTTCTAGACTTAAATAAGTTTATTTTGCACAAGGCAGAGGGATATCCTGAAAGTAAGACGTTAGCAAGGCTTTAGAAAAGTATGAAGTAACAGTGAATGGATTATACTGAAGGTTGCAGAGAGGTTCGTTTCGGATCGGAAGCAATTAATGGCGTAGCATAGAAGCTACCATATAATTTATGTGTGTGATTGCCTTGTGCAATAAGTTGCATACATATACAGACGTGGCACTTATCGGGCCCCGTATTTTTATTTATTTAATTATTTATTTTTGGTGGGACGTTAAAGCTTCGGAACTTTCAGCCTTCGTTTCGACTTAACAGTGTCCTGGCGTTTCCACAGATGGCTGAATACTGGCCATCAGCATTCGCTGCGTGCTCATGGTTTTTTTTCCTGCCAGTCACAGTAGTATTTCATTTGTCTGATATCCTTCAAATGAAAATAAGTTCTTCTAATTACTTAGCCTACTTGGTCCATCATCGTCCCGGCCCGTGTGTTAACTGTCCTCGGATACTTTATATTTGCGTTTTGACATTTATCATTTTTTTTTGTGACACAAAATGGTTAATTATTTTTTCTGACTCTTTCCATCTATTTTATTTTTATTAACCTACTTTACTGTTTACATAAAGACATTTTTAAATCACTCAGAGAAAACTTTAAGGTATTTTTGAAAGTTTAAGTTAAAACAATTAGGTTTTCAGTTTTGAACTTGAATTTTATGATTATCGCAGATAACGTCCCGTGTAGTTATTGCTTTAAGCATAATTACGGTTGCTTGCAAGCAATTAACAGTTATAAAATCCCGTACAAATATCAAATAGCATTATTATTTGCAAAAAACTGGCATATGTTAGTATTACTGTCCTCAGATCTCGCTTCAGCAATTTTATTCACAATAAACAGGATTGGATTGGAAATGGCTTATCAACGTTCCCTGAGGTTATGTCTGAAGGCTTATCAGGGGAAGGCTTACAAACTAATTTATGACCTAACTTAAACTAACACCCTTGCCTTACCTGGTATTCGAACTCAGAACCCGCCGCACTCCAGACCGGCGGCGTACCAATTGACTGCGCCACTGGGAGTCGGCTCATCATCAACAACTTGTATTTACTAACTCTTCGTTCCAAGCTCTATTTGCTTAGTAAAATGTTTGCATATTTTTGCTAGGTTGGCTCTCAGTACATTATTTCGCAAATAAATTAGGTGATCGAAAATAGCCTGCGGTGGTATGGATATCGTAGTCAAGAGGAAAGGGACTGCTTTGAACGATTGTTATCTCTTTATTTTTCTGACAATAGCATCCATACTGAATTTGTGTGACCATAACTTTTCAGCTTGACTTTTCTGTGGCATCGACAAAACAAAGTGTAGAAAATTAAACCTTTGCAAAAATGAGGGGAATCGCAGAAAAGATTATTTAACAATGACGTCATTATGGTGGAACTAACAGCTGTACTGAATACGATAATTTGCTTTACTATTTTTAAAATCTCTTAAAAATGTAAAATGTTGTCTGTAGGAGCCTTCTTCGAGCGACTGTTAACATGAATTACAGCGTTTTCATGCTCAATTTTATAGCAACATATGTGTCATTTTCATAAATTCAATATTACTGACGTTTAAAATTGTCTAATGGTCTTCCATACAAGTGAGTGATTTGGAAAACGCATTGCTGTACCAAGCTATGACAGGTTCACAGCACTGTCGCCGAACAGAAAAGTTTGCGTCTTGTTGACTGTGATAACAAAACAAGTATTGCCATCACCACACATCAAAACATCTCGTATGTACAACACCTTAAATTACTCATTAAAGTGGGTCTGAAGAGATGAAGCAAACTGCACCCACAAGTTCTAAGTATTGTGTCATAAGCTTTTTTCGCTTGTTATTTTCTTTTTGATATTACCTAATAGGGCTAAAGGGGAATAATGCAACCACAGATAATAAATTTTACCTTTCCTGAGAAAACAACCCATCTCCGTCGAATATTTATTTACTAAGACACGCGTATATGTTCAAAAACAAATTTTTCTGTCAAATTTATGTCCCCGTTAAGGTCAATTTCATAACTTAACAGAATTGATGCGATGAGACGGCGTCTTTGTCTCGTTGTAAATAATGAAGACTAAAGGACAGCCTTAAACATTAGAAGTATGGACATAATTTTTTTTAATGATATCATATTGATACATACAGATTTAGGCTACATAATTTGTTTAGTTAGAGGTAATGAAATTGAAAATAATTATGTCACTACAAAGGCTGAAATATTTTTTGCACAAAATATCAATACAATCTTTGACAAGTACGTACTGAATTAGTTTACAAGAATTTGTATAATTAAACATACTAAAATTAAAAATAATGCAGTATGTACAAAGCCCAGTGAATTCATTTATACAAAATCCAATACAATTTTGTGAAAAGACAAATAATTGTTTAAAATCACAATGAAAAAGGGTATTTCGGATTCGTTCTTAATTCAGATAGTGAGCTCACATATTAAATATATCCCTGTAGTTTAAACACAAAGCTTGAAAGGAAGATAATGGCTCAAAAACAGTGAAATCTGAAGTTAACCAGCGAAACCTCGTCTACAGAAAACGACTCATTTATCTTTAAAGTAAAGAAACTTCAGTGGTCTGAAATGTGTTTTCCAGTGACTCGCGATGAATTATTCTGCTCCGAGTTACAGGGTTATCATTTGAGATAGTTATCAATGGTCCAGATTTACAGACAGAAAGAAACATGAGCGTTTCCTCGTGATTTTACGCTATATTTCTACCAACGCAAATTCCTACTAGTGCTTAGGTTGTGGAAGAAGTAAGTGTGAAATATTAGACTACTGTACAATACTGCAGGAATGCACAAATTAGTCTATTAACCTCTTAGCATACTATCCGGAGTACACTCGTTCACGTATGATGTGTTGCAAGTTAGGTAAAATTATAGTCAGTGCTGAACAATGTCAGAAGTTAGCACAAACACAGACAGCGTCTTTTTCCTGTTTAATACTATCTGCTAATACTGGCACATAAAAATGTTATTACTGTTTGCTGTCGGTGACACGGACCAATAGAAACTCTTTTCACACGTTCCATCGAGTCAGTTATTACAAGGTATTCCTAAGTACATGCCAGGTAAAAAAAAATTCCCTTTTGCAACACCTGGAACGGGAAATTAATGAGCAAGTTAAGTGGTCAACAACACTGTTAATTCTGTGACCACGTCTTAGTGTTAGTGTAAATATGCAGTGAATTCATTTTTATGTCTTCGCGTAAATATAAAACAACAGGTACACTGATATTTTTTTCGAAGATTCTCCAAACGAATTTTTTTTTTGGGAAACTAGTGGCAAAGATTACTTTTGTAACATTACGAATAACTTAGAGGGTATTTTACAGCACTTGGCCTCGGAATGCGTACAGCTAAGGTTGAATTTTAATACGCAGCTATTTTAGGCATCAAGTGTTTTTTTTATAAAGCAAGGAGGTACATAAACGATTTTCTATGTTTCAATAAATGCTGTGTTTTATAGGTGAAATATTTTACCTCTGGTCACACGAGTAAAGTTTTGACTGCTTGTTTCCAAATAATTCTTCGTAAAATGCACAATTTTTTCTATGAAATTGTGGAGACAGAAATAATGACTCTTTGATCTTTCTGTGACAACATATGGCCCGTTGTGTACTTCACCAACAAGGAAAATGCAATTCTGACCTATTTATGTTTTCTTAGCCTAAGATGCTGTAGTGGTAGCGTAACCAAGAATTTGACTACTAAAGGCTGTTTATGGTCAGTTCAGCGCCTTTGAAATCAACATTTGAAAAATGTCACTGCCCGTACCTGCATATATTTCAACGGACACACTGACTGACAATGCACCCAATGAAGTTGGCAACGAGGACGGGATAGTGGTACCGTTGAATTTCCAGGCAAACATTGGTGGATGGATAATGAAGTCATTTACTTGACCATATATTTTCTGAATTCATATATGTAGGAATAATTTTAAAAATTGTAAAATATTTACTATTATAATAATTTTACAGTTTCACTTGACCAACGCATAAATAAAGTGATGAGGCCCATGACACTGTTAATTTTACATACGGTGGAAGAACACACGACGTGCCTACGAGTATATTTTAACCAGATATTTCAAATGTGCTAAGTTTATCGCGAGCAATCTATAAAGACAGATGTAGGCCCTGATGTAAAAACTAATAAAGTGATCTGAAGCAAGTGTTGAAACTGAACTCTTACGATACGTGCGATAAGTTTTGACAACGAGAATTCTGACACCTCTGTTGACTGACATTGAACACTTTACCCACTGATACTATGCCGAGCTTTATTGCCTGAGTCCCATGTGGTCCTCCGCGTAACGAAAAGGAATCCAAACTTCTTCGATAGACTTATTTTCACGAGAAAAAAAAAAACACTGATGAGTTAATAACTGATTACAACACATAATGGTATCCATTAGTCTTATAATACATCATTTATGATTAATATTGGATGCCAGGTTACCTCTACATATACATTTCTATCGTTTTCAAACTAAGACAAAAATATGCTTGGAACCGAATATTTCATTATAACAGCCTGTTAAAATTATAAATAATTAAAATGTTCTTTAAAAACCGTTAGGTTGGCACCAACGATAACCAAACTGTTATGTCGCTTATATTTATTTTTCGTCAAAATACTTTTTTGAAAAAGAAAACTTAGAATTACACTCCCTTTTGTTGTAGAACCTTTTTACATGGAAATTACTGTCCAAATTATATAATTTTGAAACTACGCCTCAGTTATTTTTTTCGGAATATTCTGTACAGCGGAGAAGAGTGAAATTTCTTATAGTAGGCTACAAAAAAGGATCAACTGTACAAAAGCCTTGTTCCACCTGTTGTATGTTTACATATATAGCATGCCTTGTATAGTGCAGGTGGAAATAACATTCATTTAAAGTTAGTTCTTTTAACAGATTTTAAAGTTTTTTGGGGAAACAAGTTTTCGAGAACCAAACGACACTAATTTTTTCGTAGATAAAACTAGCTTGTCTCCTTTGCAAATACATTTAATTGAAGTATTAAATGTGTCATCGTGTGGTGGAGAGTATAAAAAAGATGTTATTAAAAATTCTTGTAGGATACCATTGCGCACAAGAGAATGAAATTTGCTCACCGAAGTGCATACATCTTGGAGCATGTAACCCACAAAATATATTGAATCAAATAGATTTACGAACCACATCTACAACACATGTACTCCGAAACAACTTAGTTCTCCACAAGTATAATCAGATAGGTAACGCCAGCAGAAACTATTCCGATGAGCGTCTCAGGATGAAGCCTTATGAAGTCCCAAACGACAAGATCAAACTCGGTGGACAACAATTGCAGCAGGAACAACCGCAGTATCTTGAAGGTTCCGTATTGACGTGAAGGTGCCAGCAGAGCCTCTTGCAAGATGTCTGCAGTTCGACTGGCTTCAGTTGTCAACCATTGACCTACGTAGAAAATGTACAGCAGATACCCCATGTGAATGACAGTACTCAAAAATGTGGTGAATGCGTAGCATAGACCAAACAACATGTCTGCTTCCGTGTTGAGCACAGAATCAAAGAAATAGTGGATCAAGAGAGTGGTGTAGAAAAACTCGCCTATTACAAGCGCTAATATTCTGTGTTGGTACGTCGAGATGACTGTCTTTGATAGTTTGTTAAGTTGGTGGTGTAGCTTCTGGAGAGTGAGGTATCTTGTCATCTGTAGTAGTAAATGATTGAATGACTCTTGAGGGACTTCTAAGTAAGTTCCTCCGGTTGATGACTGCTGCTCTTGGACGTTTGCAAGAACTTTTGTGCTCTTCTTCACCAGTGTACACTTGCACTAGTTTGCAGTTGAGAATCTCAAAACGCTTCCTAACGACCAGCAGACAGGAAACGAACTGAGCAGCTGTTATTTCTCCGATAAGTATATGCACGTACATTATAGAATATTTTAATTCTTTTCTTCCCATCTTTTTTGCCCAGAACAAAATGTTGCCTGTAATTTCTGTAGTAAATACAACTATCACTACCACCACCTAGAACAAATCACATATCATTAATGACCATACATATGCCATAGATCATTATTAGAAATAAATATATTTTATCTCACATAATATTGCAAAACACTTGTGTAATGAACTACGATTAAAAAACAGCAAAAAATAATTGAACAAATAGGCTATAGTCTATAGCTGACTCTTTTATTGCTTGTTATTTATACTTGAACAAATCATTGTTAGTTTTTCTCCTGTAATTTATCTCCATCAATTTATTTGGATGTTTCTGCGAGTGAACTTGTTAAAATTTAGTTTTACTAATAAATCTTTATTGCCCACACTATTAAATATGATATAGTATCCCATAGAGATACACGTGTATTAAGATAAATTAATGCAAATTCTAGAGTACCTACTCTTGTATACCTATTTTGACGCAAACAGTGAAAATAACTCTCAGAGTTACAGCAGTAGATTAGGAAATATACTGTCATGTCTTAGCGTCCTTTAAAAAGTCCACTCTTTAAAATATTGGCAACTGAAGTAGGCTTCTATTGTTTTGTAGACATTGCAGTTAGAACTTGTGTTGCATTTATATATCGCTGTGCTAGTTCAATGCCCAGACATCTTAAAAAAAAAAACATTATTTGAGATATTTGACTTTTATATTTTCAATTCCTCATAATAATTTGGTTATGTTGCATTTTCCAGTGAAAATTTTTCTATCATATTTTACGTAGAACGGTGTGTAACTCTACAAAATAGACATGCCTAATACCAAATGGAAAAGTGCTGTTAGCAATAATAATTGGATAGACATAACATTTTAAAGTGTTCTTGGTACCGAACTGAAATAAAATTAAAATTACACAAAATTTTCAAGCAGACAATATGTAGTACACACTATTTCAAATATTTTGTTGCCATGTTTATTGCAATATTATCATTATTCAAGTACCTGCAATGTTATATTTTCAGGAAAAAATGGCAATAGCTATATAAAAAGTCTCAAAGTTTTCGAAGTCTTAAAAATAACTGCCTTGCAGTAGTTTTGTTCGCACAAGTATACTAATTTGTACATTCTAATCGTCACAAAATGTTGTTTAACGTCGAAAAAAAGAATATTCAAAGTACATGTGTCGACAACAAAATCCATTAATCACTATATTGCATAGTGTTTATCTTAATTCATGGCAGTGATCGCACTCCTTAAAAAAATCATGTTACACGCCAGGTATGTGATATGATACACATAAACCTAACAAATATTGCTTCTATTTCTTTCTTTGTATCACAAATTTAAAAAAAAATGGAACAAATACAGGATGAGTACTTTAAGAGGCCCGTGGTCTTTGTTTCCATAGTCCCTCGTTCCGTTACGCGCATGTTACACGGGGCCTCTTTTAAAGGACTTGCTCTGTATTTGTAGTGACCGCAACTGAATTGGCCGAACCTAGTAAAACTTGCCATTGCTCAACCAATAAGCTATTAAAGAACGATTATCTGCAGGGTCGTATTGGCCTTTAAAATACCGAGCGTGTATAGCTTACACAAAATGGCTTCCGGATATCGTCAGTCCATTAACATTTATCCGCGGCCATCTTTCCGAAAATTGATTAGATCTTACAAATTCCGTAGTCGTGTGGCCGATCCTTCTCCGGGCGTCATCCTGATGTTCTACGATGTCGCTGGTCATCGAACCCTGGTACTCCGATATTACAGTCCAACTTTAGTACCACTCGAAATCGCGGGCGTCGAAACTAAATTATTATTCTAGGCACGTATGAAGCCCGTTCAGACGTCTTTTGTTCTCACTACAAACGTCTTGACCCGTAAGCTGTCTGCTACACGTCGATGACGAAACCCGGACTTTCGCTTCTCAAATTAAATAACATTCTACCGGGTCTGCGACACCGTTACAACCCACCTGACGGTTACAATCTAAAAAGCAAAATGTCTTCCTCTAACGCTACCTCATACGGCCTAGCTTAATTGAACTCCCCAATCGTTGTGTGGCTACTCCAGTGTGTCACGGGGTTGCCCTGGCAACCATCAACAACGGCTTATGTTTACTTGCACGTGACTGAAAATCAACACATAACATATGGAGACACATAACATCTGGATACACTTATAACTGCGAAATATATGAAATATCAGTAATTACATAGTTATATATATATATATATATATATATATATATATATATAATATATATATATATATATATATAATATATATATGTATATATATGAAATAAAGTATATTGTTAAATGTGACGTGAAAATAAATAATATTACACATAGTAAACAATATTCAAATAAAAAATAATAATTCATGTTAGTAACAGTGTATATATAATTGTAGGTGGCGTAACGCATAATAAAGTCCTTCAACTGCGTGTGTTACTCTGCTTTAGTAAATGTTTCTTATGGAACTGCTAATTTAACTGAAACCAATCTTATCATACTGGCATAAACTATTAAAAGGGAAACCTTTTTAATGTAATGTATTAAGAGAAATTGCAACCTGAAATATTCACTTCAGTTTTCGCTTAATTTTGTGTGAATGAAGTGTTATGAAATACTCGCAGTAGTGTATGAATATTAATAGTTTATGCACTCGTAGCCACTTCCAGCATAACATGACCTGTGGAAACATTTGACTGGTTAAAATCAAACTTGGTATACTGGCAATACCTAATGAGATTTATAACCCTGACTATCAGGCGTCTCTTTAATTTGCAGACTTAAAAAATAGCGCTAACTAAACTATTCAGTTTATATATAATTCTCAAGAACTATTCATCTGATTCCATCCAAATTTCGCGTTCCTGTAGTTTCATGCACAACAAGTAGGAGGAGTCTTGTTAACATAATGTATATAAATGAAATTTTCTACCGTAAATTATGAAGCCGTGTAACGGATATTGACCTATAATTTACCGTAGAAAGTACCCAGTCAGTATAGCAAGATTCACTCCCATTATAAAATAAAATTTTGAACCTATTTTTACTCTGTGTTTAGCGTATTACAATATCACTGTAACTATTTTGACAAGGTTTATAATTAAGCGTTTTCAACAGCTTAGTTCAGATATTTCTCAAAAATTTTAAAAATCACCAGCACTTTAAACAGGTTTTGGGCGAGTTAAGATAAAATATATTTTTCATATATCACCAGTTATAACCTTTATAGTGGGCATTCATTAATTTTTGTCTGGTAGATGTAAATACTACTAATGCTTCTGAAGACAACCCCTTTTCAATAATTGTTTTTTAACATACAAAATTCTGCTCTCCGAGCCACCTATAACGTAAAAAAATTACTCGAAAGTAAAAAAAAAATAATAATAATTGAGAAATGTAGGCGAATAGGTAATTAGTTTGGTCTTCTTTAATATCATTACAACTTATTTTCATGTCTGTAGAATTTGAACAAATCACTTGATCATGTAACGGTATTCCGAATTACTAACTAGCCGCTATCCAAGTAGATAAAGATCAACAGTATTTCAATAAATGTAACTCTTATGAAGAACGCATTCATGTAGCAAAATATCACATTAAAACTTTGATGTTTTAAAGAAGAGAAAATAGCACTTTTTTCTCAATAATCCGATGTTAAGAACTATATAATAATTCTCTTCAGATTTTTTTTCCATTTATTATAACCATAGGTATGAAGTTAAAATTTTCAGTTTTATTGTGACTTTAATGCTTTTCACATATTCCCCTGTGTAAGACATCGTTAAATAACTGAGATATGCAATATTTATAAATTTTCGACAGTCTTGTAAAAAGTTACCTACAACGAAATATTTATATTATAAAAGAATGTGTCATTTGTTTTGTTGTGCAACTATTTGCCTAAAATGTAGCTAAGATAAGCAACGACTGAGGTCACACAAAATACGTTGAAATGAAGTATGCACATTTTAACTATATGAAACATTTGCATGGCAATCGCTTCCTAGCACAGGACAAAATATTTTCACAGATTGTATCTTATACCCGAATTTTCTAATTTATAATAGCCCTGATGTATTTAGTTTTGCTTCTTCTCGTATTTTACCCGGTACATCTCACGTTTAGTATGTCGATATTTAAAATTCCTTGTGGCTTTTACTTTATAAAATTATATTTTACCAAAAAATTACGTACAGGAATACTTGAGTATTACGTTCAGCATATAGTATTCGAATACAGGTTTTGGAGGTTTTCTGACAGTTGTATGGATGGGAGTAATTGACCAATGAGAAGCGTTGATGTAGCATTTACCCAATGAGAAGCACTGACATAGTAAATAGCCAATGAGAAAACAATGTACCGATTGAAATTGAGTAAATGGATTGCATACATGTAATTGGTCGAATGAAAGTGAAAGAGAAACAAATGACAGTCAAACGCATGTGAGTAATCAGTCGAACGCATATGAGAAACAAATATCCTTCGGCATATGTCAGCAATGTTAGTCGAGAGCTGGTTTTCATATGTTGATGATGTGTCAATAGTTTCATTGCGCAAATGAAAAGAAATTAACTTGAACGGCATTCGAATTCAGTATCAATCGGCCAACCTGTTGTGTGTGTGTGGGTCGCAAGTTAAAATTAATTCCCCCTATTTTAAAATAAAATTTTATAGTCCTACCTCCAAAAGCTAAACATTTTCTTTAATAATCTCGCTTTAAAAATTATATTACTGGGTCCGTCGGTATATTTGATCGCTTCCTGGGTAAACTGTATTTGTACTTCGCAATAAAAGTGCCTAGAACTACAGCAGGCTCCCACCACAATACGCCATTGGTCGATGCACAACTTGGACTGTGTACTGAACAATGCAGCACCACGGCAGGCCACCACCAGGCTTCACAATCGCTAGTCGCGTGAAAAAGGACTCTTCGTACAGACCACCTTCTCATACTGACCTGCATTTTCAACATAGGTGAAAACTCGATCGCAGAATCGACACTGGCGTTAGCCAGTTAGAGATGATAGAGGACACGGCTCCATGGTCGTAGAGGTCAAAGGCAGGTCGCAATTCATTTTTTGCGGTATGGGAGCACTGACAGGTGCGGTGAGCAGTTCAGAAGTACCGGCAAAGACTTGAAAAGGTGAAGTGCAATTTTCGTTCATTACCTCGGTACCAGGTTTACTGCAAAGCAGGTCTCTTGTGACTTCGGTACATGTCCTCAAAAGTGTAGTTACCTACATAACCTGACCTGCGCAGTGTGTTAAGGTCACTTGCACCCAAGATGGTGGTAGTAATCTATAACCTAATATACTTGCCACTTTTATGCATTTTTTCTCGAATTTCTGTTTTCAAGGTCATTCAAGTGACAAGGTTACCGGAATAAAATATGGTGGTAGTGGTCTGCGACATCATATGCTTGCTGATAATGTATTTTTTCTCAATTTTTTTGTTTCTAAGGTCATTCAAGGTCATGGGGTCAATGTGACATGCATCTAATATGGTGGAAGAAGTCTGTAATGTAATATGCATGCTGAATTTTAAGCATTTTTCTGAATATACTTGCTGAGTTTTCAGCATTGTTCTCGAGTTTGGTTTTAGAGGTCATTCAAGGTCATAGGGTCATGGTCTAGGTCATCTGCATCTAATATGTTTGTAGTGGTCGGTAATGCAATATGCTTGTCGGCTTTTATGAATTTTTTCTCGATTTTAGTTTTTAAGGTCATGGCATCAAGGTTAAGGTCATCTGCATCCAATATCGTGTACTAGTCTGTAACATTATTATGCTTGTTCACTTGGTATGGACGAGGTGGTGGAGGTCTGCCGACTAATTTGTTAGGGGGGGGGGGTAACCTCAGGGATCTGGCAGTCTAAGTATTACCACTTTCAGCGGTGATGGGATGTTTTTAATGTCATCTAGATTTTGCCGATTTCCATCAGGATTTTAAAGTACTTTATTCATAGAATATTGAAGAGGTAAAAATTGAGAAGTTGGGAATAAAGTACTATTCTTAAAATATAGTAATCGCCAGTGTCGTCTACCTCAGTGTAGTCTAGAGATATCTTGCCGTCTCTCGCTCTCTCTCTCATTTGAATTGTTAATTTTTCTGAATTGTTTTATTATATGCGCTATGTGGTATGTACACAAATAGTGTACCTCCTAATTGAGATGCTGAACGAAAGTATGGTGTACGGTTAATGTGTCCTCAGCTCAGCCTAAACGTGAACCAAACAATCATCAGCTGCTGTCTAGGTGATTTTACACAGCCACTTTTAAATTGCTGCCCACTTACTTCATGTGTTTATTCTGTTTGTGTTTAGTAAGAAATGTTTCTTTTCTTTCCATAATTGAGGAATTCAATTAAGTCCATTACTGTGTCAAACACACACTGACGCTCATATTCGTGAGTGCCATAGGCAGTTTGGTCCGGGCTGGAGTTACTGAAGCTGACATGAATAATTGAAGGTTTAAACTACATAGTATGCTAGCCTATCCTACAGAGAGTGCAAGTTAGCAACTAGATGTTTTAGAACGGGCTCATACTCATTGGAAAAACCCAGCCAATTACATTATATTTGTGGCTATCCCAACTTGGTAGCATTGCGCGTATATATGTAGTGTACATTTACTTTACGATAGAGATTTTTTTAAATTTTTTACGATAGGATAAAATAATAAAATTACATTTTATGGCATATCTCAGGGACCAAAACACAGATTTCCACAAAATTTTTCACACAAGTAGCGCTGCGGTAGGCCATGAAAATTTACATGTTTTAAGTGGCTCGGACGCATATTCTCAAAATTGTGGCCCTCTAAATATTTTAGTTTATAAAAACCTATAACTCGAAACATTAGACTGATTAAATCCGATGTTTGAGACAAGGAGTCTTATGACTTGGAATTTTCCGCCTGCTTGCCACTCCAATTTTACCGTCAACTCCCCTGCCCACCACGATTTGGCCTGTTTGCCTGTTTGGTGGGCTGATCGTCATCCCAGCTTTGTTCATCAATATTACGTATTTTTCTACCATTTAATACTTCCTAATATGACAGGTTTATTATTTAATTATATTTGAAGACACTGTACTTTTGAAGAAATAATGTGTGCTGACGCCGAATTGAACGATACGTGTTGCTGCAGTGACATTCCCGGCACACCGGCATATGTGACCTCTTGGTTCGCGCACCAAAACAGGACTGGAATATGGCCGGCACTAGTCGAAAGTGTGTTTACCTGCCTGCCCGCCTGGGGCGCTAGAAGCGCTGGATGGTCGGCAGTTGCGGGCAACATGAAGATGACGCTAATGTGCTGAAAATAATTTGATCACCAGAATATTCTATACTTGTAAAGACTAGTCTTGAGTGGTAATTTTGACAAAGGTGGCTCTAGATTCGCCGGAAATTATTTCTGATTTGAGGACAGGTAAACCAATAGGAGTATTGGTTGGGGAGTTTTCCCCCGATATTTTTTTACTATAAATAGTCCTTCCAGCGGGCTGGTCGGACAGAGAGACCTGGCCATTGGGGTTGACCAGTACAGACAGCACTGCAGACCATGAGATAAGTAACAAACTTTAGGACCATGAGGTCAGATTTCTGTAGGAATGGATGTTGTAACCCTGTAAATTGGTAGACACTTTAGCATTTCCTGGTAATTTCTAGATTATTTAAGAACCCGAAAATTACTAGATGTAAAATCCAAATAAAACTTTGTTATCTAAAATAAATGGTCACGTATCAAGGAAAATAAATTAAGCAAAAGCATTGTGTTAATGTGTTAATGTTTAAAGTTTTGAGTAAACGAAGTTGAAAATACTTACTCACTTATGTGGTATTTTACTGAAAATATAAAATATGTACCTTCAAATATTTTGTAAAATATTTGATTAACTTCTTAATCATTTCTCAATTTTCAGAAGTTCTTTAAGATGATGTGAAATTACAATGCATAAACAGATACCCTTGCCAGTATTAAAGATCAAGTTGAATGTTCTTAATAAGGGAAAGTTATTCTCAGTTGAAATAACATACAATTGAATACCCAAAAGAATTTTTGAGACTGTTATAGAGAGGTTGTTTTTAAAATACTACAAAATATTTAGGCATTGTATTTCTTAAGCCGTTTTCGCTTGTTATTTTATTTTTGAACTTTCGTAATAGGGACAAAGGAAAACAATGCAACCACAGGTAATCAATTTTACCTTTCCTGAGAAAACAACCCATCTCCCTAGAATATTTATTTACTAAGACACGCGTATATTTTAAGAACTAATTTTTCTGTCAATTTTATAACTTAAAAGAATTGACGTAAGGGACAGGTGTCATTATCTCGTTGTAAATAATGAAGACAAAGAAATAGACTCAAACACTAAAAGTATAGATTCAATTTCTTTGAATTAATATCTTATTGATACATACAGAAATAGTCTACCAGAATTTGTTTATTTAGACATATTGAAATTTTAAAAAAAATATGTAAGAACAAAGGCCAAAATATTTATTTACACAAAATATTAATACCATTTTTGACAAATACCTACTGAATAAGTCAACAAGAATTTGTTTAATTAAACCTACTGGAATTAAAATAATTATGTAAGTACAAGGCGCAGTATATTCGTTTACACAAAAGACCAATACAATGTTGTCAAAGGACAAACAATTTTTTAAAATTACAATGTAAAAGGCTATTTCACATTCGTTTTTATTTCAAATAGTGAGCTAACATATTAACACAAAGTCTGAAAGAAGGATAATGGCTCGAGCTTATACCGAGAACACCAGCCGCATGTTGCTCTGTTGGTCTCTTGTTCTCACCTATCGCCGTCTTACTGGTCCAACAACACACTCGGCTTTCTTTATTGACCGGCTGACAGCAAATTAAATGTCGAGTTTGCCGTGTTCCAATTAAATGCTGCTTCGAATATAATAGGGCGATATAGCGACAATGATGTATCTATTCTGAACACATTGCTTTAAATTATAGCGACATTGCTGTATCTTTTCTGAACACATTGCTTAAAACTATAGCAACAATGCTGTATCTATTCTGAACACATCGCATTATTGAAACCCTTAAGTCGTTTCTTAAAAATGTAAGGAAACAGAACACGCGCGAAGTTTGTTTGCGTTATTTCCCATGGCCTTCGCAATGCTTCCTTTTAAGGCCAGACGTGACCTTGACGCGTCAAACTGTTTTTTACTGCGGAGGCCTGAGTTGCGCGACCGAGGTCAAGAAGCGAGGGAGCGATACGGGCGACAGTTACACTCACGCCCTAGCGCCTCGTCGCTCCTACGCGCTAGGCGTGCAGTGTTTCCGTCGTGACGCTTTACAGTGCAAGTTATGTCTCTAACATAGGTGTTTTGTTACACGCGATTAACGCTCACAGATTAAAATATGCCCATATTTTTGTACTTTTCTCTTGCCGCTTAAGGAAACTGCATAGGCAAGCTTTAAAAATGCGATATTTGACCATTTTCGCGAATTTTTTTTCTTAAAGAATACAAGCGTATTCGCTCAAAAAACTATTTCAAAGAAAATGTGTCCGTACACCCTCCACTGCGGTAGACCATAACTCACGTCTTCTTGGTAAAAAGGGCAGCTTTCTATTGGAACAGTTGTTTTGGCTGGACAGGTATCCTCGTTCCGTTTAGAAATACACTCTTCGAAAATACGGTGCAATTTACAGGCATACTCAAACATATAGTGTACAAAATATATTACGTTTCCATCTTTCAAAAGCGCCCATTGCATTATCCTTACCTAACAAGCTGGTAAAAACTGAGAAAAAACGAGGTAGAAGTTTATTACATCAAAAACCGTTAGTTATCTGTAGGAACACCCAAATTTCGCGAAAAGATTTCCGTACATGCTAGAGTTCAATACCCTATGAGCATACCAAATGTTTTCGTTTGTTTATTGGCGGCTGACATCTAAAGAAATGTAACACGGACACCATCCAATCACGGAAGTGGATCTGAGCTAACGTGTTATGAAATACAACTGGCCGTGAAATCTTTTCGCGAAGTTCGGGTGTCCCTAGTTATCTGGTTTGAACTTAAGCGTAAAACACTTATATTCTTCGAGACTGCATAAAATAACTCATATGTATGCATGTTTTCTATTATAATTAGGGGCAGTAAGATTTCGCTAATTGAATCAGCGCAAGATAGACTTCAAACATGTGTGTGTTGAGTTACTTTCGAACTGGCCCAGTAACAAACCTGCATGAGAATAATCGCCGCGTCCCGCGCTACGTTGTCGAGCATAAAACTGCCATCTCACTTAGGTGGTAGCGAGTAAACGAACAGAAGATGCTGTGATATACACAGGACTGCGGAGTCTAGCTTGCGGATCACTCAACTCGCGAAATTTGGGAAGGGGAAATAGATTAGGATTGAAGTCTTGATTACCGGAATTTTAATGGGATTACTGTGTTTTCTGGTTCAATGTACAGATAAATTTAATTAATGGTTTTTAGTATTTTTGTTTTAATATTTTGAAGTCTTAATTTTAAATTTTAATATTTTATAAAACATTATAAAATATTTTATATGATTTTATTATTCTTTGTACATGGATTACATTTTAAATAAATGGCATTGCAGGAGGGAGATAGGGTTGAGGAGACAGCCTCCCCGTGGCTCCCCACGGAGACTGGTAATTCCAGCAAATGGTCTCCTCTTACTCCCGCGGGGATTCCCAAGCCACATGAGTGATAATTATTTTAATCAATTTTAACTTTGGAATTTTAAAATATTATATAATTTTGGTTTAAAGATTTTAAATTCAAACATAATTATTTTATTCTTTGGCCATAAAACGTTCCCCTGGCAGTGATGAACTGCAATGTAAAAAATAATGGTAACATTACCTGACAAGTGTAATGTAATATTCGCAAACTTGTTTGGGAAACATAGTTTTCCTTACATGTAAGGTAAAATTACCGCACTGTGGAGTAAAATTCACGTACATGTTAGTAAAAAATCCCGTACATGGATGGGAAAATTACCATACGACGTGTAGATCTCCTAGTCGTTTTGTAACTATTTGATAATTATATAATATATAATTTCTACCTTGAAATTAATTATTGTTGCCTAGTCATACAACCTGTTCAACACCGCTCTTTATATGTAAGGTATAACTACCACACTCTGGAGTAAAATTCACGTATACATACCGGTTGAAAATCCCATAAATGGATGGGAAAATTACCTTACGACGCGTGCATCACGTCAGCATTTTCTCAACAGCCAAGTGGAAGGGCAGGCCGCAGAAACAATCTTTTAACACGGTTGATATTTACTTCTATTGTCATGCGGTCATCGTGGTGTAATGGATACCACATGGGGCCTACCGTGATAGAGGCCCGTGGTTCCCGCCGACTCTCCGGCTAGTGTCGCGGATTTTAGACTTACAGATAATAAATGAAAATTAACAATACAATTTTATTACACGATAGAGTTAACATTATCTTAATTTTATGGGATTTCCCCCCACTTTTGTCAGGCACTTTTCCCGTACGATTAGGGAATAGTACCTTTCTTGTAATGTAAAATTACTCCACATTTGACAGGTAATTTTACCTTACATGTAGAGGAAATGAGCTTCGCTTAAATCTAAGGGAATTTTAACTCAGTTTTATTTACAGCGTGGTTTTCAAATTTTGATGTAAACGGAATTTTATTCAGAATGGAGATTGTTAAGTAAGTTAGAGATAATAGAGCTAGATAGGAAGACCCGGAGAGCCTGAAGTCTAAGAGGGTCCCTTGTTACTTGTCCCTGAATATCACTCATACTGGCATACTCCTGGTTGTCCTACAACCGACGGGGAACGCGGTTCGATTCCAGATCTCGGCGCGTAATAATTTTCCAGCCGGACATTTTTATAGGAAGTGAGGTGGATAACGCCGTGCCACAGAATACTAAAGAATACAGAGGTTAAACAGCCGCTCGTAACGCGAACTCCAGCCGTACACTCCCGCAAAATACCGCCAACAGCCGGCAGCACGGCAGATTCTGTTTAAAGACACACGCGTTACCGCGAACAGACTATACACGTGCGTAATGCACACAATAGTGTGTACTGTGTTTGAATCGGTTAAAATACAAGTTTTCATAACCCTGCTACAGTTATGTCAATTCCGTTTAAAAAAAAATAAGGGTTGAACTCGGTTTACACTTGACTCAGTTATTTGGAAGAAGCTATAGTAGATGTGTGCGATCACAACGATCACCGTGTGATCTGGACCGCTTGGTGCCGACGCGTTTATTAGGTGAGTCACGGCTGAGATCAAGAGCCGACCTCTGCCTGTGCCCTGTTTACTCGTTACAAGGCACGACTTCTTGGAAAGCCTGGCCGCTGCAGAGCGCTGGGTGAGAAGTAACTTCATGACAGGAATAAATAACTGTATTTATTATATTATTACCAGCTGATCCCGGCGAACGTTGTTCCGCATCTTTCACGTTCTATTTTGCCTTCTAAAAGCGTTCTCTCTATTACTTCTGGTACGTCGACCTATGTTTGACCGTGGTATCGCTGGCATTTTTCTCTTTTAGTACAACAAACATTTACTGCAAGTATCAGCAAAATCGGCCCTTAAATATAGAAGTTCTACTCCAGCCCCACCTATCGGATTGAAACATAACTAAAAACCTTACTTGCCACCTCAATAACATATGGTATGAATATGGTCTCAATTAGTCCAGTGGTTTGTCAGTGATGATGCGGTTTAGTCACGCACAAAGGATATATATAAAGATAAGTGAACCGGAAATTTCGCGGATTCATTCGGCAACAAACTAGACTCCACAGTCCTTCGTGTACGTCCTCGGTTAGTTGTTCATTAGTTCAACCACTGACCAGGTAGCGCGGGATTCGGCCATTTTTCCTTCTATATATTCGTTGTTGGTCGAAAGCAGTCCAGGGCGTGGCTAGCAAACTGCGGTCCAATAGAAGTTAAACTTCATGGCACACGCCGGTAAAGTTTAATTTGTCCTTAAATGAACCCGTGAAATCCCCGGGTCCCTAATTATTATATGACTTAATAGGAGTATGTAGCTGTGCGTTCAA
Organism: Dryococelus australis; assembly: GCA_029891345.1. NCBI lineage: Eukaryota > Metazoa > Arthropoda > Insecta > Phasmatodea > Phasmatidae > Dryococelus > Dryococelus australis. The sequence goes on from CM056999.1 coordinate 131,597,032, forward strand.
GGTCAAGAAGCGAGTGAGCTGTACGGGTGACACTAACTCGCCCCACTATTCCCTCGTCACCACTACGCGAATGGCGTGCAGTGTTTCCGTCGTGATGCTGTGCCGAACAAATTATATCTGTAGCAGTGGAACTTTATTACACGTGACGAAAGCCAACCGATAAAACTGCGCCCGTAGAGTCATATTTTTCTCTTACCGCTTAAGGAAACTGCACGCAGGCAAGCTTTAAAAAGGCGATATTTAACAATTTTCACGAAATTTCTCCTCGGTGAATACACTTAATATGGTAAAAGTAAAAGAAAGTAGGGTCATAGATAAGTGTTTTTACCTTTATGGCGCAAACAACGATTTCGCAGAAACTGTTTCAGGACATACCCATCTTAAGGTACTCGCCAAAATACACTGTAAAAAAATGTCTTGTAAACTTTAATGAAAGTTGTTTAACTATACATTGTATGGGAATGATACCACATAGGCCTATAATTAGGGATAGAAAAAAATTGGCGAGTTCAATGAACTGTTGGCTAGGCTCCACAGTCCTGTGTACACTCGGGTGTCAGATGTTTGTTCATTGCCTGCTGCCCCAGAGAGAGGCCAGTGTTAATCCATACCTGGCAGTATGGGATTCGTAACTAGTTTCCTTGCAAGTATGCTGTTGGCTCAGAATCTTCCAAGGCGTGTCTTTTAAACTGTGATCCAATTGAAACAGCGACTTCACTGTATATGTTTTTGATGTCTATCTTTGCCCGAAATTAATTTGCAAAATTTTCCTATCTCTATCCATACGGCTCCAGATATATAACCTGTTCATGGTAAAGTGAGCACTTTTGAGGGCCTAGTTACTTTTTCCTTTCAGCCAATTTTTTTATCCTTTGACCACCTTTTTAAATCAATAATAGCATGTAAGTAATAAACATCGTGTGTATATTCCACCGCACTCGGAAGTTAACGTCTAAAGCTAAAATAAATTTTATTTGTTGACTATTACTCCAAATGAGAGTGCTTCCAAAAGTGCTCACTTTAACGTGAATAGCCTACAGGAATGTTTATCATTGCTACTATACACAAAGTTGGGAACTTCGGTAGGCATTTGACTCATTCCTGAGCAAATGTAGGAATGCTGCCATGGATGCATGGGAAAACAATTTGCCATTCACATTTCCTCACTGTGCGCATGCACTGATGTGGTAAATTTACGAATAATTTCTCATAGTGTACATGTCACCCAGAACAGATGTTTCGTCCAGTCTTTGTGCGTATCTGCTAGTTTTTCCGGCATAGTTTTTCGTCTGAGCTATATTTCGTGTATTCTCCATGTTCATGGATGCTGTTCAAGTTTGCGTCATCATTTCTTTTCCTCGTCGCTTTCTGACCAAGTTCCTTGTTCGAAATTCTCAGTGTTGTTTTTCCTTTATCTGCTGACCGCAACTTAGCTTGTGCCTCTGTTGTTTTTTTTTTTTTTTTTCTCTGCGCGTTATTGTGGTTTTCCACGAGATGCACTGCAGCGTAGTAGAGTCCAAAATAATGTTTTCGCGCTACGTACTTGTGAGATCGCTCTGTTCTAACTGACATCACGTCATATGCTATTCACAATAAAATGAGCACTTTTGAAAGCTGTGCTTAACATCTACTTGTATGCTCGTTGTGCATTCTTCCGCCTTATGTAATATTAACATTGTCATCATGGGCATCATCATTTTATTCATACGCCAATCGAGTGAAACTGTGAAGTTATTAGAAAAGTAAATATTTTACAAATCTGCTCATTTTTACACTCCGATGCTTTAAAAAAAAAACTGAAAGCGAAAGTAATAATTTAAGTCAGCAGAAATGGTTACCTAACACTTTTTACTCTACGTTAAGATACGAAACTACTTTCCTACCCATAGTAACAACTTGACTAGATGCACGCCACGTCAGGGCGCCTGTTAAAATATATGCAGGTATAGACTGTTCACGGTAAAGAGAGCAATTTTGAGGCCCTAGTTACTTTTTTTCTATCAGCCATTTTATATCCTTCAACCAATTTTTAAAATAAATTATGCCATGTAATTAATAAGCAGTGCGCATATATATTTTATCATACTCGAATGTTAACATCTCATGCCACAATAAAAAAAAATATATTTATTATTCCAACTAAGAGGACTTACACAAGAGTTCACTTCACCGTGAATAGCCTATAAAGGCTGTTCACGATAAAGTGAGCACTTTTGAAATGAACCTTAGAGAAATATCACTGCCCCTGCCTGCATATACTTTAACGGGCACTCTGAGTGACACGCACCCTCTAAAGTTGGTAACGATGAATGGAAAGTAGTTCCATATCTTAACGAAAAAAAAAAAAAAAAGTGTTAGGTAACCTTCTGTGATAATTTAAATAATTTTTTTTGGCTTCCTGTTTTTTTAATGCATTGAAGCGTAAAAATTAGCAGACCTGTAAGATAATTACTTTTCTAACAATTGCACATTTTCACTAGACCGACGCATGAATAAAGCGATGAGGCCCAAAGCAATGTTAATTTTAAATAACGCGGATGAATACACAACGTGCATACAAGTATATCTTAAGCAGGGCTCTCAAAAGTGCTCATTTTGCTGTGAACAGTCTATAGGAGTATTGACTTTTTTTCTAAGGTTGATTTCTAAAGTGCTTATTTCATCGTGAACAGCTTTTAATGATGGAAAGCGCAGAACGCAGTTGTGAAACGACCGCTTATACCGAGACCACCAGCCGCATGTGCTACGGAAATGACGTCACTGACCAGCAAATTGTTCGAACACCGTTCGCGAATTAGAGGCTGGTAAACCTGCTCGCCCGCCGGCGGCCCAGCCGATAGGGAACATTTCGTATCATCCAGTAGTCAATCAGACTTGAAGACCTGTTCCAGAGACCTGGGCATGCCAATCGGAGAACGGATACGCCCACATCAAATTGACCGTCACGCCATTTCGTCTCCGTGTATATAGTTATTCCGTAGTGAAACTTTGAAAGGTGACGACTTTTATATAGTCCATTCACGGCTTCTTCGTCCTTTTTTAAATCATACCTTTGAAAAATCTTCCCACGTATGACGTCTTTAGTTATTTCCTAAACATGTCCTGCATCACAAGCGTTTTACACTTGTGTTCATAGAAGTTACTGTTTCTTCTGTTAAATTATGATAGAAAAACTGATCTACACATTATAATCCTTCATTTATAAATAATTTTATTTGAAACAGGGATAAAATATGTATGTTGGCAGTACGTAAGGAGTAGAGCCACGAGTATTTCACGAATTCATTCGAAGACGATGTAGATTCGAAACACTTGTTCTTTTCTCCTACTGTTCTGATGTGAAGACAGTTCCGTGAGCCAGTAATAAGCTGGGAGCAGAAGTGTGAGTGAGTGTTTGCCAGTCCTGTACAGAGGCCTCAGTTGAGCATAGCATCCAATAAGCAAACGATAATGTCTTGAGTGTTTAGAGAACTATCCAGCCTAACTTGCTGCCAACTCAAACCGGGAAATACTCGGGGCTCTACTAAAGAGAAATAGTTCTTAAACAAAATACTGTTACACTGATTCCGCACGAGTTCGGTGCGTTGTCCCCCTGGTGTAATTTTCCGGACTTAGTTAAGCTTAGTTTGCACGAGGCGGAGGAATATCCTGGAAGTAGAACTCTAGCAGGACTTCAGAAAAGGCTGAAGTAACCGTTAATGGATTATACACCGTGTTTGCACTAATGAAACATCTTTTGAAACGTCGCCGACCTTGCATTAAATTTCTTACGTTGAGTTTCCCGTACAAGGGTGATCTTGTACGAGGCCAGGACATAGCATATACCTAGTCTCTGTTTTCCACAAGTTCCACTGAATAATAGCTGCTATTGGTAGAGACTTGAAAAATTCGCGGCTTCATTTCGGGACAAGCTAGAATTCAAAACACGCGTGTTAACAAAAACTTCAGTCATTGGCTCACACGGTGTTTTACACCACCTGGATATCTGTACATATTTGTACATAAGATTGTAGAGTTTAGCCTGCTGGTCATTGTCTCGCGAATTGTTCAGGTCTTTAGCTATTGGTCCTTATACTGTAGCCATTTGAAAAATTGCATAACGGCTAGAGAGATATAGAAATAAATCATACATTATCAAACTGCAAATAGGGCTATAGGCTGTTCACGGTAAAGTGAGCACTTTTTAAGACCCTCCCGACAGGCATTAACCACTGATAAATATATCTTATTGCAGCCTCAGGCATTTAATTTTGAGGGTGGTGAAAAGTATACACTGTGTTTATTGGTCACATTGCAATGTTTATATTAAAAAGCAGCAGGAAGGTGGAAATTGGATGAAAGGAAAATTTTAGAAGGGCCTAAAAAATTGCTCACTTTACCGTGAACAGCCTATAATATAGTTTTGTAAAAAAATTAAGGAATATCCTGCATATTCATAAATATTTACGATTATAACTGGAGATTTTAAGTTAACTTAATGGCTATTAAATATTCTCTGATGCTCTGGCGAGGAGAAATTTTGCTACAAATAGTGTACATACACTATGTGTAGGGGCAGTGATACTTCGCGAAAAGATTTCGAGACAAGATACAGTTCAAAGTATTATGGGGTCGTTCAGTTTATTGATTAGCTTGAAGTGAGTTCTGGTCCGTGTTAACTATTTGCACACGAATTTCGAAGACACAGTATCGGAGCTAGGGAGTCCTGAGTGACTGGGTCAAATGTGGAAATGACACCAGCAGCCAATGAAGGTATAACAACAGCCGAGATGTATATGTATATATTATCGAAGTCTACTGTGTGCTCAGATTTATTCGCGAAAAATCAGTGGCCTTAACTATGTGTGATCTACATTAGGGTTCAGAAGTTAAGCATAAATAATATATAAGAAAATAATTTATCAACGAAGTATCAAGCTTAAACATAGTACACAATACCTACAAAAAATAAATCAAAGGTTTAAACAGTATGGAAAGGAGTGAAAAAAATATATAAATCCATTTTTACTGCAGAGAGACATATGGAAAAGTGACCAAACATTGAACATCAATTTCTGAAGGGGAAAAAATTAATATGGAGTGTGAATACCCCTTACGGCCACACGCGTCGCGCGACGACGTGACACGCTCTCATACTTCATGTGACACGCCCTGGGTGACTCTGCACCAATAAAGGAACACTGCACAAATTGTGTGCCCCAATCACGTGTAGTTCAGTTGGAGAGGGAACATCTTCACATCTATGCAGCAGCCAGTGGAGAAACGACGCCGGCTCTAGTGCATACAGTACTGTGAAGTTCAGCTTGATGCCAAATAATGACGCGAATTTTGCATGTCTCTAAATATAGCATGCGCGGAAATCTTATCAAGAAATTCGGGTGTCCTAGCATGTCGTGCTTGCGTAAGTGTAGGACAATAAATTTCAAGTTCTCTAGTCATCGATATTCGTACTTGGTTTACACGTAAGATAAGGGTATTTTACAACGTAGGTCGTCCGTTGATTTAGCTTGCAGGGCGTGGGCGCTGACGACCGCAATTAGATAGAGTCTCGAGGCTATCCAGTTCCCCCGAGCTTACAACGACCGGTTTTCCCCTTTGAATTATAATTTTAGGCGGCAGCCGAGATGGCTCTATTTTAGCGTTTGACACTCAGAGGCGCAAGAGCGATAAAGGTCACAATGGCCTGGGCATCAGGTGCGTCACTGCCGCACCACTGACTGTTTCAGTGAAAGAAGTTTCACTGATTGAATTAGTCATGTGAAATTATTTTACTGATTGAATTAGTGATGGCTAGGGACAGGTGTTTTTCGCGAAAATATTTATGGCCATGCAAGACTTCAATATCCTACGTCCACGACCACAACTTCCTATGGTTACTGGCCGCGGGTCAACGTGAGAAGACATGTTCTTATTTGACTGGGCCAAACAGAATAAAGTACTCCGATTGTAAGCGTCCATGATTCGCGGACAGACTCTTGAGACACGCTACATTAAAAATCGCCCAACCACGAAAGTGCATATACCACTGGTGTTGGAATATTTTCGCAAAAAAAAAAAAACACGTGTGTCTAGTGATGGCCGTCTACAGTGGCGAATTAAATAACATATTTACGATAGTTTACTATTTATATTGCGCAATTAACCGTCAATTAAGAAGGAAAAAAGTTTTCGAGAGCGGCTGTGATTGAACTCACGCACACCTTTCGACTCTATGCCGTTACCTTAGCATCTGCGCTACCACGCCAACTGGGAATTACGTGAGGGAAATATATGCCTTATATTTTCGCAGCGAAATCGTGCATATATAAATAGTATGCTCTTACTAGTCGTTTTTGGTTTAATTGGTACCGTTATGATTGTTAGAACGAATAGTTTATATGAGTGCACTCTTTTCATACAATAATTTTTAATGTTTGAAAGGACAGGCCCTTGTGACATGAATAATCTTAACAGCCGCGGAAGCAATAATTTTCTGGCTACAGTGGCGAAAAAAGTTTCGCGTGAACTCGGCATTGTTCGTCCCCGAAAACCGATGTTATAGGAAACACGGAGATTTTCCTTATTTTGTACTTACGCACTTAACTCCGTTTTTCGTCATTACGGATTGCGTTTCCGTATATTTACTGCGCTTTTTCGTACGAATTTCCGCGAGTATACGAAAAATTTCAACAGTGCAGGAACCCCCGGTAGGAATCGGAAACCAGGGCAGATAGCGCCACTACGACGGCAATATCTAGCTATGCGGTGTGGCTGCCATTGTCTTTCTCCTCGTGACCCCGGCCATGAAGGATCATTACAGACAACAGCTGTGCCGCCGCCGTATCTTCATTTCCAACAGCCTCGGAGCTCTACTCAAGCTGGAACGAACCCAATAGTGTAACATGGATCCAATTAAGCGATAATTAATAGTAAATATCTCGTATCGTTCCCCCGGTACATTTAATTTGCATTTGTGTAATTATAATGTTCGTTAATCCAATAATAACCTGACTCTCAACCTAGACAGTTTACAGTTAATCAACCCTTGTCTACCACTATCTACAGCCCCTATCATTAATCTCAACCGTAAGGTCCCTAGCCCATTTCACGCATAAATATGAACAGAGGGCATATTTATAACAGTATTCAGCTGGAGTTCGTGGTACAAGAGGCTTTATTTGTTTCAACGTAGCTTAGTTTTCAGATAAAAAATTGGAGAAAACGAGGATTCTCACGGCACGGAGCACATCTTAACAGATATTTTTAGGTCCACGATATTTTGCGCATGTAGTTAATGTTGCATACATACGTAGACGTAATGAAGATTTATCTTTTCATTTATTTTTCTCCGTGGAGAGATTTGGGCCAGGCTGATGAGCGTGAAACGAAGAGATTATGGAGCAGCGCCGGAAAGCAAGGGCGGGGGAAACGGGAGATCACCGAGAAAACCCGCCGACCAGCGGTATCATCCGGCATGATTCCCACATGCGAAGATCTGTGATCGACCCCGCTGGGAATCGAACCCGGTTTGACTAGGTGGGAGGCGAGTAGTCCGAGCACTAGAGCACTAGAGACTGAAACCAGCCCATTATGGTGTCAGGAATTCCTCAAATTATGTAACTGTGTGGTGTTATAGGCTGCCTTATGTAAAATTCCGCCTTATGTAAAATTAATATTGCCGTGGGCCTCATCGCTTTATTCATGCGTCGATCAAGTGAAACTGTGAAATAATTAGAAAAACTAAATATTGTGCGAATCTGTTTATGTTTAACATTAGACGCATTATAAAATACAGAATGTAAGAGAAATAATTTAAGTTATATCAAATGGTTACCTTGCACTTTTTGTTCGACGTTAATATATGTAACTTCTTTTCCCTCCATCGTTACCAACTTTACTGGACACATGTCACTCAGTACGTCCGTTGATTTCCAAAGGGCTCACTTAATAGCGAACAGTCTTTGACAACAAGGTTGTGAATTTTATTTGCAGAATTTTATTAGCCTTAAGGTGGTAGTATCCACTCCATCTTCGAATTTTCTTACAAATCTTAGTAATGCAAATGTTTGACCAGAAATAAAAAACCAAAGCTATACATGACATGGGCGATTACTTAACGATTTTTTTTTAATTTGTAGGGTTTCAATTATACCTGTATTTTCCCATGTGGGACTGAAATTATTAAATAATTATATAATGCTTGATTGCGGTTACAGATGACACTAATCATGTAAGAAAAACAAGTGGGATTTAGAAATAACTGTTAAAATGTTCCCTATGCCATGACTAGCTTGGTTTTTAAATATTGACTCCAAAAATTAAGTTAATGAGGAAAATACATAAATCCAAGATAGCAAGGATACGTCCCCCATAAGTACAATGTGAGCTAAGGTCTGCGGTTGGACGGAGCGGAGAAACGTGCTGGATTTGGTTCTAGTGCCACTTCCGCTCGGTTTTCCCTCGCCCTCTGAAACCGCACTTCAAGTGACGATACATTCCCTTGGTGATCCGGTTGTGCGTCAGGACAGACATGCGTCAATAGGCGCGGCGATCGCCTGTTCGCGGTGACATTGTCCGTGCACTAAAGATGAAGTAGAACGCTTATTCATCTTCCGCGCGTGTAAAGGCGGTTCGCGTTAAAGTGAGCACTTTTGAAATCAACCTTAGAAAAATAAACCACTGCTCCTACCCGCATAATATTTTAACTGGCGCACTGAGTGACATGCGCCTGTAGCCTGTTCACGGTAAAGTGAGCACTTTTGAAAGTCACCTCCTTTTGAATAATAGTAAATAATAATATTTTTTATTGTAACCTTAGATGTTAACTTCCGAGTGTAGTGGAATATATACGCTGTGTTTATCACTTTCATGGCAATATGTATTTTAAAAATGTGGTTAAAGCATAAAAAATAGCCGAAAGGAAAAAGTAACTAGGGCTTCAAAAGAACTCACTTTACCATGAACAACCTATAGTGAAGTTGGTAGCGCTGGAGGGAAAGAAATTCAATATATTAACTTAGGTTAAAAAGTGCTAGGTAACCATTTGTGACAACTTAAAATATTTATTTTGCTTTCTGTGCTTTTAAATGTACTGAAGTGTAAAAATGAGCAGATTATTAAAATATTTACTTTGTAATAATTCCACAGTTTCACTTGACCGACTCATGAATAAAGGGTTGAGGCCCATGACAATATTAATTGTACATAAGGCGGTAGACTACACACCGTGCTTACAAGTAGATCTTAAGCAGTGCTTTCAAAAGTGCTCAATTTACCGTGAATGGCCTATACCCAACATTGACCTACACCTAAGGAACACAACTGTCAAAGTCACATGGTCAGCAGTGATAAAAGTGTTTGTTTATATCTTAATTTTTAAATGACGAGCACTATTATATTAATAAAATACTTTTACCAGTTTGAATTCACCAAAAAGCATTACAAATTGGTTAGAGGAAGTATAAAAACATCTCAAAAGCAATTTTTTTACTAAACAGTGTTGTAACCACAAATCCAATAATCGCCATTTTTGCTAGCAGTATTGGCAGTAAAGCAGTTCAATGATGAGACACGGAGACTGATTGTGCGCAGCCAGCGAGATACCGGCTGTTCATGATAAAGTGAGCACTTTCGAAATCAACCTTAGAAAAATGTCACTGCTCCTACGTGCATATATTTTAACGGGCACACTGAGTGACATGCACCCTGTTAAGATGGTAACGATGAATGGGAAAATAGTTCGGTAACTTAAAGTTTAATAAAGTGTTAGGTAACCATTTCTGTTAACTTAAATAATTTATTTCTCTTTCTGTTTTTTTTTAATGCGTCGAAGTGTAAAAATGAGCACATCTATAAAATATTAACGTCTCTAGTAAAATTCACAATTTAACCTGACCAACGCATGAATAAAGTGAGGACGCCCATGACAGTGTTTATCTTAGATAAGGCGGAAGAATATACAACGTGAATGCAAGTAGATCTTAAGCAGGCCTTCCAAAAAGTGCTCATTTTATCGTGAATAGCCTATACCTCGTCTTTAGTCTATGCAACAGACTCCTCACACGCGCATCCAAACACACTTAAGTCAAGCAGCCGCGCCGCACCGAGGCTGTGTGTGGCGCGAGTTCGGCAACCATTGGTCTGGTTCGGCTCTCCTCGTGAGCCGGTATGGCTGCTACTACTCGGGCCGTGTCCGAGTTGGCAGATTTTCTAGACAAAATATGATCGCGCGACCCAATTTTGTATACAAAAATGGTGACGTATTTGGTAATTTGGTATTCCGTTTTTTTTTTGTACCTAGCGGATGTTAGCAAAAATACAAAATGACCAAATCAGCAATATGTTTGTTTTTACTTCAAAAACAAATGTGCGAATGCGTAAATAAAATTACTTTTAAAACAAATAACTGTACATAACATATACAAGGCATGTTTAGTGTGGTGATTTGTGTGTGTGTGTGTGTGTGTGTGTATATATATATATATATATATATATATATATATATATATATATATATATATAAACAGCAAAAAAATTTAAGTCATTATTGCATAATATATTATTTTATTATTTATTAACGTATTCGTAGTAGTCTAGTGATTAATGCAGAAATATTACGTCTGCTTTAAGTATTAATTTAAATAAAAATATTTTGCATTGTTATTGTAATAATGTGTTGCCGCGAGTGCTAAGCAAGAGACTGTCGACAACGTCCGAATTGATACATACCGACTCGCAAATTTACAAAATAACAAAGTAACGAAATTTGTCAGTTCGGACACGGCCTCAGGCTCATGTCGAGTGGGACATATTATATCCGTATAGACTTTACTCGCTACACTGAGTACTGGAATCTTTGAATGAATAGTGCAGATGGGGTAGACGACTAAATGAAGCTCATTGGACATTCGTCATTGCGATGCAGATGTCCGTCATGGAAAAACAGGACTGAGCACCAAAAAGAACTTAAATAAGACAAGTAACAAATGGACGATTATATATATATATAACACTGGAAAATTCCAAGAGGGAATAGAGTAAAAAAAACTGTTGTGTGTAAGTGCGTTTCTTTGTGGTGTTGTCCTATTTTGTTCCTTCTTATTTTGTCCTTTGCTGTCCTAACTTCTTCAAGCAGATATATAGCCTGTGTTGTTTTCTATGTGTTCTCTGCTAGTCGTGTATGTATACATATATATATATATATATTTCGTAATTAGACGCAGTTATGTTTTTTGACTCTTTCCCCTCTTTGAATTTTCCAGCGTTGTATACATATATTTATTTTCTCGTCCATTGGGTTATTTGTTTTATTTGAGTTTTTTTTTTTTTTCGTGCTCAGCCCTGTTTGCCCATGATATACATCTGCATCGCAATGGTGAATGTCCAAAAATCTCTATCTAGACACTTAGTACTTTTGAACCTGCTCTAAAGTGTAGGTAAACCGATTTTTCGTCTTCTAGGGCTGTATAAAACACTGACCTACCCTTACACCAATACAACTGTCAACGTTACATATTCAACAGTAACGTATGCGTTTGTTTATATCTTAATTTTACAAAGACGAGCTCTCTTATATGGCTAAAATACCTTTACATTTTTAATTTAATCAAACAGCGTTACAAACCGTTCGGAGGAAGTAGACAAATATCTAAAATTCCTTGTTTACTATAGGCTGTTCACGGTAAAATGAGCACTTTTTAAAGCCGTGCTTAAGGCCTACTTGTACGCACGTTGTGTATTCTTCCACCTTATGTAAAATTAACATTGCCATGGGCCACATCACTTTATTCAAGCTTTGGTCAAGTGAAACTGTGAAATTATTAGACAAGTAAACATTTTATGAATCTGCTAATTTTTACACTCTAGGGCGTTAGAACAAAAAATCAGAAAGCGTAAGAAATAATTTAAATTATCACAAATGGTTACCTAACACTTTTTATTCGACGTTAACATACGTTACCAACTTTATCGGGCGTATGTCACTCAGTGTGACCGTTAAAATATATGTAGGATGGGGCAGTGACATTTTTCTAAGGTTGATTTCAAATGTTATCACTTTATCGCGAACTGCCTTTATCACTTTTAATTCCAGGTTAATAAATTATATTACATCCCGTCTGTCATTATAAACTTTACTGGGTCCAGGCCAGTAGTTGTAACCGTTAAAATAAATTCACGTAGGGTCAGTGACATTTTTTCATACTTTTGTTTAGTGTTAATTAACCGTGAAGAGGCCACGGTGGCTGAGCGATGAGCACGCTCGCTCCCCACCAAGGCGAACCGGGTTCAATACCTGGCCGCGTCCCCGGATTTTCGCAAGTGGGAATTGTGCCGGACGATGTCGTTGTTCGAAGGGTTTTCTCGGGGATCTCCCATTTCCCCCGCCCCTTCATTCCGGCGCCGCTCCATGTTCATTTCAATCACCCTCATTGGCTCTCAAGACCTCGCTGTTAAGAGCAGCCCAATTATCTTCACTCAGTTAACTGTGAATAGCCTATAGGCGTAGACCTCAAAATTCGCTTTATTAATTAGAGACACATTAACCTTTGAACACATGTACTTTTGTAATAAGTTTGTCATTGTACCATTCTTTATTTAACACGGCCCGGGTAAATCTGCAGCAATAAATACACACTTCAAAATTGTGGCGTCCAATCACGTGCAGTTCAGCCAGAAAGGACGTTACTTCATATGTACGCAGCAGCCAATGGAGAAACGATGCCGACTCGAGTACATATAGCACTGTGAAGTTAAACCTGATGTAAAATAATAACGCGAATTCTGCAGGTCTCTGTCTATAGGCCTACCATCATTTCCCATTAAAAGTATCCACCCATAATATCTTAGGATAGTAAATGATTACGTGTTCTTACATTTTAAACTAACTTTAATTAACTTTGATTACAAGGCTAACGATTGTGTTTTTACAGTTTAAACTAACGTAAGTTATTTGCATGACCGTGAGAATTTAGGGAGTAGATATTTAGCGAGTACAGTGAAACCAGCTAGTCTGAGTGGTATGCCCAATTCTGCTATCTATAAAAAGCTTTGTTGTGTACTATATACGGCTATTCTAGTTGCATTATCTGAGCTGTTGTGCAAAAATTCACCCAAAATTAAATTTCGAATTATGTGTTTGAATCATCAACATGCGTTTAGTTCTGCGTAATGTCTAACCCAAAATTTATGTGTTTGATTTTCTATTCATTCATGTGTAATCGGCCTTTCCTTTAGGCCTACTTAATTCACTGAAGTTGATAATTTAGTATATTTTTGGAATACTAAGGTATTCCTTAAGATCTTTGTTAAATTTATGTGTTTGATTTTCTATTCATTCATGTGTAATCGGCCTTTCCTTTAGGCCTACTTAATTCACTGTAGTTGATAATTTAGTATATTTTTGGAATACTAAGGTATTCCTTAAGATCTTTGTTAATTTTATTTTCGCACAGAAATTTACGGTGACAAAGGTACTGATTTTTCGTTGTACATTGCTTAAACCTTATAAATTAATATTTTACTCATTATAAATTCGTATTTCATACAATAAATTGAAAAGGGTTTTGTATTTGTACTGAAATAATTACTCTTATGTCTTAATATTTAGTGTTAGTACTATCCGTTTAATAGGACGCAATCGAACTTGGAGTTCTAGTTAATTTGACCGTAGGGTTTGCATAGCGCAAAAGCCATATCTGCCTGTGGATATTAATGTACTTAAAAAGACATAACGAAACCTAATCCAACCTTGAATAACAAATCTTGAGGATGTATGTACAAATCTGAGTAATAATAGTCTAATGGGCAAATCATGTTTTCATTATACATAACTAGATTATAAAAAATTAATGTTTGTTCGTGGTCATTATTTTGTTTTTTAACCTGCGTAGCAATGGAGCCTGTTCAACTAAATTCTAATGAAACTCAAATGACGATGTTATGTTTCTATTTTTATGAAACGCAAAACTTCATTAATGATGATGCAAGTTAGTGCATAAATTAAGTTAGATAAAAAGCATAGAAATAGCAGTTTTGTGCTAGAGAATAGCAGCGTTTCTTAGTTTTATAGAATTACATTTAACATTTTTATATTTATGAAATGTGGTTTTCAGTGACTAAATACTGCAATAAATACTGTAAATACGTATGTATATTCACACATAAAATAATAGCTGACTTGCATCTAACTGAATAGTGGCATTGATTTTACACCATACAACTGAATAAAAACTCAAGATGTTTTGAACTGTTTATATATTTTGGGACTTCCCAAAGGTTATGAAAATATTAAATTAGGATAACATAGACTACAGCCATTCAAATTTTATGATGAACTTCTTGGCATATTACATATTGGGAGAGGATGGAGTTGTATGTTAATGATAAACACGCATTCTTTTACAGATTAATATCTCCTGAAATGTAAAATATTTGTTAACTTTAAACAAATACTTGCTTCAAAATACTATTATACTTTTACTGCGTAAATGAAAAATTCAAAAATAAAAATAACTTTAGGCTACAATTAACAAAGCAGACTTCAAAGTGAATGTTTCAAATAACACATATTCTTAGCATCTGTAAATTATGGGCGGAACTAGAACACCCTATTACTCAGAAACCATTTTAACACAAAAATATTAAAAGTAAAATACAGTCGCAACAGTGCCCAGCCAACTATTATTGTATGTTACTAATGCATACTATTTGTTTAGTATCTTTAAACTAGCTTCCTCCCCGGGCTGTGTCAAGCTGGAACTTTTTTTTTTTTACCTAAGGACCTCCTTGACTTTTGTCTTGCGAGTATTTAAATATATTCAACTAACGGTTACTATTATTTTAAAAAACAAAAACCAAATGATTTGGATAATGAACTCATTGTTATAATATGTGTTTTTGATAGTTCTCTAAGTGATTCACAATTTTATAGGCCTGGCAGTTATGTTTGCAAGAAAGCAATTAATTTTTGCAACACAGAGTTCGGTTACTGTGCAGTTGGAATAGGCACTGTTCTCAAATCACTATTCACCGAAAATCAAATATGAAATAAATATCAGCGGTATGAAATGCCGTCTAAACATTTGCATATATAGGACCTAATAAATAAAGAACACAGACATTTCTGCAACAAGGGGACGGAAACTTTTCTCAGTACGAGATTGGTTTCATTGTTAATTCATTGGTTTCATTGTTAATTCGTACTAGTTTCGTTTTATAAATGTTCACAAATCATGTTGGTTTGGAGGTTACAGGCACGGAAACGATATCAAATAGGTAACATCATCGAAAACACAATCAAATCCTTTTCACCTTCTAAAGATTTGAGTTTACAAAACTCCTGGAAATTAGTTGTTAGGTATTTATATAATCAACATTTTAAAGAAAAAAGAATAAATTAATATACGGGTCACTGAGCTTTTGAGGAGTCCTAGGAAACACATTTTACCCCTTTTCGCTTTCTTAGGAAAACAACCTGAAACTAATTTTTAGTTATTTTTATAGGCACGGTTCTGAAGTTAAGAGCATAACAATATATTATAAGTTTAATTAACTATTGAGAAGTCCTTAAAACACATTTGACCATTTTTCAGCCTCTTAGAGGCTCGATTTCAACAAATTTTTTTGTTAGTGGGTTCCTACGCCGAAAGAGGAAGCCATGCCTAAATTTTCATCCTCTTGCGTTCGGTGGTTTTGGGCTGCACTTTAATGCATGATCGTCGAATCAATCTGTCAGTCGAGACATTTCATTTTGTACGTAGAAGATCGAATGCCTACATAAAAGTCACGTCAATTATTTTTAATGTCATGTTGGTTATCTTAGCTTCCTGGCTAAAAATGCGTCTTCATGGTTTCACGAACCAACGTCGTATGTTTGTATTTCGCATTTTTTAAATATAAAGGGCTCTTTTAGCTTCTGGCGGCCAGACTTTACTAGAGAGACTCTAAAGAAGCCTAATGCAAGGCACGGCGAAACGTGAATGAGTGAAGAGATTTGAGCGGCTTAAAGAGTCCTGTGTACTAAAACTTTTTCTGTGAAATAGTTGTGTGGGCGTAAACACGTATCTCGGTAAATAAATGATCTGGAAATATGACTTTTTTTTCAGAAAAGATTAAAAAACCATTATCTATGGCCCTATTTTTTTTTACTTTTGTCGTATTAAATGTATTCGTGGAGAAACAAATTCGTTAAAATGGTTCAATATCGCATTTTTAAAACTTGCCTATACAGTTTCCTTAAGCGGATAGAAGAAAGTACAAAATTATGGATGTAGTTTAATCTGTGGGTTTTCATAGCGTGTAATAACACCCAACTATTACAGATATAAGTTGCACAGTACAGCGTTACGACGGAAACACTGCACGCCTTGCGCGTAGGAGCGATGAGGCGCTAGGCCGTGCGTGTAACTGTCGCCCGTATCGCTCCCTCGCATCTTGACATTGGACGCACAGCTACATAGATCCCTTAACATCGAGGTCTTGAGAGCGTATGAGGGTGGAGCGAGTTGAGTATGGAGCTGCGCGGGAATGCAAGGGCGGAAGAAACGGGAGATCCCCGAGAAAATCCGTCGGCCAGCTGCATCATCTGGTACGATTCCCACGTGCGAAAATACGGGGGGGGGGGGGGGCAGGGAAGCGAACCCGTTTCGCTTTGGTAGGAGGCGAGTAGTCTGGCCGCTACACCACCGCTGCCCCTCTTAAGTAAAATACATATTTCGACAGTACTATTCGAACCAAGGGTTAACTACACGCGACTAACTACTTGCCTCCATGCATAAGTTAAGTTATTATGGATACGTTTACCGAGAGAGGTCGAGCGTATCCGAGCGTTGCCAAACATGCTTCTACTGCCTCACCAAACAGAAACAAATTCCACTGGACTCTCAGCGTAAGCATACTTAGGTCGTGTCCCAGTTCACCGAGAGAGTACTCTCTCGCTCACTCTTGATGTCACAGAGAGTCCTCTCTGCTGTCCCAACTCCGAGGAGAGAGCGCGAGAGGGGGAGTGAACCGACGATGTGCACTCGGTGCTCACTCTCGCACCCTCTCTGGCAGCTATGTTGTTACAAGTCTAACCTCAAGTATCAATACATGATTTTGTTGTTTCTAAAGCAGTGTTAGAAATATTTTATCGACTTAACTAAATCATTGCTATTGTGAAATGTGTAATAACCTCATTCAGTTTGATATGGAACATAATAAAATATGATGTTATTATGTTCACGTTTCAATTAGGGTAATTGCGTGCATATTATTATACACTGTGATTTTCACATACGAATTATTGTTTTTAATCATGCAAAAATGTAACAAATAAAAATAAGTTATTATTTGATAAAACACTGTACATTTATTCAAGGAAAATGAAAGGCCAGCAGTATTTTATTTTTCACTATTTATTACCTTTTCTGCCAGAGAAACAATGACGAAGGCTTGCAGAAGGCACGAGTCTCAATTCGCTAAAGTGAGCCACAGTGTGCCAGAGTGAGAGTGGCGAGTGAGAGTGAGCACACTTTCGAGTTGGCCTGAGACTCAAGGCAGTTTTATCACACAGTTTATGAGATAACGTAATCGTCTCAAACTTACGGAATTACAAATTTCGGCACTAACTTACTGAACAAGTAACTTATTTAACCCATTCTGACCCAGCGTATCCAGTTGTGTATATCAAACAGAGAGGTTATTTTCGGCCATTACGTTACACAACAAGGCTCGAATTTGATCCAGTGGCCTTTCCTGTGGGTAGGGCCTACCTGACTCGTAAATAGTGTCGTTATTCTAGGCTGTGAATGGTTCTTATTTTTATATCCGAACACAAAACCTGTACAGCTCATTCATTGGTTGTGATAACAAAACGCATAAACAAAGTTTTACTTGTAGTACTTGAAACCATCAATTAAATCGGGTCACAAAGAGTTAAAATAAGAACGTTATACCAGCTTTGACCTCTAGTTTAGGGCCAATGTATTTGTATTTGAAGTCTGAGTGTACTGTCACACATACATACTAACATTTTTTGTCGATATTGCACAAACAGCTGAAAATTGAGTAAACGTTTAATTAAAAGTATCTTAAAATATAGTTTAAATTGGAGTTTCACTCTTATTCGACCACATCCAACTATACATATGGACTACGTAATCCGCTCACAATTACCCACGATGCCCTGCACTATCGTTCTTTTATCAGTCACGTGACAGTTGTGTGTAAGCTCGTATGAACGCAACCACTAGTATAAATCAAGAGTTGATGCATGTATAATATTTAACACTGTCTTTATATGCAATAAAATCGCTTTTAATACTACGTGGCAAAATCAATTTATGCTAGCAAAACCGGAATTGTCGTATATTATAGTTTTATCGTATATCGAACCAAATTATCGCACAAACTGGTAATTATCGTACGCTCTTCATGCGACCTTCGTGAAGGCCATGATCTAGATGATCTAGACGTGCGGTCTCCCCACGTCAAGGCGAATCACCCCCCCCCCCCCCCCGGCCCAAAAACTTTTCTTCTTTCTCTTCTTCTCGAAGGTTTTTCTCTCACCTGCTGAGATGTGAAAGCGAGGAGGCGCCGAGGAAGACCAGCATACGAAGATGAAGTGAGGTAGGATCTTCGGCGTTTACCGTCGCTTCTATGTATTGGCTATTCACGGTAGAGTGAGCACTCTTGAAAGCCCTCTCATTTGGAATAATAGTCAATAAATGTATTTTATTGCAGTCTTACACGTTAACTTCCGAGTGCAGTGGAATATACACACTGTGTTTATTACTTATATATCAATGCTTATTTTTAAAGGTGGTTAAAGGGATTTAAAAAAATGGCTGAAAGGAAAAAGTTACTAGGGCTTCAAAAGTGGCCACTTTACCGTGAACAGCCTATAGTTCCGAAGGACGCGGCGCAACTTCATGTGGTTGACGAAATACACAAGAGCTAACCTCCGGCTTTGGAGCCCCAAGCTGACGGCGCAGGGTGTTCTGAGTTGGAAACATTTTTTAAGTCATGTTTTCCTGTGTGCCATTTTACCTGAGAAATGTGTTTTTGTCCGTAAAACGCCCTCGTCCAATCTTCCAGTCGAGCGAAAGGACCCGGGGTTTTATATGCTAAGTTATTTTAGGTGTATCTCAGCTACTTTTCACTGTCAAACAAAAACATTTTATGTCTTTTGAAGAGATGTAGCACACACATGGAGTGTAAGAGTGTGAAGTAGGCACATTCGGTGGGAAGTAATGAGAAAATAAAGGATATCAGGACGACCCCGAGAAAACCACCTCCCAACGCGAAATAATATAACATGAAGTGCAAAATGACGTACTGACTACCAATATGGCAGCCGGGGGGACCGGAATGTTTTCAATTTATTTTTTAATAATTTTTTAATATTTTTTATAAATTTTTTAGGGGAAAAATATACATTTTAAGGGAAATGATTGGTTTATGGGTAAAATAATTGATTTCTGAAGTGGTTTTTAGGTAAAAACAAGCGATATTTTAAAATAAAAATTCCTAGTTGGAGGAATCCAAGATGGCAGGATTCAAAACGGTGCTCGGCGAGAGTCGGAGCCTGGCCCTGGACCCTGCGCCAGTCTTCCCATTTGCCTACTACTAGCATGCTGTGAGAGAGCAAGTAGAAGTAAATTAATGAAAGTTTGTGTTTTGGTTGAGTCTATATATTGTCATTTTCCTGCAATTTTCAGGGTATCGCAATTTTTACAAAACCCTTTAAGTAGTAATACTTCCAGGAAAAGATGGACAAAGCATTTTTTTTGTTTGTTTGAAAGCGATATCACTAAATGTAGCGGAGATACACCTAAAATTATTCCACGTGTAAAAACCGCATCTATACACTCGACCGGCCCACACCAGGCAGCCGCGTTTAATATGTCGTATTAAAAAACAATCACGTGAAACTGAATCGGCAAGTCTACAGGACTACGCCGGTAGTGGGATTTGGCGTACTCGGCGTGATAGTATCGTCCCAGCCATGCTGCAGGCACTGTGCAACCGTAGACATGTATGAGGTACACCGCTTATTCGTCTTCTGCGCATGTACCTAACATTGACCTACCCCAATCATACACAACTGCCAAAATCCCTTGGTCAACAGTGGTACTTTTATAAATTATAATTTTGTCAAACTGTATTACAAGTTGGTTACAGAAAGTATAAACACATCTCTATGCACTTGTTTGCAAATCAGTTTTCTAACGTAAATTCCAGATCACGCCGTTCTTGCTAACCGTATTGGCAGAAAAGCAGCTCAATGCTGGGACACGGAGATTGGTTGTGCTGCGCAGCCAGCGAGATCGATCTACCTCCTCTTTAGACTATGTACGTAACTAACAGTTGTGAAATGGAATAGTTCATTCACGGTTACTTGCAATATTTCTGAATCTCTGCTTAAGTTCTTATTTCCAGACGATTGGGCAGCCTCGTGCAGACAAAGCTTTCAAAATTACACCAGAATGCACACGCCCCGTATTCCTGCGGACTCAGTGTAATCAAATTTTGCATAATAAACGTTTCTTCCTAAGCATTACCACTCTATCTATTTTTTTCTCTGTCTTTATTCATATTAGTTATAAATGAAATATTGTAATTTATAAATAAAATATAAGTAAACGTTTAATTTAACCAAAAAATATTAGTTATACGCTGTTCACGGTGAAGGAAGCACTTTTGAGGCCCTAGTAACTTTTTTCTTTTCAGTCATATTTTTACTCTTTAACTTCCTTTTCGGGGCAACGGTGGCTGAGCGGTTAGCCTGCTCGCCTCTCACCGAGGCAATCCGTGTTCATTCCCCGGCCGGGTCACTGGGATTTTCGCATGTGGAAATCGTGTCGGACAATGCCGTTGGTTGGCGGGTTTTCTCGGGGATCTCCTGTTTCCCCCGCCCTTTCATTCCGGTGCTTCTCCATAATCACCTCAATCACCCTTATTGACCCTCAATACCTCGATTTTAAGAGCCGCCCAAATCTCTTCCCTCACTTTAACCTCCTTTTCAAACTAATATTGCCATGTATGTATTCCACCACACTCGGAAGTTAATGTATAAGGCTAAAATAAAATATATCTATTGACTATTATTCCAAATGAGAAGGTTTTCAAAAGTGCTCGCTTTACCGTGAATAGCCTATAACTTGATGCTAACAGTTGTATAAAACGCTTGTGATGCGTGATATATTTAGGAAGCAATCAAATACCGTGATACGTGGAGTGTTTATTTTTTCAAAGGTTTGTTTCGAAAAGTGTGAATAGACCACGAATTGACTATGCACGTGGATGGAGAAACAGCCCTCCGCTGGTGTTTACTGTCGGTCACCAGTCTTCTCTGGACATTCGTCCAGGAGAGTTATCCAGTGGGGGTATCCAGTGCCTTCTCTTGATGGCGCGCCAAGAACTCCTTACTTAGCGACCAAGAGCGAATGGTGAAATATTTTCCCATACATCCATGTTAACGTCCCCACAGTTTGTTATGATCGCATAGAAGAGCCCTAACTGGGGATCCTCACATGAACCCGCCAGCACGACTTAAGAGTAAAACCAGGACGCCGGGGATTGCGTCAAAGCAGTGCGTCAAGGGCCAGCAGTTACAACCCCTCCACCAACCAGGGAAAGAGGCCAGCTATGTCTAAACGTTAAACAACGCACCGATATAGGCCGACTCCACCAACCAGGGAAAGAGGCCAGCTATGTCTAAACGTTAAACAACGCACCGATATAGGCCGACTCCACCAACCAGGGAAAGAGGCCAGCTATGTCTAAACGTTAAACAAAGCACCGATATAGGCCGACTCCACCAACCAGGGAAAGAGGCCAGCTATGTCTAAACGTTAAACAACGCACCGATATAGGTCGAAGCGAGGTGCGCCGTAGTATCTTTCCACGATCGGCCCGGCAACAAAGAAGATCGTAGTCATGTGTGTGCCCATCCGACGTCATCCGTACAGCCTCCGGCATCATGTTTTAGGTGGCGACTATCCGACATAGATATAAATAAATAAGTCGTGCGGTCCTCATAACTAAAAATGTAGGTAATAATAACGTAATATTAATTAGAGTAGCTCCCCGTTACAGCAACTCTTACAGTGTTGTATTGTCTGTATCTCACATCATGAATAAAACCCCTCATTTACAGATAAACTCTACCATCTATAGCTACGACCCCTATACCCCCTTAGTTTATGGATAAATGGCCGTAAGCCAAATGTATTTATAAAAAGTTACTTAGGAAAAAATGTCAAATGCGTAGGTAAGTTTACGACATTGTATAGTAAAGACACTAAACCTTTCCATATTTTCAATATGATACATACTACTATTACCATACAATGTATAGGTTAAAAACTTCCATTACGGTTTAGGAAGTTTACCAGAAGATTTCGTTACATTGTCAGACGCACTGTTTGTGATACAATGAGAGGAATATTTGTACTATACTCGTTTGTTTATTGCCGACCATACAGGACCCACCCGATTTTGTAGTGCCAACAAAATATTTTGTTGAGTTAACAAAACTTGAATAGCAACAAAATCCATTTTTTTTTCATCTAGCAAAATATACACTTCAATAAATAAAACCTCAGTGTTAACCGGAAAATATTATACTGTCAACCTACTCTGTGCTGTCAAGAAAATATTTAGTTGAATCGAATTTATATGCATTTATGGCCACTCATTTGATTGCCCTCGTTCCAGAAAATACAGCTCGGAGCTTGTTTGTATTTTTGTGACAATTAGAATAGTAACAGTGTCAAAAAGTGAACTTATTTATGCGTAATAATGTTATAAACATCCTAATAAAACAAGTTCTAAGGTAGACTTAAAATTAAAGCTATAAAACGTGAAGTGTTTATTTACCTAAGTTGTCCTGTATGTGAAATGCATGAGTTTAAAAAAATATCCGCATTAGTAGTAATCCATTTATCTGGCAATGCTAGGGAGAAGCATTCGGGAGCAAGTGTCCTGATGTTGAACCACATGTCATGTTTTCGCTTTATTTTATAACCAGCTCACCCGTCCGACTTCGTTCGCATAATATTTTTGTAAAGTTATTAAAATAAGCCCACCATAGTTCACTGAATTGTCACGTTTAAAATACTAATATTTCTTCTTTCAGGTTTAATTAAGTTATTAAATTATACCTGTCATCGCTTCGCACATGTTTTATTTTAACATGATATTTAGGACTTTGAATTAATGTAGCCACTTTTATATAGGATTCTCTAGCCGCTAAGATACTGCGGCCCCACTATTGGGTGCTCTAGCCACTGAGATACTGCGACCCCACTATTGGGTACTCTAGCCACTGAGCTACTGTGGTCCCACTATTGGGTACTCTAGCCACTGACCAGCTGCGGTCCCACTATAGGGTACTCTAGCCACTGAGTTACTGCGGCCCCACTGCTGAGTTATCAATCCACTGAGCTACTGCTTCGTCATGGAATGCTTCGTCATGGAATATCAACATAATATTTACTATGATTGTGTGTAAGAAAATTGTAATAATAATTTGGGAAATAATGTTTATAACTATATTTGTGTGCGTCCATTTGTCAGAAACATTTATGGCTGAAAATAGGCGTAAATTTTGTTAATTATAAAATTGTTATGATACAGTATTACTATGATTTTCTTACATACGATCACAGTAAATATTTTTTTTTTGCAAATTATGCTTTCCGAAGCATGCAGAATGGAAATGCGCTTAAATTCTGTTAAAAAATGCAAACTATTGTAGTCGATTATTTTGTTACATTTAAGAAAGTATATTTTATTAAAATATTTTATAGTGTTGCAAAATATATATATTCTTCTTTAATATACAGCATAAAACCCATTTTTCTGGCTAATTTTTTGGTGTCTGTACTACTTTTTTTGTGAGTTCTTCACGTTGTATAGTCGGTTGCAGAGCTCCATACGCAGTTGCTTTACTTTAACCTTAAGCTATGTTTGGACGAAGCAAGGGAACAACCTGAAAGCAGAACTTCAGCAAGGTTTCAGAAAAGTCGGAAGTAACCGTCAACGGATCACGATGTGAAATTATAGGGTCTCTTGCAGTGGCGTTTATTCCATAGAAGCAAGGTAAGCAATACTTATCATATACATATTGGAAATGTTTGACCTTTATAGTTTTCGCCTTAACTTTAAATTTAAACACATTTAATTCTGAGTTTCCCGTCTCCGATTCGAGAAACATAGTTTTCGTAACCTGTGTACTGTACACGCATAGTGCTGCCATCTAGTATTTATTTCCACAACCGGGGACGACTAGCGATGGATCGAACTCGCAAGCGAGTTACCCTGCCGCGTTCCTTCAGCAGGGTAAGCAGTCGTTCTGTTTGCATCCTCCAGTCCAGACTTCCTTGTAAATGTTCAGGAAAATGGGGAGTTTTCTTATATGCTCTATAAATAATATTCATTTGAATTATTATTGCATTCATTTCGTTTCCGTTTTTATAACTAATTTTAGGAATAATAAATCGGTAACTACATTTGGAAGGGAAGCAAAGTTGGAAAAAAAGTTTTTTAGTAGAAGTTGAAAATGGAACCACAGCCCGGCACTAGCAAATGTTTTCCAAAACACTGAAATATGTGGGGCTATTATATTGCTTACCCTGTCAAAAAAAACTCACTACGCGTCACTGGTCTCTTGGTGTATCTTGCGTCGTGTGAAAGTTGTCCTGAGCAGAGGCGTTCGTCGACCCGCGCGCGAAGCCAGGGTTCCCCGCGAGAGAAGATCTGGGTGGACGGCGTCCTTCGGCAGTTGCCTGGCGCTGTCTCTCCGGCAACGCGATTTCCTCTGACGCTGGATCTAAAGTGTTGGTGTAGAGGGCGGGGCGAATTACGTCGCCCCCGCCGACGTGTGTATATGTGTGTGTGTGTGTTCTGTCCCCCCCGGGGGCACGCCTGTCGGGGCCCCGCATTGAGGTGATTCCCCCTTCTCACATGTGCGCGACCTGCGCAAGGTTCGCGAGTGTTCAACCTTGCGAGCGTGACGATGTGACTTTCTCTCCCACAGAGATCGCCGCCCGCCGAGGTCGCAGAGCAGACGAACGTACAGATGTGAAGTGGCGCGGCGTGACGCTACCTTTGATGTGGGCACGCCCTCTCTTGCTCCAACTCCTAAAGGCTGTTCACGATAAAGCCAGTACTCTTGAAATCAACCTTAGAAAAAAGTCACTGCCCCTACCGTGCATATACTTTAACGGGCACACTGAGTGACATTCGCCCGGTAAAGTTGGTCACCATGGATGGAAAGTAGTTCCATACCTTAACGTTGAATTAAACGAGTTAAGTAACTATCTCTGATCATTTAAATGATTTCTTTCGCTTTCTGTGTTTTTTTGTGCATCAAAGTTTAAAAATTAGCAGAGCTGTAAAATATTTACTTTTCTAAAAATTTCACTTTTTCATTTGTCCGACGCATGGATAAAGTGATGAGGCCCATGGGACTGTTGATTTTACATGAGGCGGAAGAATATGCAACGTGCATACAAGTAGATCTTAAGCAGGGCTTTCAAAAGTGCTCATGTTACCGTGAACAGAATCTATATTAGGCTAGCACGTGGAGAGAACTATACAATACCGGCAAACTTCAACTGCAGATCAATCACGAAAAAGGAAGCTCAAAACATGTATACGACCCATGGTCTAAAATTAATCATAAGAGCGGTAGACAGACATCTTCGAAGATGGGCCTGAAGCGATAGTTTATTCCAGTCTTTTCGATGTTTCTTCATGCGTTTTAAATCAAACCTTTATTTGGAAAATCACTCTACAGTTTGCCTCTCAATACTATTTAAAGTATTTCATTTTTTTATAAAAAAAATTAATAACTCTTACAATTTAAAATGAACTAAATGAGATGGCATGAAATGTAAACGTGAACGATCGGGAACAAAGGCGGCCAAATGCGTAACGGGCAACACTTAAAGAGACTTTACTTTAACGCCAATGAATTCACAGGTGTATTCACTGCGTCCAACAACCTATCCCACTACACACACTAGGGCAAGTTAAGTTTACTTGACTTGAAGCCCGCTGCGAACTTCACTGACAACTGTTGCGACTCAATCGTACGGCCGACCCATAAAAAAAATAGTGCAAACAACAAAATGCGTGACGTAAATCGGAACAAATACTATTCGCAATAAAGAGAAACACTACGCCACGCAAATACTGGGTTGGCATAATATTAACTTCCCCGACCAATATGACTCAACAAACTATAATTGCCCAAAGTGTTTTTACATTAAAAAAAAAAATGGGTGTGGCTGTGTTGGGGACACGGCCGTTTGTTTTGTGTGATTACGTCTACGTTGAAGCGCTCGGACGCCTTGATTTTTTTTTTTTACGTTCCCGGCACCTCTTCACTCGATCATGTGGGATTTTATGGGTATCACTGGATTGCTTTTGGGATGCTCTTTTCAACCGTATATAATTTATCTATTTCAACTAGGCTTTTTGACGCGTATAGGCCAAAATTGTCTTAAGTTTTCTTAATTTTTCACATCAAACTCATACAATTTCACCGTAACCACGCCACAAAAATGTTTAATACACGCAATCGATTGATCTTGACGAGAGCTGTCGATTGAATCTCAAACGAACGTCGTAGCTTCTCCTAGTCAAAAGTTATACTACTCGGAAGTTATGAGACGCGCGAAATTAACTCAAAATTGTGCCACCACGCGCGATTCTTCGCAGTCCTCACTCAACGTACCATATTCTTTGATCCGTTGGCACTCGAGTGGTGTAATTGAATTTTGAATGTAGACAATAGATTCGGAGCTGCAATGCCAAACTGTATCCCCAGATTTTGTTATCGTCGGATTTTCTGGATTGCCTCCAGTATGGTTGCAAATTTAAAGACATTTTCACGTCAAAAGTTAATAATCACAAATCATCTATTTCAGACTCCTAATTCCGGTGAATGTTGTAGGAAAATTTCGCGAATTCATTTGAGGAAAAGATAGACGTCCAACACTTGTACACTGAAGTCAGATTTGTAATTGGATCACATTCCATTAGACTCGTCCTGGATGAGTCTGAGCGAATAGCGAATCCCAGACTGCCAGGTGTGTAGTAACATTGACTACTCTCTGGTGCAGCAGCCAATTAACGAACATCTGAGGTTCGAGCGTGCACAGAACTGTGGAGTATAGCCAACAGGTCACTGAACTCGCGAAATTGTCCTATCCCTACTTATTGCACAAACGGTGGGGCCGCGGTCGGAGCAGTGGCTAGAGCAGTCGCCTTCCACCTACTGTAGGCGAACCGGGTTCGACTTACTGCGGAGTTGCTCCCCACGGATCTTCGCGCTTGGGAATCGTAGCCTGACGACGCCGCTGGTTGGCGGGTTTCCTCCCTCGTCTGCCCCGTCTTTGCATTCCGTCGCTGCACCACACTCGCCTCGCTTCCCCCGCGTCGGCTCTCAAGACCCCTAACATCTCCACTACAGCTGTTGGGACCGTGGCAGCTGAGTGATTAGCACGCTCGCCTTCCCACCAAGGCGAACAAGATTCGATCCCCAGCCGGATCACTCCCGGATTCCCCAATTCTCTTCGCTCACACTCTACAGCTGTTAACTGTAAACTCGGCACTTTTTGAAACCCTTCCTAAGATTTACATATCTGCACATTGTGTATTCTTCCGCCGGTAAGTAAAATTAAAGTTGCCGTGGGCTTGCCTACATCAAGTGGCGCTGTGAAATTATTAGGAAAGAAATATTTTACATATGTGCTGATTTTTACACACAAGTGCGTTAAAAGAAGCAGAAATAAAAATTAATAATTTCAGTGTTCACAATTGTTTACCAAACACTCTTAATTCAACGTTATGACATGGGACTAGTTTACCTCCGTCGTTACCAACTTTACGGGGCGCATAGCAGCTAGTGCGCCCGTTAAAATTTATGCGGGAATGAGCAGTGTTTCGTGCGCCTAGTCAGCCGTGAATACTTACTACTGTTTTCAAAGTTATGGCAGGTTAAACTGGACTCTGCAAACACTAAGGCTGGTGACTCCGCCAAGCCTGGCTGACCTAGGGCCACCAAAACTGTCCTTGCTTCAACTCCAATGAGCAATACTTTACTTTACTATTAATTCTCTTGCTAAAATTACAAGGACTAACTGTGGTTGACGTACTAGATAGTAGAAATTAGGAACACAAACGATTACAAAAATAAGCCATTTACTTAACATAAATTCTTCACAGTCTGTTATATTAAAAATACTGTATTGAATATGTACTAGTTCTGCGTTAACTTGCAATATTTAGGTTAATATCTCAAATATATCCTTCGCCTAACTGCGTAACTTCCTTAGTGACGCAGTCTTGCACCCTACTGAATTGACACCTACCAATGAATTCGATACGAATCAAACGGAGGTTGATTTCAATAATGCTTAAATGACTGTGAACAGCCTATATTCGCTGAATGGTCGACTCTTAGTGTCCGATAATTCAGCATTCATGTACACGGTCTACGACAAGCGACAGTACCTTCCTCTGTGGAGGGTTGAGGGGTTGTGGTCCACACTTAACCAGCGAGGGGTGAATTGAGGTGAAGGTAGTGTAGCGGCGAAATGCGAGGGCGGAGGAAACGGGAGCTCCCCGAGAAAACCCACCCGACCACCGTTATCGTCCGTCACGTTTCCCACATGCGGAACTTCTGGCGACCCCGCAGGGGAATCGGACCCGGTTCGCTGTCGTAGGATGGGAGCCACCGCACCACCGCGAGCCTTTTCCTGCGAGGATCAGGCCTGTGATGGAAACCCCCTGTCAACAGTTCGTTACTTCCCTTCATGACCGACGGGGAAAAACCACAGTGTATGTTAATCTGGCACCCGATTCGCGCGGGCGTACCTTTCTGCTGAAAATATCCTCGGCAGTTACAATGTTCCAGAGTTTTAAGTTAGTTCGACACGTCTTCACTAAGGCAATAAAATTACTTCGAAACCATTTCATAAAACTCAATTGACTTCAAAAAATGCATTATTTGTGTGTTAACCCACTCATACCAGTGTACATATTCGTGTACATTACGCACGTGTAGGTAATTTTTGGTCTGTACTGCGTACTGTAAAACTCAGTGACCAATGACCTTACCTGTGGATAAATTATGAACAAACCACCTTACTGGATAAGTAATAATTTGTTCGTATTTCCATAACCAAAAATATAGCCTAAAGCTCATTGGCTGTGACAACGAAACAAGTGCTGTGTCGACTTAAGTACAGTACGCATCTTAAAATTTTGCTTGCAACACCTGAAATTGTAAATTAAAGTGGGTCTGAAAATGTTAAATTTTTTTCTTATTTTTTTATGCTGTTTAGGGTGAATTGCTTTGTTATGGTCGACCTGGCAATTAATCTGGCTTAGGGTAGGTTTCATTCTCAAGTGGGGCGGGATTCTCCAAGTATTGCAGCAGTGTGGTAAGGTAAACCTTTTATTTTGAGCCTGCTGTTGTGTAAATGGACAGGACGTCCTACTGACCATTATGTCCCCTAAAACTATAAATGGATATTGAAGATAACACGTCCAATTCATTTCATAAAAAATTATAATGACCAAAGCTACAGAAATGTTAGATATGCCCATACAGGATTATGAAGAGGATCAATGATGTGTTCTTTCGGATTTGTCATAATGGCTTTCGAGCGAAACCTAAGGTTGTCTTCAAGGACCGACTGGCACTCTACGAAGGTCCGGATGTTGCAGAGTCTGTTCGGGATGAACAGACTTGTAGTGGAGGCAGTGTCTCATGGTTGCTACTGTGCATCGCTTCTCCCATACCCCGCCCCACTCTAACTTGCGGAGCAATGTGTTACGGGCATTACCGGTAACCTGATAAGTGCGCGGATATTTACAAAGGGGTGCCACCGTGCGTAACCAATCAGGCTATCGGGGCTCGTTCACTCTTGTCCTTGAGCGGATTGAATGTTTGGGTTTATCGTTGTAAGAATGTCCTGGTCATCGCCCGGCCTCTCTCAACGAGACTCGGTTACAGGGAACCTATCTGTATCGGACCAGCCTGTCTGTTTAAGCCGCAACTAGCTTCCGAGTCGACAGCTTAGAGTTATAGCACCGTGCAGCCTTAAGAGTCCTATGTACTGACACGTTTTCTGTGAAATCGTTGTTTGCGGGTAAACGCGTATCTCGGTAAATAAAAGTTCTGAAGATATGACTTTTTGTCATAAAAGTTAAAAAAAAAAAAAAAAAAAAAAAAAAAAAAAAAAAAAAAACAATTAACTATGGCACTATTATTTTTTACTTTGTCATATTAAGTGTATTCTTGGAGAAAAAGAAATCATTTTTAAAAGTTGCCTATGCAGTTACCTTAAGCGGTAAGAAAAAAGTACAAATATACGGACGTAGTTTAATCTGTGATCTTTCATTGTGTGTGATAAAACATCTATGTTAGAGATCTAATTAGCACAGTACAGCGTTACGACGGAAACACTGCACGCCTTGCGCGAGTAGGAGCGATGAGGCGTTAGGCGTGCGTGTAACTGTCGTCCGTATCACTCCCTCGCTTCTTGACCTTGGATGCACAGCTACATAGCAACCTTAAGAGACAAGTGTGTGAAGTCAGCGAAGCGAGTTGTGGTGACGAGAGTGATGAGCGGGAGTGAAGTCTGCGACTGCGAGCATCGGTACAGTGGAGAGAGAGAGAGAGAGAGAGAGAGAGAGAGAGAGAGAGAGAGAGAGAGAGAGAGAGAAGAGAAGAGAGAGACTGACGGTTAGGGCTACTGAACTGGATGCGTGAGTAATGAGTAAATGATGAGTGTGAATTAAATGATTGTAACCAATATAGAAGCAGTGATACGGACTTTAATTAGAATTGAGATTTATACTAATTATTGCGATTACTGAGAAAAAAAATAGTTTATAGTCGAGACAGGTTGCTTAACGTAGTAAATAACAACTGCATTTTATAGTCTTATTAGTAAATTAAAAATTTTATTAAGTTCTTTTATTTTTACTAGTAACTCGGATACTCACCTGACGTCTTGTAACAGCTTGGTTTACTTTCGGTGTAGCTCTTTGTTATGAACATTAAACACCCTTGACGAGAAGCATCCTTAGTTGTATGTTTTGTTGCTGTATCTGGCGGATTCTGTAAGTGTTACATAAGCAATAGTCCTAGCTTACGCAGTCTAAAGGTTGTTCGCGATAAAGTGAGCACTTTTAAAATCAACGTTAGAAGAAATTCCCTGCTCCTACCTGCGTATATTTTAACGGGCGCACTGAGTAAAATGCGTCCAGTAAAGTTGTTAACGATGGAGGGAAAGTAGTTCTATATCTTAACGTCGAATAAACGTGTTACATTATCATTTGTAATAAATTGTGTTATTTATTTCGCTTTCTGTTTTTTTATTAATGCAGCGAAGTGTAAAGATGACCAGATGTATAACAAAGTTATTGTTCTAATATTTCCACAGATTCACCTGACCGACGCATGAGTAAAGTGATGAGGCCCATGGCAAAGTTAATTTTACATATGGCGGAAGAATACACCACTTGCGTACAAATAGATCCTCAGCAGGGCATTCAAAAGTGCTCATTTTACCTTGAACAGCCTATACACGTAATTTATATATATAAAATATATATATATATATATATATATATATATATATATATATATATATATAATATATTATATATATATCAGGGAGATGTGGACGGTATTATCTGTGGCGTTTGTAGGACCCCTCATCACTCGCAGGGACTTCCCACAGTTCTCTTATGACCTACGTCACCGGCATAAATACAACTTTCCTCTCAGTCATTGGCTGATACAGGTGACGTCGAGCATCCTTTAAATAAAAAAGAAAGTCTCCACTCCGCGTCCATCAAAACGCCTACCTTAAATGCACATACCTAACAGGAAACTGAAGTTAAATCCTTCGCGTGTGAGTCATACTGAGCAAATTTCCTCCACGCGTTGGTCCATGAGTTCCATTGCAATTCAAGTAAAGGATGTTGGTGGTAAACTGAGTAGTTTTGAAAGCCCTGCTTAAGATCTTCTTGTATACACGTTGTGTATTCTTCCACTATATGTAAAATTAACTTTGACATAAGCCTCAGCATTTTATTTATATTGCTACGCGTTTGGTGCTTCTCATCCCGCGCTAGCTAGTGGATGTGAAGGACAGCAGTTATATGATAGCGGTGGCAGCAAGCAAAATCATTGTTTTGAATGAACAAGCGAGCAATAGGCAGGCAGCAGCGTATCTGTTACAGAAAACGAGCCAACGCTATAATTACTTTTGCGGACCGGTTTTCCTTTCGCGTGGGAAGCCGCCGAGAGCCGGAGGTTAAATTTGTAATGTTATACGAAGCGAGCGGCTTATCATAGAGGACGCCGCCGCACACGCTGATAAACTTACCGATGCTCGCGCCTCGCTGATCCTGAGAAGCTCATATTTCTCTATTTATCACGCAGAAATGTCGTTGGCATCACCATTACCTTTCCGAGAACAACTTGGATTGCCTAGAACGTTCTAGACATACCTAAAGGATAAATACCACATGCAGGCCTCTGTGGGCAGAGTGATTAAGAGCCGAGAGTTTGGCACGCATTAAAACAAGTTTTGTCCAATTATTATTCGTCTGCATCGTATTGACATTTGTTCTAGCGGAAACGATATGATATATTTTTTATGGTTCTGACCAGATAGCGGTTGAAAGAAAACTATTCTGAATACAAAGCCAAATCCAAGTACCGAATTTTCATGATGGATGTCTGTCTGTGTTGAGGAAGCACACTGACTAGCACTGCATAGTATAAAACAATCTCGGTTAGCTATTTTATCGTGACAATTACTGTTTCTGTGCCATGCAAAAGATATTCAAGTCCGTTGTGGAATTTGTAAGAATATTTGACAAAAATAATGTAGTTGAGGCAAATTACGCAAAGCATTTTGTGCAATTTTTGGTGCTGCCATGCGGTTGCCGCTATGTGTGTGTGTGTGTGTGTGTGTGTTTGTGTGTATATATATATATGTGTGTGTGTGTGTGTGTGTGTGTGTGTGTGTGCGCGCGCGCGCGTGGTTCAGGGTTATTTTATTTTGCTTACCATTGTGAGAAGCTAGATTTTAATAGTTAAGTTTTCCAGAAAAAATGTCATAAAATACAGTAAAATAAGGCCGTTTTTGAAAATAGTCTGTTTTAAGAAATTTTTAATAAAGAATGTCTGACCATATAATTTTTGTAATACCATATATGCATAATTACACGAATAATTAATAAAATTAGGGTTTTTTTTGTACTTAATAGAAAATTTAAAAAAAAAGCAAGTAAAGTACATAGAAACATTTCTGTGACCTTAAAGATACACAACTTTACGCCTTGGACTTCGTATCTTATAATAACTTGGAGGTTTTATAGATAATACTTGTAACGACGACATTTGTGAAACTTGTTGCTTGGTCTTTATTTCGAGTGCATAGTGCTAGTTGGTTTTTGACCTCAACACAGCACTCATAAGTAACTGACTTTCAGGGAAGGGCCTGGGTGCATTTATCCACGTAATGCACTTAATTCGTCATCCAAGGGAAAACGACAAGTGCCTTCGAAAAAGAATCTACTTTCCGAGACGTTAGCCAAATTTTTATATTTTGTTCATTTTTTATTCCTGAAGATATGACCACCATAATGCTAGTTGCGGGATAAACTGCTGACAAAAAATAAGAACCTTATAGACGCTGGCTGATAATATAGAGAGGTAAATAATACAAAATCTCTGGATGACAGAATAGAGTATAGCTTGCTCTAAAACACTGATAAGTACTAATACATGTCATATTTCAGCATATTTTGATTACAGTTGCGCTGAAATGTTTAGCAACGGAATTGGAATTGATTGTTTTCACAACGCGGGATACAAACATGTGCAGTGAGACGGATAACATAATCTTATAGACTGAGTCAATCCGACAAATGCATCAAAGTGGCCCGGCCGCGTGTGTCTGTGTATTCGGACAAGGTTCCTAAACTACTTAATGGGTTTTGATGCGGTTTTCACCATCACTTAATTAATTTCTTGAGGAAGGTTCAGGTATATAATACAATCGTATTTAATGTAAGGATAGTAGAGAAATGTCGACGTTTTCTATTCAAGTCGGAAAAAGCAGCTTTTCGGGTACTTACATGGCTTACACTGACTTAACCATAAAATATAAACCAAATTAATGACTACAGAATTTTAGAGCTAAAAAGGTCTACAAAAAGTCCACAACAGCATATTTTTATATTTTAAGGATAACCCACAGTAACCATTTTTGTCTTTTTAAAACCAGGGGTTCACTTACGAAGATTTTTGAACAACACAGTAATAATCCTATGTTAGTTACCTTAAGCATTTATAGTATAGGCCTATACTTGCTGTAGATCTAAACAACGCCATGTTTGTAAATCGCACCCGAGCGAGGCCGGGGCGGGTCGCTGACAGAGTAAATGCGTTTGGCTAAAACACTAGAAACGATTTCCCTGTGGTCCCGAAGATAACTTGACACAGCGCAAGATCTGAACATAATATTCTGGTGCTGTTGGCTTTCATGCACGCAGCTACTCACGTTAATCATTCAGGAAGTGAGACACGAGTAAGGAATTTCATGTAATCCCGCGCCCCGGGCCGTTCAATTCCTTGCCAAGACACGCCAGTGTTATTGAGCGTTTTATTAGGCTCGGTCACGATCGCTTTTGTATTCATAAGAGATGTGTGCAAAGAACGTGTATTTAAATAGTGTGGTTCATGCTGAATGTACTGGTAAAGTTCGAACACAGCTACGATGTACTATGTTAACTTGATTTTAGTAGGTAGTACAATGGTTAATGTGGAAAATAACATAGTTTAGGCGTGAGGCGTACGTGTTATATATACCTATATAAAATATTTCTCATATTTAGTAGAAGAAAACACATCTCATTAACGTGGGTGTTTCCTTTCTCTACCTAGAGGGCCGCGGTGGTGTAGTGGCTAGGATGCTCGCCTTCCACCAAAACTGGTTCGGCTTCGATTCCAGGCGGGGTCGCTTCCAGTTTTCGTACTTGGGAATCGCGCCTGGCGAGGCCGCTCGTCGATGGGTTTTCTCGGTGATCTCCCGCCCCTACATTTCGTCGTTGCTCCATGTCCAACTCGTTTCACCCTCATCGGCTCTCAATAACTCGTTAATGAGTTAGTAGTATAGACTTATTTTCTGTACAGTCGTTGTTTGCGCGTTTACGCGTATATCAGCAAATAAAGGTCCTGGGAATATGACATTTGGTCAGAAAATCTAAATAAAGGCGTATATTTTAACGGGCTCATTGAGTTACATGAGCCCATTAAAGTTGGTAATGAGGGAATGAAAGTAGTTCCATACCTAAACTCCGAAATAATAGTGTTAGGTAACCATTTGTGAAAACTTAAGTAATTTATTTCACTTTCGGTTTCTTTTTTTTAATTCGCCGAAGTGTAAAACAGAAGAGTACACAACGTGAATACAAATAGATCTTAAGCAGGGCTTTCAAAAGTGCTCTTTTACTGTGAGTAGCCTATAAAAACAATTATCTAAGCCAACGCAGTTTTATTTTTATAATATTGAGTTTATTCCAAAAGAAAAATGTTGTGGCGCATTTTTTTTTTTAGAGCTTCCCCGCGCAGTTTCAGTAACAGGTGGCAGAAAAATAAAACGGTACAGTCGTAGTTTAGCCCATGGGCTTTCATCGCGTGTAATAAATTCCCACTGTCGCAGATCTGATTTGCACAGTAGAGCGTTAACAGCGAGTGGGAGCGCTGCACGCAGGTTCGGCGCCTTGCGCGTAGGAGTGACCGTGTTGTTGTCGCCATTGTCGCTGCGCCTCGTAAGCTGAAGATAAAAAAAAAATAAAAAAATGGGCCATGTACTCTTTAAGAAGTGCCCACATATCTCCGCACCTTCGCTTCGTCTCCCTGGATCGTGTTTGTGTAGAATACCATCCTAGCCATAGTGTGACGGTCGCTCTGTTACACAAGTGTCCAAGTGACTGTGAACACCGTGGCTAGAACACGTAAACAGATGTGACGCAACGCGTAGCTCCGACACACTTCAGCGCTTGACGTAGCACCGCAGGTAACTGCGACTGTCACGTGTTCTCATCACTCGGACTTCAATACGGCGGAGTTCGTACAGATATTCAAATACGGAGCAGGTAGATGCCTATTTCGTGCGTGGGCGCTGCTTAGCGTTCGTACCAGGAGAGATTTTCAATACGACTGTACCCAGAGAGGAGAACGTTTAAAGCAATCTATCATCGTATTGTCAAACATGACACTTCTCTCAAGCATGCCACTTGTAACAAAAGGAGACCAAGAAGGGCGAGGACTCGACATTTGGAAGAGGTTTGTTTAGCTTCAAGCTGTCGAGCAGGTAAAAGTATAGTGGTTTGCAATGGAGAACTCTATCAAAATGTAGATCATGCTGAACTCATTTAAAAACACGTTTTTAAAAAATTAATTTTTTTATAAAAATTTAAGCGTTATTTCTATTCTGGGTGTTACAAAAAGCACATTCTACAAAAAAAACTTTTAAGTAGGCAATCACATAAATTAATATGGTTACCTATATGTATGAAAATATTGGTACTAATATTAACAGCTGTTTCAGTCAGTGATTTTATGTACGTACATTTATTTCAGTTATAAAAATTATAACTCCATACCTGATATGGCTGTGTATAAAATTAGTTGCTAAAATTACATGTAACCATAGTAATTATTATGACGGCCTTTCTTGACGAAGGTTTTATTTGCAAAACGTGCTTTCTAAATCAACCAGAGTGTAAATTACTTAGATTTAAATTAAAAACTGATTATTAGTATTATTATTAATAAATATTTTTAACATTTAAATAAACATATCGTAGGAAAACATTTTACAGTGTTACGAAATATTACGCTTACTTCTTTCATATGCAACATAAATGGTACTTTTCTGTAGATTGCAGCGGAGTGCTTACTAATCTTGAATGAGTTCTGCATGTTGCACGCAGTCGGGCACTGTCAGCAGAAGACAGTCAGCTACAAGGTATAATGCTGACCACACGGCGATCTGGACAGTGATTAGTCCATTCGTGGTCACTTCCGACATTTCTGAAACTCTGCGTGACGGCGTCACATCCATCACCGAGCGCCTACACTAAGAATACCCACGCCATATGCAGGTTGGTCCTGCGTGAAGTTGGACGTGGCTTACCTTGGTGTGAGTGAGTGTTCCGTCAGACTGCATGGTCTGCTCTGCCGCGGTGACGTTTAATTTTTTTTCTAAGCCTACCCTATTGCCAAGTATTAGGTGTGCGCCCACGGTAGGACATGAGCTAAATACGTCTCAGGGCTGCGCCCCTTACGCCTAAAAGGAAGGGAATTCATGCAAGGAGGCGTGCATTCTCGGCAAGAGGGATGCAGCCATGGCTGGCAATTGGGGCCATGACTACCTCCCTTAGTGTGCCTACAGCTGAAACTATATTCTAGAAGGGGTATGGTAAAACCCGCATAAACATGGTAATATCCATACCGACAGAAAATACAAACTGTAGGAGCATTAACGAAAATGCTACAGGAAAAAGTAGGCGTGGAATCAATATTGGTTTAATACGATAGAAGAACTAGAAGAGAGGAGGCGGGGCTTGTGGGCGCATGTTTGGGTCACATGCACCCTTGGGGTGGAAACTGTTGTCCATGTTCCTGCGCAGGCTGCCTGCACAACAACGTCGACAGCAGTATTTGATGCAGTTCCCACCCCCCCCCCCCCCTTGCACTGCTTCTCGTCGAGTGCGTCAGAAACCTGGGCAGCTCAGTCGTGACCGGCAGGCGGGCTATAGTCGTGCTCGAGCGCTGGACCGCTGCCTGGCTTTTTCGTCGCCTCGCTGCCCTCTCTTACCTCTCGTGGTTGTCTCCAGGACTACTGGCGGCGCGAGCAGCTTGTGACGTCACCATACGGCGCTCTATGCCACATGAACGTTAGAGAACCTTCCAGAACGGGGCGGAGAAGAAATAAAAGGCTGGTGTTCGCCTTTTTGAGGGACATAGACGAGGATACATATAGAGGGACATTATCAGAACGGTAATCTGTTCCTTTAAGGAGGGAACGGCAGCTAATATGGTTTCACAAAGTTTTATCCTACGGGGTATTGTAATTACATTTCTATATTTCATTTCTGAGGGCATTTTTATATTGCAATTGTTGTAATTCGAGGGGGTTTACTATTTATTAATGCATTTAACTTTGGGTTTGAAAGTAAACTTTGTATTTACTACATAACCGTTGGTGGTCTGTTTGTACCTGTGTTAGAGAATTTTTTTTTTAAATATACCCTGTAAAAAAGTATCCCTCCCTCTCACTTGGCAAACCCAAATCAACATACTGTGAACCACACTCCGTAGGAAGAAGCGGGGGGGGGGGGGGGTGTTTTTATTTTGTGTTAGTAAAGGTATTCCAGTTGGGGGAAGGTAGAAACGGAGTTAACTATACGCATGTTTCGGCAAGCTATCGCCACAATCTGTTATCTGTTATCGTTTATACCCACTTCCAGGATATTCATCCACCTCATGCAAACAAAGCTTAATCGAGTCTAAGAAATTGCATTAAAGGGAATACGCGCTGCATTCGTGCCCACTCATTTCAGTGAGAACTATTTCTTACTAGACATTACAAACACACATATTTTTGTCTTTTTTTATAACATATTATAAGTTAAAAATCAAATAGAATAAAAGTTAAATTTAACAAAAAACAAGGCAGTTATGTTAACGCATATAGAACACTTATAATATGTGACATGTTTAGGAAACAATCAAACACGTTATGTGTGGTGTGGTTTTCGAAACGTTTAACTTAGAAAGTGTGATGAAGCCATGAATTGACTGTCTGGATTATTCACAGCACGTGCAGGCCCAGTCACTGGCAAATTTTCCTGCATTGCTCCTCATCTGCGTTGGTTTGTCTGAATGCTTGAGCGCATTGGTGTTGTTTGCAAATGAGACCCCATACCACAGTGATCACGTCGGGAATCTCCGCATTTGCCACAAACGGGCTGACGAGAATTTTTGCGGAGTTGTTCAGTCACGACATCAACAACAATTCTCAGTCGACGTTGGGTTGGCACTGTTGATGACAGTTTGGGGGCGGTTGACTGCGCAACAGAAAATCTTAGTGTATTTGAATGACGATAAAACATTTGTTTATTAAGTTGAAAGGTTTTCGTCTGCTACAGCCTAAAGAAGAAGACTTTCACTTCATTTTGCAGCTAAATAATACAACACACTCCCTCAAATAATTACTAATAAATATTTAAATATGACGCTTTACAAGATCTGAGAATAAACATTGTGAAATGCCTCTGTCAAGTGATTATTACCTCGATTGTTTTGCTTCATGTGTTATAATAATACACGATAGTTATACTTTCTAATAGTACGATGGAAGTAATGTTTTCACCGACAAGAACATTTTTATGACTTTATTATTGGACGTATGCTCTGACTAGTTACAAAGTACACTTTAAAATACGCGCTTTCTAGTATGCGGGACATTTAAATCTAAATAATTTCACGTAGGCTTATCACGCCACGTTTACTCTTCAATACTACGCTTTGACCATTAACGTTTCATCAGTAGTTTCAATGCAATACATAAAATGCGCAGGGTATGTAGGGAGGCGGGAGAAACGCGCCAGCAGAGTGCATGCGATACTCCATTAGCGGCGACTCAGCGCAGCCACGGAGCCCGCACACCCCCCAGTGTTGCCAAGCGTTCGTAGCGGGTGTTACTGGAGCCGGTGTAAGCCCGCACACCCCCCAGTGTTGCCAAGCGTTCGTAAGCGGGTGTTACTGGAGCCGGTGTAAGCCCGCACACCCCCCAGTGTTGCCAAGCGTTCGTAAGCGGGTGTTACTGGAGCCGGTGTAAGCCCGCACACCCCCCAGTGTTGCCAAGCGTTCGTAAGCGGGTGTTACTGGAGCCGGTGTAAGCCCGCACACCCCCCAGTGATCCCAAGCGTTCGTGAGCGGGTGTTACTGGAGCCGGTGTACCCGGCAGTAAAGATTCACGTCCACACCGGCGCGAAGGATATGACACATCAAGTGCGCGAAAACCATCTAAACTAATCACGCCGTTTCTCCGAAACCGTTTTACCAAATCGTTTCGTATTGTGGAAGTCGACGCACAGTTTCTTCCTCGCAATCACAGACTGGCCGTTTTTTTTTTTTTTTTTTTTTTTTAACCTAAGATATTTTAAGAAAAAGAATATACTAAACGTCTGTGCACAATTCCTGAAAAGTTGCTACGTGAGAAGTACGAAGCAATAATAGGTTGTTTTGTATTGAGGTAGATGGGGTATTAAATCATTTGAAATGTAGAGAAAGTAAAGTAATTTTATATGACATTTGCCTTGCGAGTGGCCTGATGTTCACGCAAAGGGCTGATAACTTTAGAGGGTTTTTTAGTCAATGAGTACATAAACTCTGCATATTTTTTCAACACTAGGCCTATACCATAGGAAAATAAAGATTCAAACCACTTTTCTGTTGCTAAATAACTAGCCTCACCTCACGACACAGTACACTATCACAAAAAGTTGGCATGGGTACGATTTTCTGCAGGGACAGGAATTTGAAAAGTCGCTCAACGACTGTTTGGACGAAATATGTTACTAGTCTAGGTGTAACATAAGTTTGTAAGCATACATTTTGACAGCCGCTGGATTTCGAATGGTTAAATTTCATATAATGAATATTTTATTTATCCTGTGGATGATGTATTAACAAATATCTGTTACATAATTAATCATTTAAATAAATTAAAATACTAATGCTACATATACGAATATAAATATAATCTGGCTTCTACACAGACGAAAATAACTGAAATACGATACAATTCGTAAATGAATAATACGTAAAAAACAGTTCGTCGTAACATTAAAAAAAAAATCTTTGTTTTTTTAAACAATTTAGTTGGAAAAACAAACAACTGTATGGCTAATCGGAACATGACCA
Organism: Dryococelus australis; assembly: GCA_029891345.1. Lineage (NCBI taxonomy): Eukaryota > Metazoa > Arthropoda > Insecta > Phasmatodea > Phasmatidae > Dryococelus > Dryococelus australis. The sequence continues at coordinate 131,638,034 of CM056999.1, forward strand.
CGCAGTTAGTTGATCACCGTGTATATTTATTTCACAAAATAACTTGTAATAGTGTCATGTATAATTGATAATGCGATGAAAATTTATATAGAAATAATAATAATGTACAGTAAAAGAAAAGTATAACATGACTATTACGAGAGTTAAAGGAATGAGTCCAAAATAATTATGAAGATGATAAATGAGAGGTTTAAAAATATCCGATATTAAATGTACAAAATTTAAAACCTAGATTCTTAAAAGCAAGAGTTTAAATATTTATATTCATACTCCTTTGTGATATATTGGGTATTTGTTATTCTTAGTTTTTTAGTGGTAAGCTTTCCGCTTGCTACAACATTTTTGTTTGTTTTTAAATAAAAAGAAACATTTACAAATACGAGACCATCCAAACGCAATAAAATTATTATTACAAAATAAACACAAAAATGAAAACTACCTAAGATCCTATCCTTAACCACAATAAAATTGCCACAGTACAATCTAAGGTAAAAAATATCCTAGCACGATAAAAATAAAAATGAGATAAATATTAAAATAAATACAAATGCAAATCATATGGAAATTACATATGTTACATGTGTATGAAAACAGTATTTGCAATGTAGCTTGAGAAATAACAAATATTAACATAGAATATGTCGATAAAATATGTAAAACGACATACATTTTGCATGTGGTATACCCTTCATTACTCGCTGAACCGACTTCACCACTACCTCAACTAGCCTCTCCAGATGTTTACCGTACATAACATTATTGGCGGTGATGTAGCAAGCAGAAACATTTTGCTTACAACAAGAAAAGTACAAGAAAACTTATTGCCGCAGTTAGAATAGGTGAAAGTAACTCAGCTTTAGCAGTTGCTTTATCGTGTGGCGAAAAAGAAAGAAGGCGACGCGACACAGGATGAATCGCTACTGACGCCAAATACTTAGTAGAAAATGTGACCTAACAAAAAATATTAAAACGTATTGTAAAATACGTAATATAAAAATTCGGAAATGTCGTGATGCTCTTTTCGGAGTTCATTTTTTTCCCCCAAAGTTATACAAATTGCACTGGATTTTGTTTCTGTGGCTGTGCGTGCCGGTTGGTGTGTACATGTTTTTGTGTGTTGAATTATGTATGTAGATCAGTCGGAAAAAGAATTTGTTTTTTTTTTTTTACTGACCAACCAAGAACACACTCTTGCTACTGTTAAGCAGTCTTGCGAGCCAATAAAAATGTCAACCAAAAATGTTTTAATAGGCTACAGATATGTATCAATGTACGATAAACACGCACGCGAAGCATATGACAATGGCAGAACTATTCCAGAAAGATATCAGTAGAAGAACAGCTTACAAATTGTGAGAAAAAAAACACGCATTTATTTTAAGTAAATGGTTAGCGGTATAGTTATTTTATTATCATAAAAGGATAGTATTTTTTTTATGTGAACGGAAAAAATTGTGCTATAACCACGCCACAAAAAAAAACGATTTTATAAAAAAATCTTAAAGCACTGGTTAGTGCGTATTGTAAATTATCATTAAACGTTTAGGCCTACATGCATGTGTACGTAGGCCCTATTCCACAAATTGCTATTTAGACCTACTGATTTTCTACAAGTTAATTGTCCGAAATATAGAGTATACCAAAATACAAATATATAATTTTCCACAGTAGACCTAGCAGATTATTCGTATGCTGCGAAACATGGTCTTGCAAAAACCAACATTTCATAAAAGTTATCTCCAGTATTCTAGTAAAGAAAAAAGGTTCTGACATCACATTCCTCCTCAAAATATAATCATTAATGCGAGTAATAGGACAATTGCGATTTTGGGGCAGAGGGTGGCAGAGAGACGCAGTGTTAATGGGACCATGCTTATTCCATTCTCTGATCCCATCTCCACGATGGAGATCACAGTGTGAAGTGGACTGACCTTGAGGTGACATTGTTATTAAAAAAGACTGAAAAAAAATTAATGTACGCACCAGTTATTTAAAGTTACATTATAGTCTTTTATTTCAAAATACTTTAAATAAACTATTTAAATATATATATATATATATATTTAGTAAATCTTAGCTACATGTATTGCTCTACAAACATTCAATAAATTTCTTTCAATAACACACATTATCGTGCCATACCATCCTTGATGTCCGGTCGCTGTCTTGTGTTTCATTTACTTCATGGGACTTTTGTAAACTTTTCTAATTATCGTGTATAAAACTTATAAAAATTGAAATGAAAAATTTAACTTTGTTAGTAATATGTAATTCGCGGACACTCGTCCCGTGGCCCTCGGTTTGAATCCCGGCGAGTACAACGCTAAAAATTCGAACTCGCCAGGAATCGAATCCTGAATCACAAGGAGTTCAGTTTTCACTATTTTGTATAGCATTTAAATAAAATTTTATTGAACAATTTGTCGTCAGTCCATTATTCTAGAATGTTTTTTGAAAGGGAACGACGAATGAAACAGCTATAACGCCAAAAAAAAAAAAAAAAAAAAAAAAAAAAAAAAAAAAAAAAAAAAAAAAATTCTATGTGAGTTACTAAACAATTTATTTTGTTTAAAAATTCTTGTCGCAGTTTAAAAGTCATAAAAATAACCGAAATATCAGGCGTATAAAAATAATTGTAAAAGAATCAAAATATTTTTATTGTTTTTGTGGGATGTTGCAATTTTTGTGTTTTTTTCGAGCATAAAGCGACATATAAAGGTTCAGAAATATATTTAACAAGGTCAGCTTGTTCTTCACCGAGATTTCCTACGTCAATAACGAGAGGTTACATACCTTGTCTACAGTTTCCCCATAGAATTAAACATAGTTATAGGCTATTCACGGTAAAGTGAACCCTTTTTAGAGCTGCGATTTTTCTTTCTTTTCAGCCAATTTGTATCTTTCAGCCATTGTTTTTATATAAACATTGCTATGTAACCGGGTGGGGGGGGGGGGGGCACGGTGGCTGAGAGGTTAGCCTGCTCGGCACCCACCAAGCGATCCGGGCTCATTCCCGGCCGGGCCACTCCGGATTTTTGCATGTGGGAATCGTGCCGGACGATGCCGTTGGTCGGCGGGTTTTCTCGGGGATCTCCCGTTTCCCCTACCCTTTCATTCCGGTGCTGCTCCATACTCACCCTCATTGGCTCTCAAGACCTCAATGTAAGAGCCGTCCAAATCTCTTCACATTTCTATGTTAACGTAAGGACATTAAAAAGTGCTCACCTTACTGTGAATAGCCTATAAGACCAAAAATATTAACTCGTAATGTGCTATATCGTAATACATTTATTGCAATAACCTGTTAGGCTTTTTTAAATACAGCAACATTGGTAGGAAGTTGAAGAAACGTAGTTCTAGTAAAGCATTCGGCAGGTTAAACAGAGAAGCCACGTGGCTTAGTTTTTGTTTACGAGTCGTAGAAGGATACGATATCGGCACCCGAAAGTATAACTGTAGCAGAGCTTCAGTAAAACGCGAAGAAACAAAGAATTTAAACTAATGAGGCAGTTCGACTATGAATGAGAGTTGTTGTGGCACTCGCGGCGGGGGAGTGTTACATCTGGTTGGTCGCGAGAGATCTCCAGCCTACCTGAGCGGGCGGCAGAAGGGGAGGCAGTCAGGGACAGTGAAGTCTGGCAACATCGCTGTAGCAAGCTGGTAGTTGCGGGCACGGGGATTGGGGGGAGACTCTCACACTCGCGCGAGTAAGGAAGACGACGCACGGAGAAAGGTAACACAACCTTCCCATTCCACAGCTCTCTCTCCACTGAACACTTCCTGGAAGTCGCCGGGTTTATATACAGGCCTGCAAAGCGGAAAGGGGGGGGGGGGGCATCATTTTGAAACCCTCTTTCTTTTAATATCAGCAAAATAACGATTTGTAACACTGACGATTTTCTTCGCATGAACCCATCTCCTTAAGAGTTAGTTGGAGCTGTGCGTCCAAGGTCAAGAAGCGAGGGAGCAATACCGGTGACACTAACACGCACGCCTAGTGTCTCATCACTCCTACGCGCAAAGCGTGCAGTGTTTCCGCAGTGATGGCGTACTGCATAGGGATTTTATTACACGTGATTCAAGCCCACAGATTAAACTACACCCACTTAAGGGAACTGCATAGGCAAGCTTTAAAAATGCGATATTTGACCATCTTCACGAATAATGTTTTTCTTCAAGTATGTACTAACTATGACAAAAGTGAAATAATAGGGACGTAGATAATCTTTTTTTAATCTTTTCTGACAAAAAGTCGTATTTGCAGAACATTTATTTACCGAGATACAATATTTCACAAAAAACATGCCGGCCCATATAACTCTTGAGGAGCGCCACATTTTATTTCACCAGGACTCAGGTGTACAAACTCACCAAGTGATCTTTAAGAGCCACTTGGCTGTTATTCTGTGACTGCTGAATAAATATTGGTGGGTCGAACTCTTATTCCCGAGCTCTGCAGGATGCTACCCCGCAGAGAATCGAACCTGGTTAGCAAAGAAAGAAGTGTCTCTGGACATCTTTTCACATAATGCGTGTTGTTCTTTTAGGTAAGGCTTCCCTACACCTTAGACGTGTATTCTATGTTTATATTACATATATTCTATACGTACACAAATACATACACACATACCCTCTAAAATCTAAACTGTTAAAACTGCTACAAACCGGCGAATCTTGACTCCAGGTATGTTAAAATTGTTCCTCTGGATTCAGTAAATTCATACTGATTATTTTAGTTTGCCAGTATTCAATGATTCAACAGTGGTTTGAACTAATTGATTGTGAATTACACTGGCCTGGCACTAAAAATACTCTAGTGTATTCCACTGATTCGGCAGTAGCAGCAGATTGTCAACTAAAGTTTCAGTGATCCAATTCATTGAATGAAGCTACTGATTCTGATTTAGAGTGCATACATATTACACATGTTGTGCCTAAAATACACTTCAAAGCTGTGGTTATGCATTCAGAGCATGTAGAGGAGGCAGAAATATCAATGAATATATTGCCGGAAATAATTCCGTTTATTTGCTGTGTATAATGAGAGACACTCGATCCCTGTTATATGGAATGTCATGCCGGCACGATACTTCACCAAGAATCGTAGCATAATAACAGTGGGAAATGCACAAAATACAGAAAACATTGCGAAACATGTAGCTCAGGAAATAGCAGATATCAAAGATTACACTGTAAAAAAATCTTTTGGAATATTCCTAAATTGAAATGGAAGTTTTTAACCTATGCAGTGTATGGAAATAGTACTACGTGTCAGGCTAAAAATACGGGTATGTTTAACATCGCTACTATACAAAGTTGGGGACTTCCCTACGTATTTGACTCTTTGCCAAGCAACTGTAGGAATGTTCCCATGCACGTATGGGAAAATATTTTACCATTCGCGCTGTGTCACTGTACGTATACATTGATATGGTAAATTTACATATCATTTCTTAGAGCGTAGAGTTTCATAATAATTACTCGAAATATTCACTGTGAGCACAGATACACGAGTACACGTGTCGCGTCGTCACACTGGCTGCTAGAAGCGCTCATGTAACCCTGGAGACATGCAAATCGCCTCGCAGCCTTCCATAATACGGTCATGTGAACTCCCGACATCTTGCACTGGGGTCGCATACACAACATATCCAGAGGCACAGGCGCTGCTCGCATGCACTCCCACTGCGTGGTGTGTTGTGTACCTCGCACACGTTCGCCGATATGGCATTCCACATAACAGGTAGCCAGTGTGTTTTATTGTGCATGATAATACTCTAGCAATAGACAGGAGCACTCTTCAACCTATGCTTGTTGGCATTTATGTCTCCTCTACATGTACATACTGAATACATGCCCACAGTATTGACGTGTATTTAATATTCATCCTGTCTATGCCGAAAAGAGGGGATAAACATCAGGAGGTGATTCCTGAAAGGGAAACAAACACAAAAATCCACACCAACATATGTCTGGAAAACAGAAACACTGTAATCAGAGCAACAGGACATGTGTTGAAAAGTATAACTCACAAGGGAGGCTTGAAATATGAGAAGTTGTGCCTTTTTAAAATACGTCATGACTATTTTACTGTTGCTTTAATACTATTGTAATTTTTAAAAATGTTTTTTAAAGATCATTTCCGTATTTAAATCAGTAGAAATTATCGCGAGTAATGTTTATGTGTCTTATTACCTTTGGTAGTTAATTAATGTGATTATCAATGATTTTATTAACTGTTTGAGCATTTACAAATATTTAATAATATATATTTGTCGGTGTTATGGTGTTACTTAATGGTAAATCTTTTATTTATTTATCGAAACGTATGTAATTTATTATTTTCATATTTCAGTTTATTTAATCATGGTATGTCAATATTTTAATATTCATGTATATTTCTCGTAACTTTAATATCAATTCATGTTTTATCTGTACTTTGAACGCTATGTTTCTAACCCCACCTCGCCTGCAGACCCGAGAGATTTATTCTCAGCCAATCGGATGTGCAATGGTGCGTTGCGAATTCTTTCAGTCGCAGTCTGAAGATACCCTCTTCCACTCACTTCCCTGCAGCTGCAGTTCTTGCACATTTTCTGTCATAGACCGGCTGCTTGGCACGCAATTTCATATAAAAAAAAAAGCTCCTTTGCTAACGTAATACGTTCCGCCACTGCTGTGCACTTCAGCATATTTCGTCTCTTCTGTACAGTCTGCGACATCTATCTGCTACATTTAAATATATTTGTTGCTCTTTTGTTTGATGTTGCAACGTGCTTCAGAGCTTTATTTCTGGCACTTCTGATTCAGCAGGGGAGCCAGATGGCACGTGGCTGCTGTGTTCCCGTCTGGGTGTACTTTGGGACTTAGTTCCTATGTGAACTGGTAGTCTTGCCATAATGCAGTCCTTTAGTACTACAAATGCCGTAGTTAGGTTGTGTATTTAGATTTATTTCGGAATTTTTGTGAGGCTGACAGCAGTAAGGGCGCACGGGTTCTACCCCACCTTGAATTAATTGGTATTAATTGATGGATTATCAATTTGATTGAAAGGGTTAATCCTTAATGCGATCAACAATTGAATGGGTTAAATGTAATTGAAATGGTTAAATGTAATTACAATGGTTAAATGAACTGAAAAGGTTGATTTTTAATGGGACCAAATATTTTTTTCTATCTTTCTTTTTGGGTGGGGGAGGGGTGTAGCAGGAGCTCTGTACGATGTTGATGGGGTGGTGTTCTAGAGGCGATGACCAGAGTGGTGGGCTGCAATGTCTTACATAGGTGCACAGTTGTGTGCAAGAGTGTGCTACGGCTATTTTTTTCTAATTTTTCTAATTTTGAAGTGTTTGTAGGGATGTTGGTGGTAGATAGTCGATTTTTACGAATATATTAAAAACACAAGAGAAATTCAGAGTGATGAAACGATTTCTACGAGTGGCCTAAGTGTAAATATAATGTTTTTTGGTGGATAATGCTCATAGATGGTAGATAGGCGACTTTGAAAAATGCTATGTACGTGTTAAATGATCTGTTTTCGGAATGCAATTACACATTAGAGAATCTCAGAGTGTTCTAGGTATGAATAAATTTCACACATCGAATCGGAAATTTCAAATGATTATGTGAATAATAAGTGGAATTGCATGAGTCTTAAACATAACGCGAGTCTCGAACTTAGAAATATAATTTACACAAGAGAGAATTTTAACTATGTGAATAACATCTAATGTCGACTTACACAAAGCAGAGTCTTTAAAACGAGTTCTTTGTATGAATGAATTACACGATAGACAAGTATAACAAACAACTACTGTCATATGAAATCCAGCTAGTCAGTATGAATAAATAACAAATTAACAAGTTTATACGTACAAATTACACATGCCTTATATGATCCAGCATGGTGAATGTCATATTACCGCAAAAAAAACTCTGATCACTATTCAAATCAGACACAATAGTGTACATCTATTCTGATAAGTAAAATATATAACGATAGAAAGAATCTTACCCTAAATGATATTAAAATTAATCTGTTCGATGTATGAATGAGTAGCACATGCGTCGAGCTGGGAGTATATATGTCTAGCATGGCCGATAGACAACTGTGTTTAAATTATGGTAAAAACTCGTAAATGAAGAAATTTTGTTTTATATTTACAAAATTCACGGCAATTGTTAATGCAAACTTTATATTCACCTACCGAACACAGAAATCGAGTACTTATTACAAACACAGTATATCGATCCAAAAAATGCTAACACAAAAAAATTAATATTTTCCAGATATAATACTTTAATATTAAATTGTGGCTATCACTAGAGATGGTCCATAGCTGCGGTAACCCCCGATCATAAACTCGTTGGTTACCAAGAGTCTAGAGGTGCTGTGTTTATGAAGGAGTTGACGACTAGCCTCATCTGTCGCAAACAAATGTAGATGAACGATTGAAGATGCCAGAGAGTGTGATAGCTGAGATCACTTTGCTCCAAAATCCATTGCACCCCCTTTCCCCTCCCCTCAAAGACTGCGACTGTGGGATCCTGAGGTCAAGAAACCAGCTTGCACCTCCTTCCCCCCCCCCACATTTCGCACTTCCCTGAGCTGCCCACAATCATAAAATGTTTTTGAAAATTTCTCAAGATGGCGTCAATTGATTAATTGTGTTCCAATTGGAGGAAGCCTGGCTGCCACCCCCCCCCCATCCTAACCAACTACCCCTACCCTGCACCTCTAAGAACCAACCCGACTCCACAATTTCAGTCCCCCTACCACACCTCGATGGAATTGCGAGGTCCTGAAGGTCAGTCATCTGTCTGTCCTCGATTGTCAATTTTCTCCAATTATTCAAGATGACGATCACAGTCTACTTACATTGACATTGGGAGCAGGCTACTCATATCTGCCCTACCCTCCAACCCTCACCCTAATAACCAACCCTTTTACATAGAAACATGCCCCTGTTAACCCACCCTCCAACCCTTACTCCAGAAGTTGTCATTCTGTAAAAAACAATATCTTATTCAAGACCATGCCTACGCACCCCTCCCCCACTGCAGCATTCAGTAAAAAACATTTTTATAGTGTTGGTTTCCTTGTGTCTGCTCGTCTGTCCTTCACCACCAGAGTATTGCCTTGGCCATGAATGAAGCTTGCTTCAAGGCCAAAGTGATAGTTTCCCTAGGGAGGCAGCAGTGGATTTTGAACTGACCTGGACAATTTCGCCTCTCCACTACCAATTGCTATTTTCACTCTGACACTGAAGGTTACCCTTATGTTTCGGAAGGCAAGACCTTAGCACATCCTCAGAAAATTAAAAAAAATTTCACACCTCCCATCCAATGAAACTTTATTTTTCCCCATCAATAAGAAATACATTCCAAATGCTATTGACACACAATAAATTCAATTTGAAATATAAACGGTTTACATCAAACCATTTCCCTCCTTTTTTCCACCAATCTTTATTCCTGTTTCCAGCAATCTTATTTAAGTCTAAACAGATTACTTTAATTTTCATTCAACACAGCTATAAGACATAATTTTAACTTGGTAAGATTTTAAACATTGAAAGAACACAGTTTTTCATGCACGTGTTATTATTCAAGTTTTAACTATTATGTTGTAAACAAATACTGAAGTTAAAACTTTATTTACAACCATTAAAACATACCTTAAACAAACATCTTGGAAAAGTTGTTTTAGATTCAATCTGCTGTATATTATTTGTCTAGCAAACAAAAATACGTATTTCACATATAGGTTTTCCTATCCCAGAATTTTTAAAGTGTACTAATATATAGGAAAATATAATCTCGATAAATTTTATTATTTTATTTTGAGTAAAAATCAGTTCCAAAATTTATTTGATATAGGGAGTCGACTACAGCGAAGTGTATTTACCAAAGATACGGGGACAAGCCTTTCTAAAATCTCATGGACAATACCAGCTAGTGGAATTGAGTGTATGCAGGAGCGGGCGAAACTTAGGTCTCGAGAGCTGATGAGGGTGAATCATGCACAGAAGTTAGAGCAGCATACGAACTTCGCATGGCCGGGTCAGACTAGGTCGCGCATGGGCAGGAGACAGGCATGCCACCTGTGGGGCAAGGGAATGCTTCAGAAAGATCCTGCAGTCCGTGTTGTACGCCACTATCGATACCTGCCTGCTTCCATCCGCCCGACAAAGTTTTCTTCATGCAGAGTCTGATGCTCGCTGCTGCCGCCTATACAATGCGACTAGGAGGGAGAATTTCCCCAGTCTCTCTGACCTTGCGGCATCACCAAACTTCACTTCATGATGTGAGTGGCTGCAGCTCACAGCCACTAAACACCGTGCTTTGAGACCTGTCTGGCCTCATCTTTCTTTCTCAGCTACACGTTTGGAGTGTGTGGAGAGTGACTAGCAAAAACAATCTGTTTTACATAGACGATATTGCATTTCGGTTTAAGCCTACTTTAAACATTACTTTTGTGAGAGAAAAAACTTTAAATTTTAAAATAATGTGAATTATTCGACACTGTAAAAAAAATTTACACTGTCTAATTTCTACACTGTCAAAAATTATGTCCTAGGGCACACCGTCAAAATGATTTCGGTGTGGCGAATAGTATTTTGCTCTCTTAAAACTAATGAATTTCCAATAAATGCATCATTGCAAGCAAATAAAGATAACCTAACACAAACAATTATGAAACACAAAAAAGTATTCCGATAAACTAACGTTGAATGATGGCACAATTAAAATGATTTAACCACATGGGATTATGGCTCCATCATTAAGCCAATGAAATGACAATCCAACAAGGGGATTTATTACACAAAAAATTGTGCATCCAATCCCCATCCAAAGGTTTATTAAATCAAGTAACACATAAAATATAATTAAAAATCTTCTATTTAGTATCAGAAATTTTTACAAACAATGTATTACAATCTTTTAAGATCTCGATTCTTAACCCAGGAGTCATGTGCTATTGGGAATCCTCTCCATCGAACCAAGGACAAATCTTTCTTCCTTTTAATGATATTATCAATCAAATATTAATTTGGTGAAATTACTTTTTTGCAATTCATGTTCGTAAAATCCACCTTCTATTGGTTCTCTGTCATATGTTTATATGAAATACTCTCTGGGATGCATTTGTCTAATTGAAATAATTTTAAATATTTAAAAGATCAATTGACTATAGTGTTTTTTTCTCAAAGATACTTTTTATGCTTCGAGATGCATATAAATTCGCCAACTATAAAGTTTGGTTTCCTTTTGTAGATGATTTTAATATTATTGTAAATAGTTTTCATTAAACTATTATCTGTAACTTCTTTAGGAGCTATCTTGGTAGTTCTATTATGTCTAGAATTATAAAAAATTTCTACTTGAGGCAAAACATCAACCCATTAGTAAGTCTCCCCCTCTATATGAAATGTTTGTATTTTAATTGCTTAATCGATTTGTTGTAACGTTCCACAACACTCGTTTTAAGCTCCGAATACATTGTGTATTGATTAATACCATATTCGGTCTTTAGGTTCTGGAACAGTGCAGAAAAAAATTCAAATCCTCTGTCGTTTGGAACGAATTGGGTGTTATATCTTTCTAAATGATTTTCATTGTATTTGTAACCTGTTTCCCATTTTTTTTTTCAAAGTTATACCCCAGCCATAATTCTAATATGCATCTACTACAGTTAAAATATACTTGTACCCCTTATTGTATTTTGAAAGCAATATCATTTCACACAAATTGGCTTGAAAAAGATCATTTAAACAATGAGTTGTAACTCTTCTTCTAGGATATCTTATCCTTGCAGGAGCATGAAGTTCTGCCTTAACCCCCATAACTACTACTCATGACTGAATGACATAGCTGTTGGGATTTTAGTTTCCGAAGGCAGTTCTGTTTTCGTGCAAGTTTTCATTGGTGTCAAGCTAAGTGGATAAAATATTATATATATATATATATAAACTATCGTCTTGCACGTTTGGCTAAAACGACTTTCGATTTTAGATGGATTTTGTAATGTCTAATAATCTTGTCATTAATAATTTATTTTTTAATTTAATATCAATTAGCAATATTAGATGTTAGGGTTGCATCCCACCTTGTTTCACTTAATAATATGATTTTGCCATAATTTAATTTTTCTGCACTTTATTAGTTGTATATATAGTTTTGTGGACATCTAAAAGAAAATCTTTCTGGTATAAAGTAATACGATTTGTGTTTGAAGTGCAGTTAATAATGTTACATTTCTGAGAATTTTCACTGTAATAATTGTTTATTTAAGGAAGACTTTGCAACTACTTATGTTATTGATGCATTCCGGTTTGACTGGATTTGTCTATTTGTTGATAGGTTTTTATTCCATCTATCATTTGTTAAAAAACTGCCATTCAGTTTTATATGTTTTTTATAACTTGATCAAAAAATTTACATATTCAAATTTTTTTTTAAAGCACAACCACAAGTCTGGCGTTATTATTTGCTCAATTTTAGTCTGGGCCTATTATCGTTACACGAGAATATTTTGTGTTAATCTTTTCTCTCTATTTTTTTGTGCACTTGTATGACACCCATCATTATTATTTATTAGCAGTTGCTGTTTATATTTATATGTTATGGCTGGTTGCAGGGTTATGGCTTTTATTATATTGTTCACTTTTTCAGCCACTGGTTTGTTTGTGGTATTTGTGGCTTATGTAAGGTATCTGCGTGCTGAGGACTCGTGCATTTCATTGATATAATAATTAATATTTTTTTATTGTCTGTTCGTTGTACCAGAACACAAATCAAACTGGAATGGGTGGAATCATCATAAGGAGATTACAACAATCCTATTACTAGAGACAGGAAAATCTGGCAAGTTCATTTCAAAACAAGATAGATGTAAATCTCACGTACATGCAAATCACAATTACATTTGGATCACAGTTCATTAGACATGCCCTGGGCGACTCTGAGCCAATAGCAATGTTCCAGTGAAGCAAGTAGCGAATCCCGTACTGCCAGGCATGAGGTAACACAGGCTACTTTCCGGAGAAGCAGCCAATGTACATACATCTGAGGCTTGAGTAAACTCAGGACTGTGTAGTCTAGTCTATATACGTCATTAAACTCGCGAAATTTTCCTGTCCTTAGCTTTAACACACAGTGTTTATGTGCAGTCTCATAGCAGCTGGGTTAGTGAGTGGACGTGCGGGGTTTGGTGCAGTTAAAATGGCCCATAATTCTTATTGGGAACCGGCCAAGATGTTTGTGCCATAAATAGGGACCTGCAAAAATTGCATTATTTTTTTGGCTTCAAGTTAAAATTCTCAGTAGTGTATATACTATAGACGACATTACCTCATTGGCTGCCGCCCAAATGTGAAGTCACACCCTTTCTCAGTGAACTGTACATGATTGGGGCACACAATCGTTAAATGTTCATTTATTGGTGCACAGATACCTGTGCAAGTCGAATAAAGCATGGTCCAATGACAAACATATTTCAATAAATGGTATAAGTGTTTTATGTTTAAGCTGTCCTAAAATAATAACTCAAATTTAGCAGGTCTCTAGCCATAAGGCATGCTTTTTAATGTCTTGTATAGGTTATATTTGTAAATACATCTCCATGCTGTACCAACGTTCCTGTGCATCTTACAGAGTTTCTGTTCATACCTGGACATAAAGGACTTTTTATTTGTTTCCCTTTCAGGGATCACCTCCCGAAGAATTTCTTCAGGGATGATGCCTGTGTTATGAATATAGAAACTTTATCTTACGAAGTTCAGAAATTAGAGCCAACTATACTTATAAGTTGACAACAGTGCTTACCTTCTCATTGTCAATAAAGAAGCCTATGTTTTAAATTTGACGACTATAATTCATGTGGTTTGGAACTTACAGGAAAATATGCTTATAGGTAGAAATGGTGTATACTTGACCCTGAGACACTTCTCATTTTCAGGGGTGAGATGTATATTATGAATTTGGAAAACATATCTTATGCAGTTCGAAACTTACAGCCAACCATGCTTATAAGTAGACATAGGATATATTTGGCCCTGTAATCATTTTATTCTTCATGGAAGATATCTATTTTATGAATTTAGCAAACTAAATCTTATGCAGTTTGAAAATTACAGCCAATTATGCTTATAAGTAGACATTGGGTATACTTGGCCCTGCGACCATTCTCCTTGTTGTGGATGATGTGTATGTTACGAAATTAGCACCTATATCTTAAGCAATTTGGAAATTACAGCCAACTATGCCTGTAAGTAGACATTGGGTAACTTGACCCTGCAGCCCTTATCATCATCGTGAGTAATGCCTAATGTAATTATTTGGCACATATATCTTACTTGCTTCGTAAATTACAGATATGTATGCTTATAATTAATTAGACATAGGGCATATTTGGCCATGTGACCCTTCTAGGGTTTTGAATTAAACAACTATATCTTACATGGTTTGGTAGTTATGGCCTACTATGGTTATAAGTAGTCATATGGTATGCTTGGACCTGTGACCATTCTCGCCATTGTGGATGTCTATGCTATGAATTCAGCAACTTTATCTTAGAAGGTTGGGAAATTACAGCCAACTATGCTTATAGCTCGATATAGGGTATACTTGACCCTGCAAACCTTCTTGTCATCATGAGTAATGCCTTAATTATTGAATGGAAAATATATCTTATGTGGTTAGGAACTTACAGCCAACTATGTTTATAAGTTGGCATAGGGTATACTTGGCCCAGCAACCCTTCTCTTCTTTGTGGGTAATTCCTATGTTATGAATTTGGCAACTTTATCTTACATAGAGCGGAAATTACAGCAATGTATGCTTATAAACATATGTAGTATTTACTTGACCCTGTGGCACTTCTCATCTATGTGTGTGATACCTATGCTATATATTTGGCCACTATATCTTATTTGGTACGGAACATACAGCCAACTATGTTTATAAGTTGATATAATGTATACTTGGCCCAGTGACCCTTCTGTTCTTCATGGACGATGTCAATGTTATGATTTTAGCAAATAAATATTATATGGTTCCGAAATTACAGCCAATTATGTTTGTATTTAGACATAGCATATACATGGCTCTGCGATCCTTCTTGTAGTCGGTGGCAATGCCTGTTATGAATTTGGTAACTATATGTTAACACAGTTCATAAATTACAAGCAACTATGCTTATAATTATACATGGTGTATACTTGCCATGGAACCTTTCTCTTTGTTGGGGGTGATGTCTATAATATGAATTTGGTAACTATATCTTCTGTGGTTAGGAACTTACAGCCAACTATGTTGGTAAGTTGGCATAGTGTATACTTGGCCCTGTGGCCATTCTCTTGTTTGTAAATTATATTTATGTTATGAATTTAGGAACAACATTTTATTCAGTTTTGAAATTAAAACCAACTATACTTAAAAGTATACAAAGTGTATACTTGGCCCTGCAACCCTTCCCGTTGTTGTGGATGATACCTATATTTTGAATTTGGCAGCCTTATATTACACAGTTAGGAAATTACAGCCATGTACGCTTATAAATAGATGTAGGGTTTACTTGACCCGGCGACCCTTCTCGTCTTTGTGTGTGATACAGGGATGGATCCAGACCAGGCTTTTAGGGGAGGGGTGATGACGACTAACAGCTTTCTCTCAAAACATTGAAAGGGGAAGGCGAAATCAATTTCCTAGAAAGTTCATATGTATACTCTAACACCTAATCATCTTCCTTTACAGATTAATTTTTTTAGTGAGAAGCAGTTCTTTTTATCTGTGCACATGATTCAATGACTTCCAACTTGATTTTAGATGTTAACTGATAAGTAGAAAAATTTGTTAAACCATGTCAATAAAATAAAATAACAAATATAAACATTAATACATTAAAAGTAAGCACTTACAATAAACTACAGCAATATGTAAATGTTTCAGTGAACCTTATAAGGAACACTCATGTATATTTCTCATGTAAATGGTTTGAAATGGTCAAAAATAGATTAGCACTTTAAAAAAATATTATTTGTTCATTCCTAATTTCATTACAATTTACACTAATATGTAAATTCACTTCATTCACTTTGTACTGATGGCATGTCTGTTGTATTTTACTTTTCTCAGAATGATACAGGCTTTGCTCAAGTTTATAACAGTTTGGTGGAAGATGGATCATGTTGTTACAGTACAAATTCCTGGCGAATGAGTACATCTTTTTGCAAATAGGGGAAAAACCTTCTGAGGATCAAAAAAATACTATGATGGACATGAAGTAGTGCCAATCCTGTCAGTTGCTGTTAGCCCATTCCACCTACATGAGAGAAAACTGTACTACAGTGTGTGAGGAATCAGCTAAGTTCTCCAAAACCTTTCAAAGTATGCTCCTCGATATTTTACACAACAGAGTTGAAAGTCTATTGTACGTCCCTTGGTTATGTTGATTGTGCTAGTATATAATTTAAACATACTTCTAAAAATGGCAAAAAAGGTAAAAATGGCACATATATCATTGATTTTGTATGGAAGTAACTAATTCACAGACTAGACATGCCTGTACCGCCCTTATCACTTCCATGCTTCAAACGAATAAAATAGCTAGATGCAAGCAGGCCCCTTAATGAACATCTTTGTTTTGTTGTGTTTTGATGTATTTCGTGCAAATTAAAAAAATCGCCTATACCTCTGTACTACATGTTGTTTATAACAGCATTCACATTTCACAGTTAAGCTTTCATCTCATTTACTTTACAGATGGACTGCACGACAAGTAACTTATACCCCTATGTTTGATAAGGTCCAACATGGTAGGGCAATGGCAGCATGATTAAAAGTGCCGACAGTGAAACTAAACACCACACCACTGTGCGACACAACACTGATAGTTTGAAAATTAGTACAGGTCAAAACACTGAAACTAAAAAAATAACCAGTTGGTGAGTAATTTACAAAAGTAAAAATAATTAACTGCATTTTAATCTACATTTGTTACTAAATCGTGGTGACATATGTTCAATGCATATCTGAATGTTTTAAATGCATAATGCAAATCTATCTATTATTGACCAAGATGCCTGATTGGCAAATTGTGTTGTGACAATGCCTCCTAATGTATAGGGCTTACATATGTAAATAAATACACATCACTAGAAGGTATAAACAACCCTTAGAGAAGGGTGGTGTAATTCAGATAACTGAAACTTGAAAAAACTGAGTTACATAATTGTTTTACTAAGTCCATGATATCAACTCACACAATTTGCAGCTTGCATTCAAGGACAGTGTGTATGATATCTCATCAACCTATTGCTAGTTATTTTATGTGCAACAATGTGTACATGAATTTATCTCCTTGTTTTGCAGAACATGACTGAAATAGCCCAAAACAGCAAAAAAATGGCTGAATCCTAAAACAGCACATTTGATTCATACTTAATTAAACGCCAAGCAGTAACAGTTACTACTGATGATGGCTCTAGTATTCTGCAAGCTTCTAACTCAGCATGGGATGCTTCTCAAAGTGAAAGTGTCTCTTTGGCATCTCTGGTGGGTTGCTGTTCACACTCAGTAACTTCAGCAACAGTGAGCTCAAGCCACAAGCACAGTGTTTAATCACTTCAATTCCATTGAACTCTGATATCACTAGAATGTCTGAATCAACATCATTGACAACATGATCTGGCAGCTTCGATATTGGACTTTATTAAAGACAACAAGCAATTTCGTGAAACATCAGCGCTTGACATTCCATTATACCCCACCACAGAATTATTCTTTCCCCTGCTATTTGCAGGGAAAAAACCAACAAAGAAGGTCGGCGCTTTGCTTCGCATAAACATGTAGATAGTTTAGAATGGCTTGTACCCTCAGATTCACTAAAAGTATACATGTGCAAATATTGTCCATTATTTGTCCCTGGCTGATTACCAAAAAAAGTTCGACTAGGCAATTTGGTAGCAAAACCACTCACTAAATTTACAGATTTGACAGTGAATGCGGGAGTACTTGTTGTTCACGAGTCAACTGAATATCACAAAAATGCAGTTGAAGCAGCGAAAAACTTTCTCAAAGTTCTCGACACTGCAAAGAGAGATATATCAAACGTATGGAACAGCAAGCACCTTGAACAAATCACAGAAGATCGTAAGAGATTTGTTCCAATTGTGAAAACTGTAATAAAACTAGGACAACAGAATATCACATTTCGGGGGACTCATGACAATGGCCAACTACTACTGGAAGATGATAAGTCACAGACGAATAAACCTGAGATTGTAGTCAATGAGGGAAATTTTAGGCAATTTGTATGGTTTAGAATAGATGCTGGGGAAGAAACATTTAAAGAGCATCTCGAAAACTCATCTTCACGAGCGACTTACATAAGCAAGACTGTTCAGAATAAACTGATTGAATGCTGTGGTGAAGAAATTGTAAATACAATTGTGAGGAAAATCCCCAGTGCTGGTGAAATTCCATAATTTTTTACAAAACCACTGAGGATTCTCATTGATCTCAGCTGTCATTAGGTATCTGATATGTTTCGAAGGAGGGCAGTGTTGAAGATTTCATTTTTCTTAATCTGCACTAAGAGCTAGACAATATGAGGTTAGAGGATACTGAAGAAGTAGATAATGAACATTTTTTGAGCTCAAAATTTCTGGAATTTATCTAGCTAAAATTGTAGTGAAAGCTATTACAAACAAAGGTTTTGACCCCCTTCTGTGTGTGGGTAATGCCACTGATGGTTGCAGCATGATGACCTCTGATACTTGTGGTGTATTATCTGAGATTAGGAAAGTATGTGTCAATGCTGTTCATTGCCCATGCTACAATCATGCCCTTAATCTTTCAATTGGAAAGTCCTCTAAAGTAAAAACTATAAGATATGCTATTGGTATTTTGAAAGAGATCCACTCATTTTTCACAGCATCTGCAGAAAGATCTCATGTTTTAAGGATGAAAGGATGACTGGGGAAGCAGTTAACAGGTTTGTGTGAGACACAGTGGATTGAATGCCATGAATCAGTGCTGCAATTTCGAGAGGGGTTCCCAAGATCATTCAATTTTTGCACAGAATTTCCCAGTGGCTGGAAATTCAAACATCTGCCAACTGTCTTCTTGCTGCATTCAGCACCGACGAATGTGTCATCACAATACCACTCTTGGCAGTATACTGGAAACTACATTAAGTTTGAGTGGGCTGCTGCAGAAAATATTGCTTCATTTGAAAGATACAGAAAATATGCTGAACCATACAATGAATATCTTAACAGGGAAAAGGAACTCTGCCAACGAAGCTTTCCACGAGCTGTTTGTTATAGCAACAGAACTATGTGACTCTCTAGACTTCCCAATAAAAAATCCAAGAACTAGTAAATGCCAGGTTTAGCACTGTAATGCCTTTAATGAGTGATTGACTGAGATATAAATAAACATTGCTGAAAAATCGTTCATGTATGGTGGGCTCATTAATAAAACACAATATTATGTACTCATCAAACCAGAATTTCTTCACAGAACAGAGCACAAAACACATTCCACTACACTCACTAGTAACATCTTCAGTCTATTGCTTTGTCCAGAGTCCAGTCCCCTAACAATAGTTCAGAAAGGACTGTAGGAGTAACTACTAGTGCAAGGTTCTTCCACAAACAACAAACAAGTACAGTTTAACCAGAAAGGATTAGGCAGTACACTACCTGTGCACTGCACCTGCAGACACAGAGTGGAGACAGTTATTCAGGGAATTACCACACAAGCCTCGCAATACTAGAAAAAGTAAATTTATGTGGTTTTGGTAGTTTGTTTTTTCCTATAGAACTTTAAGCAGTGGCCCTACTTTAATTTTTATGGAAAATATGTAGTAAAGTCCAACACATGTTTCTCTATTTGTGTGATATTTTTCATGTGATAGCAGTCTGAAAAACAGTTTTTAGCCATTTTGAGGTGCCCCAAAACCATGTTTCTAAGCACAATGTCTTAAAAACAAAAATAGAGAAACAGCTTGAAGTTTGTGTTATTTTGTAGATATAGAAATTGAATACACATTTAATAGTTTTGCTTAAAAACACTTACTCCTAACATGCTGCAACACAGTTCATGTGCCAAGTGTATAGGGTTCTCTAGATTGTTTACAGTGGAAAGTTTGGTAACTTGGTAGTTTGGGGGGGGGGGTGATTGCCACCATCGCTCCTCCCTTGGATCCATTCCTAGTGTGATACCTGTGTTATGAATATGGCACCTATATCTTACAAGGTTCAGAAATTATAGCCAATTATGCTTATAATTAGATATAGCTGATGTGTGTCCCTGCGACCCTTCTCGTAACCGGGGCGATGCCCATGTTATGAATTTGGCAACTGTATCTTATGTGGTTAGGAACTTACAGCCAACTATGTTTATAAGTTGTCATGGTGTTTACTTGGCCCTGTGACCCTTCTCTTCTTCATGGATGTTATGAATTTAGCTATGATCTCTTAAGCAGTTCGCAAATTACAATCAAATATGCTTATTACTCGATATAGGGTATACTTAGCCTTGCGACCCTTCTCATCGTCATGGATAATGCCTTTGTTATGAATTTGGCAACTATATCTTACATGTTAGTAACTTACAGCCAACTATGTTTATAAGTTGACATAGTGTATACGTGGCCATGCGACCCTTCTCTAATTCGTGGGTGTTGTCTAGGTTATGAATCTGGCAACTATATTTTACACAGTTCGAAGATTACAGCCAACTATGCTTAGAATTATACATAGTGTATACCTGACCCTGCGACCCTTCTCGTCTTCGTGTGTGATACCGATGTTATGAATTTCGGAAGATTCAGAAATTACAGCCAACTATTCTTATAATTAGACATATCCTATACGTGAAACTGCGACCCTTCTCGTAGTCGCCTATGTTATGAATTTGGCAACTTTATTTTATTTGGTTAGGAACTTACAGCCAACTATGTATATAAGTTGACACAGTGTATACTTGGCCCTGCGTCCCTTCTCTTCTTCGTGGTTGATGTCTTATGTTATGAATTTAGCAACTAAATGTTATGCAATTCGGAAATTACAGTAAACAATGCTTATAACTCGATATAGGGTATACTCGGCCCTGCGACCCTTATCGTCTTCGTGGATGATGCCCTTGTTAAGAATTTGGCAATTATATCTTATGCGGTTCGGAAATTACAGTCAACTAATTTTATAGGTATGTACTCATAGTTCTGGGAGCGTGTAGGCCAATGCCAGTATTCGGCACTGCATTACGACGCTATGTCGACGGATCTCGAAAGAAATGACAGAGCATGAGACTCGTCATCCACCGGGACGATATATGAAAGGGTTCCAACACCCTGGCATGGAATTTACAGAGCAGGATTTTGGGATCCTAGAGGGCCGCCACGAGCGTGAAGGGAAATGGAAAAATATTTTTCGGGGAAAACTGGAAAAAACGGGAAATATTTTCAGCGTGACGTCAACAAAGATGGCTTTCAGCTAGTCCCCTTTTCCTCAGCCCCAAGCCCCTCCTAGAATGCCGATTTTCATACTACTGTTAAGTCATTATATCGTTTGAAGTTTCACTTGAAAAATGCATTAAAATGCAGTACTTAGTGGTTACCTCATTAGAAATATACAGCTTTTTGACGTTCCCATTACTTTCACTGACCCCGAATAGGTTGAACAATTTCTGAGAAATGCTATATAAGCATAATATTTGAGGTAGCGCTGTCTTTCAAAATGGCTTCCAATATAGACTTATCTAGTTAATTCGATACCTATGTAATAATTTGATTTCGCAGCGTAGAAACTGGCTCAGTTAAATAGGACACGGCTTTTCATTCAAACAGCAGCTAGTTGCAAGAGAAAAATTCTTGATGTGCGCATTCAATAATTACATATCTGCAGCATGCGCCGATTGTTTCATTGATGTTTAGTGACTTAATTTACTGATGATTATAGGCATACATACCTTTAAAGTGTGATATTCGGTTTTCGTAAATGCGTACGACAGTAGGAAATTCATTTCTGTGTATCAATAATAAAATACAAATATTATAACTACAACGTCTCACATAGAATAGGGTTTATTTCATTTATTAATATAGTAACTATTCATTTCCCTTTTAAAGTTATCTGTAACTATAGAGGTTTCCAATACGGTTACTGTTTAATTATTTGAAGCATTGAATGTCGCGTACATACCTCGAGACAAGCTATATTACACAATACTGGAGCTCAGCTCACATTTATGATTCGTTTTCTTTCCGCTAAGTGTTACCTGCTTGCACGACTAGCGAACGTTTAGTGTGGATCTCATGTTAGGTAATTCCGCAAAAATATTTAGGGACAAGCTATGTTGCACAACACTGTCGCTTAGCACACCTTTACGACTGGTTTGCTTTCCGCCATCTACTTGCACGACTCACGAACATTCAGTCTGGAGCTCATGCGAGGAAATTCCGAGCAAATATTTCGGTCAACAATGTTGCAAAACACTGTAGCTCAGCTCGCCTTGATAATTGTTTGAATATTTCACTAAGTGTTACCTGTTTGCGGGCGAGACACGGACTTCCGGTGTGGGGTTTATGTGAGATATTGGGTTTTTGCATCAACTTCATAAATCGCAGGACGAGTTGCTTCATCCAATTAGATACGTTATATTCACTTGGAGAAGGCGATGTAAGAATGAGGTTCCAATAGAAGCTAGAGAGATTCTTGGCGTAGTTAAAACGCTGAACGATTGGCCGGAGAATTCACTTTTGCTGGTTGCCTAAGAGGGAAGGCTACACATTCAGTCTAGAGCCGAAGATTGCCGAAGGGGACTTAAACTTTTGCCGTCGCTCATTCATTCTGACGGAAAGTGCACATTATGTATAACGGGCTGTAGAGAAGAAACGAAGCGTTTGCGGAGATATGTTCATATAAGATTTTTTCTTCCTCCCGATGAGGAATTTTTCCCGCAGTATAGACATACAATTTTGCTACATTCTGTATACATCGGGTGAGCTAATCGCGCCTATTTTTTCCGTATCTATGCAACCCGCACACAATATAAACCCACCTAACAAACATCTCCTCCATTGTAAAATAATTGTCTCCTGTGTAGCCGAGTCCCTTGCCATGTACGTACTTGTTTACGGCTCCTCGTCTGTTAGCTGAACATTCGAGGTCGCCAGCTTGCACCAATCAGCGGCGCGAAAACAGGGAATCGCTACAAAACAGCACGTACGAGTTGGTTTCTTTTCGTCAATACAATAAGCGGGGCCGTATTTTTATGCCACATGAAGAAACACCATGGCTCGAAACGAGGCAGATGTGTGTTACTAAGGACGCAAACGTCCTGTACCAACGTATTCGGTCAATATCGCAATAATCTGTTCGCATTGCTGACACAACACCGCCCGTTCTCCGCTTACTGTACTGACGACATCGAATCAACGCGCACGTGGTGTTCTGCTACGATCAATGTTTTGTAATATGGGTAGTATCGTGTGCTGGTTTGCATAGACACTGAAAAATAGGCGTGGGCGACTCATCCGGTATACATAGCTTGATCGGGAACTCAGAGCCCAAACTCCAGACAGTCTCTTTGGACAAATCGTAATACCAAATCCCCGTACACTTGCATCCAGGAAAACTATTTTTATATATAACAAGGCGAGTGCTATAATGTGTCTAGGGCAAGTTGCATAGCAAGTACAGAAGGCGCGCGACGTTTCGTATTTAATAATTTAGTGTCGCGCACCTACGACCTATGCAACACAAAGTTGGTCCAAAGAAACTACGTCTGGATTTTCGGCACTAAGTGTACAAACACCCTGTGTGTATGTGTGTGTTTGTGTGTGTGTATATATATATATATATATATATATATATATACACACACACACACACACATACGGAGATTATCAATTAGACCGACAAACTTCGGGAGGTGATTCGTCATGAAAAAGTAAAAGGAAAGCATATATGACACTTTATACCTAAACTGAATATTAAAGGAGGTATGAGCCCAAAAAAAAAAAAACGGGATTTGTGCTAAATATCGGCTCTTACGTTACGTTGAATGTCCCGATAAAATACAATAATGATCTGAGAGTTGTCATTGTATTTTACTTCGTTACCGACATTTTGCACTAATACGGTTTAACACCGCGTTTCTTAAGTGATCATACCTCCCTTAATATTCGGTTTAGGTATAAATAGGGACACCCAAATTTCGAGAAAAGATTTCACGGCCAGTTCTGTTTCATAACGCTTTAGCTCAGATCCATTTTAGTGATGGGATGGTATTCGTGATACGCGTCTTCAGATGTCTGCCCGCGGATCAAAGACGCACAGTATTGAAGTTACCTAATCCTGATTGGCCAATCGAGTAAGAGAAGATCTTCTTACAAAGACACGCAACCAATAAACAAACGAAATCAGTTGGTATGCCCGTAGGGGATTGAACTGTAGCATGTGCGAAAACCTTTTCGCGAAATTTGGGTGTCCCTAGGTATAAAGTGTCACATATGTTTTCCTTTTACTTTTTCATCAAGAATCACCTCCCGAAGTTTGTCGGTCTATATGAGAATCACCCTGCGCATATATATATATATATATATATATATATATATATATATATATATATATATATATGAGGGAGCGAGAGATAGGGAGATGTGGCGCTTATGAGCTTTCTTCAGTTCCAATGAGTGTGTAGAGAGATGAAGCTCTGTAGTAACGACGTAAGGCGACACGTTGGGCGAGTTATGAGTACCTCGAGAGAATACGAAGGGGCTAACGGCAACGTCCGCCAGGTTGTCCACGTGCGAGAGCTAAACCGGTTCGGGCAGGGCTGGGAGCGTAGAAGGAAGCTAAGCTCGACCTTGGGAACCGGTCTGCGGGAGAGTAGCGCGGGCCGATTTACGTCACCGCGTATTGAAGGAGTGAGAGAGAGAGCAGGGATGTGGGGCGGGGCGCGGCATCCCATTCATAAACTAGGCTTCCCTCCTGTTTCACTGGCGCGAGCCGGTAAACGGCGCATGGGCAGCTCTGTGTCAGGTCGTCGTGAACAGCCTTGACCCCCTGGGGGGGGGGGAAAGGGGAGAACCCCAGGCGGCGACAGGCGACATGTGGTGCAAGTTGCCTCGCATCTGCTGGGTAAAGCCATCGCCTCGAACCATCCGTGTAATTCCCCACACACCCGGCAAAGCGGAGGAAAGCAAAAAAAAATAATTAATAAATAATTGGAGTGAACGCAGCATCTCGTTGACTTCGGCTCCAGGCATCTCAAACCTTGTACACTGATGGTGGCTTCGAATCGTGAGGTCCCGGGTTCAAATCCCCGTGTAATCCACGGGTGTTTCTGTCGTACTTAAATCATGCTACCGACCTCCCGTGGCGCACTCGGTTAGTGCGCCACCGATCTGGGGTGCGGGAGGCTGTGGGTTCGAATCCCGGACAAGGCAAGTCATGCTGGTTTAGTTTACTGGTAACCTAATCTCCCTACGTGAAACCAGGGGCGTTGAAAACCCCAGGGAAAGAACGACATAATGGTATGGTATTGAGGAAGCCGTGCTAGGCGAGGAAAAGACGCGGGGTGCTTCAAAGTCCTCATGTTCCTTAACGCCTCCGAACGTTGGAGATCCCCGCGCGCAAGAAGAAGAAGAAGAAGAAAAACCCTTTGAAGACTCCGTTTTACCTCGAGGAAGATACGATGGTCTAACGTCTTGCGCGCTCGATAGTTTTCTTATCACATCCCTGTTGACATTATTTTCGTTTTCTTCCGTGCAATAGTGTGTCCTGCGGAATAACCCGGTCGCCTCAACCGACGACTCGGATGCGGAAGGAAGTTGTGTGTTCCCGGCCTCGACAGGAAAAGGGGGGGGGGGGACATTTTTTTTCTCCTGTAGATCTGTCCAGACAACGCAACTGAAAAAAAAAATCGTAAGATGATTGCGCGCGGTAAAGGCAACATTTTTTTGCTATCCATTATTGAGAAAAATCACTTCCGATATACTCCATTAAGGTTATTAATAACTTATCTGAAGCACTGTTAATGTTATACTTCCTCCGCCTCATGCCAGCAATGTTTATCCGAGTCAAAAAAATTACACCAATGGGTCACAGCGTCTCGTTCGTGGGCTGTCGGTGTAATGAAGTTTTGGATAACAACTATTTCTTACTACGCGTTAACAACACACCTATTGTCTCTCTGTTTTTAATCATTTTAATTATAAACGTAATATTATAATTTATAAATAAAATAAAAGTAGATTTTCAATTTAACAAAAAAAAAAAAAAAAAACGAAGTGGGGTGTAAAACGCGTGTGATATACAGCATAGTTATGAAACAACGAAACACGCTATAGCCTACATGTGATTTTTTAAAGGTCTGGTTCAAAAAGTGTGACGAAACAGCGAATATACTACTACATGTTACATTACACACGACCATGAACGCTCTGCTTTAAGTTGGCAGCGAATGAATGAAAACAGTTCTTAAGAATTGGCGTTGTATTCTGAGCGTAATCTTTAAGTTTATGGCCACTTAAATTAGTAATTCGTATTTTATAACCTTTAGAATAATAATTTGCTTACTAGTAACACAATTATTATAGGTTTCGCATGTATGGTGCATGAATAAAGTGATCATACCGAACACCTCATTGTCAGTTTTAGATATGATGGAAGGAAACAAAATTAGAAGTAAAGTAGATCCTAAGTATTTCCAAAAGTGCACAGTTAATCGTTTACAGCCTATAGGTAGCCTATGTGTTATTATTGAAATATTTAAACAACATAAATTTAATTGTAATGATTTTCAAGACTTTAAATGTCAACAAATTTGCGACGTCATCTAGCACGGCATTACGTATGACGTCGTAATACAATTACATGAGTGCGAATATCCACACAGGAAAGAAAAAAAACAAGAACCAGTATTGCTAAGAAAACCGGCAGCGAGCAGCACCAGATAAAAGTTATACAAAACCTGTTTATGACGGCGAGTAGTAAATATGGGCGTCGCATCGCCAGTTTGAAAAGGGTTGCAGATGCAGTGGAAAACGCAATATTTTCTTGCAGAGGTCTTTAGAGTGTTTGCTGAGGTTTTACACCCATGCGCGTATTTTTGATAGTGTTAAAAAAAAAAATCCTTCATTATACGGAAAAGTGCTGGTGAAATTCCATCCAGAGGTGTCCGTTAACTCTCCTTAAAATTACGGACACCTCTGATTCTCAAAAACCGACTTTCCGTAAAATTCACGGAAACTCTCCGTTAATTCCCTAGTTAGTTTTCTGTAACTTCTAGTTTAAATAATTTTTAATATCTAGTTTATTTTAATTTTCGTTATGTGGATGTTCCACTGTGTATAAAAATATATGCATAACAATTTGTTTTATACTTAAGCCAGGCGGCCCCACCTTCCTCTGAGCTATTAGGGCAGCGCACTTACATGTAATGCTCAAGTGGTGAATCTGGTATAACTTTTGAATTTTTGTATTAGTCACGTAACCAGAGAAGACAATTTTCTGGTTACAGTGGCGAAGAAAGTTTCGTGTAGACTCGGCATTGTTCGTGCCGGAAACCCGAGGTTTTAGGAAATGCGGAGATTTCCCGTATTTTGTATTTACACACTTAACTCCGTTTTTCGTCATTAAGGATTGCGTTTCCGTGCATTTACTGCGCAATTTCGTAAAAATTTCTGTAAGTATACGGAAAATTTTAACAGTGTAGGAAGCGGGTGAAATGCTCTTGCTGTAATGCCCTCAAGTATATTTCAATAGTTACTTTCAAATGTCCCGCCTCTTTATCCTAAACGGTTAATTAATGGAGCGGGGTTTTCACATCATTACATTCTAAACCAAACATGCCGAGGCTTGTTCAGGATTTGAACGAAGGATCACCTATCTTCGGCGGCTTAGAAAACTGCAATACCCGACAGCAAAGCGTGCCAAGTAAAATCCAAAAGTCCAGCTGCAGAAGTATGCGAACGGATGACATGACGTAACCAGAAACATATACTGGTTGTAATGGGAATATGTCACTGACACTACTTGCATACATTTTATCGTGCACACTGACCGGCAAGTGCCCGTAAATTTGGTACACGCTGTTCACGGTAAAGTGAGCACTATTGAGACCCCAGTTACTTTTTCCTTTCAGACATTTTTTATCATTTAACCACATTCTAAAATGAATATTGTCATGTAGATAATAAACACAGTGTGCATATTTTTATCACCGCACTCAGAAATTAACATCTAAAGCTACAATAACGTATATTTATTGACTGTTATTCGAAATGAGAGAGCTTTCAAAATTGCTCACTTTATTGTGAACAACCTATAACGACGGTGATGTCTTAAAGTTAAATTATAGTGCCAGCTAAACATGTATGAATATTGAGAGGATTTCTTGTTATTTCTGTTTTTCTTTCATGTGTGTAAATAAAAGAATAAGGGCACATGTAAAAAAATACTTTTCTAATAAGTTTACAGTTTCACTTGACCGACGCATGAAAAAAGTTATCAGGACAATGTCAATGTTAACTTCACATATGAAGGAACTATACACGATGTGAATACAAATACATCTTAAGCAAGGCTTTCAAAAGTGCTCAAATTACCGTAAAAAGCAAAAAACTTCGTGCCCTTTGAAAAGGACAATAGTACAATAGAGCTCGTAGGCGAGACTTTTCTCCGAATTTTCAGACTGTTAAAAGTTTTCACAAAAATTTTTATTTAGGATGTGTAACCAGGCCAAAGACGCACAAATTGTTTCTTTTGTTTGGAAGCGATGTTATGAAGGGTGGCCGAGACATGCCTGCAATAATTTAACCTGTAAAAGCCACTACTTTCACTCTGTTTCCCCACACTACGCAGACGTGTCAAGTCCTAAAGGTTATTCACGATAGAGTGAAAAATTTCGAAATCAACCTTAGAAAAAGTCAATGCTCCTAACTGCATATATTTTAACGGGCGCCCTGAGTGACATTCGTCTAGTAAAATTGGTAACGATGGATGGGAAAGTAGTTCGGTATCTTAACGTCGAATAAAATGTGTTCGGTAACCATTTATGTTAATTTAAATTATTTCTTTCGCTTCTATTTTGTTAATACATAGAAGTGTAAAAATGAACATTTTTGTAAAATATATACTTTTCTAATAATATCACAGTTTCACTTGACCGACGCATGAATAAAGTGATGACTCCCATGACAATATTAATCTTACATAACGTGGAAGAATAAACAACGTGCATACAAGAAGATCTTAGGGCCGGTTGTACCAACATCGCCCCCGATCCGAGATCGAATTATCCTAGTTCCGAACCAGAATCCAGTTTGATCTTTGTTCCAATGTTCTGTATCTCCGATTCGTCGATCTTGGATAGATCGGTATAATGTATGAGACAAATATTGCTATTGGTTCGTAATATAAGACGTCATGGAATTAGGCGTATTTTTCATAATAGATAGAACTAGATGTGCGATCTTTTATCTGTTTTAAGTGAATTTTTGTTGTACGTATAATGTTGTTTCAATTTCCCAAGAAAACTTTCAAACGTAGTTCCATCTGTTGGCATATTTTCAAACTACATTTGTCGACGATGCCTGCTGATCTCGGATTGAGATTTCGAACTGTCAATTTCGGCGGTCCGAAATGAACTTAATCTCGATCTCCAGTCCAGCTCTGAACTCGAATGGTGCAACAGTTTTCAGTGTTGATCTTAAACACGATCTCAGATCGAGTTTCGAACCACGATGGTGCAACCTGCCCTTAAGCAGGGCTTTTAAAAGTTCTCAACTTATCGCGAATAGCCTATATCGACCTGTGCTACCACATATACCACGTGCCGTGCACTTCGACTGTTCCAGTGCTCAAGTGTATACGGGTACCTTGAGAAAAATAACATCATCATGTGGCGAAGCGTGTAGTCAGTCACGCACCGCCAGAGCCACCTATGCCCCTTCGTCGGAGCTGAGTGGTGAGGAAAGATATCTGCCGCTCTTAAGGTTGTAAGTAAAGCAACTGCCTATGGAGCACTGCACCCGACTATACATACAATGTGAAGAAATCATAACAAAGTAGTGCAGACACCACAAAAATTGTCAGAAAAGTGTGATTTATGCTGTATATGAAAGAAGAATGCATATATTGTGCTACACTATAGAATATTTTACTAAAATATACTTTTTAAATGTAAAAAAATCGATTAATAGTCTGTATTTTTGACAAAATTTAAGCGTATTTCCGTTCTGGATGCTTCAGAAAGAAGAATTTGCAAGGAAATCTTAGTCATGGAATATCATCATAATATTCACTATGATTGGGTGTAAGAAAACTGTAACAATAACGTAGGAAATAATTTCTATAATTATTTTTATGTACGTCCATTTGTCAGAAACATTTGTGGCTGAAACTGACGTAAATAAACTTAATTATAAAATTGATATGATAAATTGTTACTATGATTTTATTACACATTTTCACAGTATATATTATGACGCTCTTTCTTGAAGAAGATTCTCTTGCAAATTCTGCTTTCCGAAGCATCCAGATTGGACATGCCCTTAAATTTGTTTAAAAATGTAGAACTATTTTAATTGATTATTTTTTTACATTTAGAAGCATATTTGAGTAAAATATTTTGTAACGTTGCAAAAATTTACATACCTTCTTCTTTCATATACAGCATAAATCGCATTTTTCTGACATTTATTATTGTACCTGTACGACTTTTTTTATGAGTTCAAGTTGTATAGTCGGGTGCAATGCTCCATAGGCAGTTGCTTTACTTCAACCTTAACGTCGAGGTATTGAGAGCCGATTAGCGTGAAGTGAGGTGAGCGTGGAGCAGTGCCGGAATGCAAAGGTGGAGGAAACGGGAGATCCCCGAGAAAACCCTCCGACCAGGGGCATCGTCCGGCACGATATCCCATGTTCAAAAATCCGTGAGCCACCTCGACCGGGAATCGAACCCGTTTCGCCTCGGCGGGAGTCGAGTAGTCTGAACACTACAACCACCGCGGCCCCACGTCGGACTTGAAACACGCATCAACGCGCCGCTGTTTTCTTCTGTGGTGAATGTCTCTGGGTTTAATCCCTCAACTGTTCAAAACAAAGCAGAAGCTGTTGCTCCTCTTTGGTGCATATTGACAGTGAAGCCGCAATCTCAACACCACTGACACGTAGGGCCACCTGTTTTTCGCGAAAAGATTTCAGGGCACCTTGTACTCCACACCCTAGAGCTCAGATCCACTTTTCTGATTGGCTGAGTTTAACTGCCAGGTGTTGTAGGTGCCTGTCAGCGAATCACGGACACTCAGTGTTGGAGTTACCTAATTCTGATTGGCCCAGTCAGGTAAGGACTGGCTCCCGAGAAATACACGTGGCCAGTAACCAAACGAGAACTGCACATATGCCATAGGACATCGGAGTCTAGGCATCGCGTGAATCTCTTCACGAAAAACAGGTGGCCCTACTGATGCGACGTGAATAGTGCAAGCTTCATTCTGCCACCTGTTACACATTTCCACTTTTGTCGTGTCATCTTACACGAGTTCGAAGGATGCTTCGAATTTATTTTTACCGTATTTTTTAAAAGGTTTTCATTTGAATTGTCCCCTATCGTATTGGATGAAGGCTGTTTTACATGGAAACAAAATACTTTCTGTGGAGCCTTTTACTAGGATCGTCACAATTAGTTGAGCATTTATTGAAATCAACCTTTGGAAAATGTCACTGCCTCTACCTGCTTATATTTCAACGGATACACTGGGTGATATGCGCCCAGTGGTTGGTAACAAAGGAGGTAAATATTATTAAATACTAAGTTTGTTTAAACAAAAATTTTATACATATAAAATTAAGAATTAGCAACTGTGTAAAATATGTACTTTTAAAATAATTTTTATTTTCACTTGACCGATGAGTTATGCATGAATTTTAATATCCTATCATGGGAGTCAAGACTGGGCTCATGTTTTGCCTACCTATCAGGACATTCACCATATGTTTTGAAACGTCCGCATGGATTTCTCGGGAACGGTTCATCTGAGAATGTTTTCAGTCAGAGTACCCAGTTTCAATACCCGACGGTGACACTTCGATTTTCAATTTTCAGATAACTGATGGTTCTGGATCTTCTCGTACTACAGAAGGCAATAGAGCGCTCTAAATATGAATCAGTGAGAATTTCACTGTGTCAGCCCGTTAACTGATTAAACAGCCACTTCAGTGTATTTGACTAATAAATTAGTGAAAAAAATGCCAGATTTCTTTCAGTTATTGATTCAGTGAACTTTTCCACTGATTCGCCAGTCATTTTTGCACTGATTTGTCAATGATTTGTTTTTTGACTAAGGGATCAGTTAAACAGCGTGTAAAAATGGCCGTTAAACAAAGTGTCTCAAGTGTAATAACAATGCATAAATTAATAAAACCAAAACAATATACTTTATAAGATGTGTTTCGTATTTCAAAACAAAATTTTATGAGATAACATGAACATTCAGTCTTTCATTCCGTTGATGTCATAGAATCACCACAGAGCTCTCTTTGAAGGTTTAAACTCTATATAATGTGGTGAAAGTGCACTCATAATTATGTATTATTCGTTTTAACAATCCTAACGGTACCAATCAAGCCCAAAACAAAAAGAAAGGGCATACAGTTTAAAACTACGCGCTTTCGATGAAGAAGTGTAACACATATATTTTCCACTTTTTTGCTAACATGACTTGGTAGCTCAGATGGTAAGATAACGGTCTAAAAGAGAATCAGACAGGGTGTGTGAGTACAATCACGGCCAACTGTGGAAAATTTATTTCTTTATTCAAATGGCGGTCAATTGTGCAATACAAGTAGTAAACTATCGTAAATATGTCTTATTTTTCGTAATTATTAGACTAAATTCAATAAAATACTATATTTAATTCATTGCTGCAGTTAGCCGTCACTTATTCAATCTGTGAGATTGTTTCACTTCATTAATTCAATCAGTTGAGATTTTTTTCCACTGAAACAATCCGTTGTTTTCCACTGATTCTAAGTGGAGCCATTTTCACCGATTTGACTAGCTGAATTTCACCGCGAATCAGTTGTTTCCCCACTGATTCGAATTTAGAGAGTGAACACACTGCAGTGCCACAGAGTAGGTAAACACACAAAGGTGGGCAAAGTGCCGTCGCGTTATTTAGGCGTGCCCATTCACCGACTGGTTGAGATCCTCTGAGATGTATCATGTATCATTGGCTGCATCGTGTTGCGTCAACATTTACCTGTCGGCTGGCACGTTGCTGGCCAGTGACGCAATTTTCCCGCTTGAGTTCGCGGTATGGGCTGCCGTTCCTCTTCCTAATCCGTCAGTATTCTGTGGCGGTACCGTCGTGTCTCTAGCGCCGGGATTACGTAAACTTCGCGTAACACGCCTAGCGTTGCGTCTTCCCGCGTACGCATGGCGTGGTCTTTCAGGTGCCATGTCATGGTGCGTTACGCGAGCACGTTAACTTCGTGTGCTAAATCAAAATGTCGTCGAGAATTTTGTTGTTTTTCGAAGTGGCAAATTGTAAAATTAAAATTGTAAAGGCGTATCTATATCACTTTGATGCAGAGAAGAAAAAATTGCGAGTGCTGGCGTTCGCAATTTTGTAAGTCTCCAAAGAACTAGGTAGCCCATAACCGACAGAATGAAACGCGGCTGAGTAGTGGAAAATAGATAAGACTGGCACAATGGAATCCGGGATCAGAAATTGGAGATGTTCATACTCCGTCATTCCGGTCTCCCGGTGGCCATTTACCCTCGAAATTTTCTATTTTCCCTTAAAATCGACTAAATTACCCTCAAAATCCTCCTTTTTTCCCTCAAAATTTCCCTTTTTTCACTCAAGATTTCCCGTTTTTCCCTCAAAAAGCACCGATCTCCCAAGCTGCAAAAACGATCCCCCGAAAGGCACTTTTCAATCCATTGGAAGGATTTGGGGGGATCATTTTCGAGGGCACAGCATTGCATGCCATATCGTTTTTTTATAGACATAGGATATGCCAAATCGATACACAGGGTCCGGAGTCAGACCTGACCATCAGTCATCTTGGTTCTGCCAGCCATCTTGTCCACCATGTTAGATGTTGGTGACATTGACCTTGACCTTTGACCCTGACCCTGTTCTCATGAACATGAATGACCATAAACCAAAGAATTCGCAAAATTGTTCTAAATATTCCCAAAAAATTATAAAAACTGCTAAA
This sequence comes from Dryococelus australis, assembly GCA_029891345.1. NCBI lineage: Eukaryota > Metazoa > Arthropoda > Insecta > Phasmatodea > Phasmatidae > Dryococelus > Dryococelus australis. Next base: position 131,672,281 of record CM056999.1, read on the forward strand.
TATTATTTTCAAAATGTAAAAATTTTTATTACAAATTTATTTAAAAATGTTATGAAAATTAAAGTTTTGAATGTTTTGTCTTAGAGGAAAAAAGGTACTGGAACCGACCAGCAGCCATGTTATGACATTACCCAACTGCCCTGTTGAACCCAGGTGACCTTGACATTGACGCTATATCCGTGACCTTAGGTGGCCTTGAAATCAAAAACTCGAGAAAAAATCATAGAAATGAATGAATTCGTAAAATTCAGCAAGCCTATTATGTTACTGACTAATACCCCAACGTATATCCAGCAGACCTTGATTTTTGACCTTAAACTCTAAAAACCGTCAAAAATCCCAAAATGTTCCAAATAGTTTATAAAAATTAATAAAAAATGTTGTAAGAAATTATTTTTAAAAATTATTTTTAAAATTTACATTTCCGGAGATCCCCCACAGCACCATGTCCAGCAGACTACTTACCCTCCTCCAATCAATCACAATGTAATAACCTTTCCCTCCCCTACCAAAGTTTCACAATGGTTAATTAGTCGGCAGGCCTCATTCACCTCGTCCATACTCATTCTGTTGAATACACTCTACCAGACATATTGGTTTATTTCGTTTGTCATTTGTTTACTTTTTATAACCTAGGTAGCACCAATGTATTAATTTTCGTTTTCGTCACCAGGCGAGCTATTGATTTAGTCACCAGGTGGCAGCCATATTGGTTTACATCAACTTAAAATATAGGTGATGACATATTGGATTCTATCTACATCACTCAAGTGGTGCTAATTTCTCGATTTAGCCACCAGGCGAGCTGACGAAACCAACATTCGCTCATGCTCTGTCATGCCATGTTCACAATCTTTGAGTTCGTTTATTTCTTAGTTACCTTACTTTCATTGTCTGGCATTCCTTCATAATTTTGACACCACGATTAAGTCACCTGTACTCCACCCACCATCATACATTGTATTCGTGCTCTGCCATTCCACCTCTATTTAAAGCCTGCTGATTACTCGTTCCACATCACATCCGCAATCTTTGATTGTGCCCTATGGTCTTGACCTTCAACCTACGAAATCCATTTAGTTCCTTCCCCATGTGTGTTCACTAGAAAAATAACTGTGGTGAATTAGAGTAACAACAGTCCTGTAAAAATTTATGTAGGACCTCTCTTCGCCATATACTGCACTGAAGCACGTCTGGCAAGGCCCGACTCAACCTTCAACCCCATCCCAAATCACAGGGTCAAATTCTACCAATTCAACAACATGTTTTCATGTCTGTTGCATCGAACCTGCTTAAAAAGTATTATGATGACAATCAATTTTTAGTTTATCTATAGTTAACTTCAACATTATATCTTTATTGCCGTATTGTTGATTGCGCACACCTGACGATAGTTATACACAAGAAATATATTGAAGTACTAACTTTCAAATCATTATATTTTGACACGTAATTTTTTTGTTTATTTTTTTGTCGTGCTCGACTAGAGTGCCATCATGCAGTAACAAATAAAAAAAAAACAAGTAATCAAATTCTCTATAGCATAGAACTAAGCATGCTAGGGCAAGGTACAACATCAACACCAGCGAGAAATAAAGCATTTTCTTCTTTCATTAAAATGTAATTTACTTCAGACTGCAAATATAAAAACAGAATTCTCACATTCTTCACGACATTCACGTAGTGTATTTACAGAAGCATGCTCACTTTTCAAGCAGTGGATGTCATCTGCGTATACCCAGCTTAAAACAGTCTATGCTAACTAGCATCCAACCAGAACCCTTGGTCATATATTCTTCTTCTTCACGACGAAGCATTTCTTTCAAGGCTTCTACAACCCCCGGAATGCTATCACATAGTACAATGCTACGTTCGCAGCCTTGAATTCTCGCCGACTAGTGGCTTCATCCCAATGTTGTGACTTTTCGTTGGTGCACTCCAGACAAACATATTTTATGGGACCTTCTTCGACTTATTCTGTTAATTGATTGATTACTCTTTGCTTAATGTGGCCAAAGTATGTACATACATCTGTTTTTGTACATATAAAGTTATTCCCAATCACACAATATTTTTAATTTCCCTTGAATACTGATTGTTTAAGGTAGAATCCATTCGATGTGGTCTCTCCAGCAGCTAGTACAGGGCGTTTCTTAGCTGCGGAATTTCTACCTTAACAGTTCTTGCTATGCCTCTTCAGCTTATCACAGTTTGAACAGGCGTTTGCACTTCGCACTTGTTTGCATAGCACATGAAGGTACCTTCACACAAGTAGTTATTCCAAGCTTTCTTTCACCTTGTCTATAGGTAAATATCTCATCACAGTAACAGCAACGAAGCCTTGACGAAGTCATCGATTGCAGCACTGCTGCAGGTGACCCATCCGAAGAAGTAAATGCAGGGCCGTCCAGAGGTTCCTCGGGGCCCCCACTCCCTACTTCCACCTACCCTACTCGCCTCCCACCAAGGCGAACCGAGTTCGATTCCCGGCGGGGTCGCTCCAGGATTTTCGCTTGTGGAAATCGTGTCAGACAACGCCATTGGTCAGCGGGTTTTCTCGGGGATCTCCCGTTTCCCCCGTCCTTGCAGCCCGACGTTGCTCCGTACTCACCTCGCTTCACCCTTACCGACTCTCAAGACTTCGTTGTTAAGAGCCACCCAAATCTCTTCCCTCCCTCACTCCTCCTTAGGTCAGGCGATTCAACACTTTTCCATGGCAGTTGTAAGAAAATTCATAAACGTCTATTGCCTATGTATTCTTAAAACTGCGATGCATAACAGCCACGTGTGTTGGGAAATAAGGGACTCGGCAAAATGCAAGAAAACAGTTGTTAAGATATGGTTAGTAACTATTGTGGTGTATATCGCAATATAGCAGGCTTCGAGTTCTGCGACAGGCGTTTACGCTTCTATTTGAAGTATGCGTACACTTGCAATTACCTAAAACGCAGACGACTTGTTGTATAGCACAGAAATGACACAGAATCCCTAGTATCTTTGGATGAGAGAGGGGAGGGAGGCTCCTGCGCCAGCTGTCTACATAATTACGATGTTGTTTTAAATAGCTTTCAGAGGTGTTGCAAAGTGCACTGAACCTAAATATTCTCTAGCTAATTTGACCACCTGTCAATAAAACTCAGCAGAATCAATTATGTACACAACTGCTCTGTCATTCAGCATGGCAAAATTAATTGCATGCATTAGGAGTCCACACATGTTATTAAACCGCCTGACACAGAATTATTTTTATTTAACTAACAACTCCCCGTTTTTTTTAACTACTTAAGCTATATTACAATATTTGTGCATAGCTATTGTCATACCTAATAAAAATTAATCAAAGCTGGGTTATACTATTTGCGTCTTCTGCCTTTTCCGCCTGAAGTACAATGGTGTTTGTTGTAAAAAATATTACAACGTTAGCATTTCAACACATTTTTTCAGATACTTCCTCATTTTACAATATACTGCATGTCAAATATTTTGACAATATTGTAAATAATCCTACATAAGATTTTACATTTAGAGCTGATTTAGGTGAGCAGAGAGTTTAAGAGAAATTATTATTTATTTAATCAAGGATTAGTTACTTGTATCTTGAAATGAAAACAAAAATGAATTATCTCAGTATTGTAACGTCGGTCAGAAGGAACAAATTTATTACCAGCTTACATAAATGTATAAATCTTGCATTAACAGAAATTCTTGTAATAATGGTTAGTGCGTAAAGAGTAGTGCATAAGATTGTGGTTGAAAACCCTCTAAATCACAGGGTGGGTTTGCAATTGAAAGTTTATGTTTTAAATTATGACTTACGGCATGTAAAAAAAAACCTAAACTGGTTTAATGTGCTCATTCATAATATAACTTAATTGGTCGTGTGCTTTAAGAGGGGTAACTAAAGGATGGTTGGACTAACAAATGTCCAGGTGCCCACAACATGAAGGGGCCTACCAAGTCCTAGTGCATTTTTCTTCTCTTAAAAAAACAGTATTACCATTAGTGAGATTAGACACACAGGTATTCATTTCTACAATTATATCAATGGAATGTCAAATTTTTACCATCAAGGTTTTTTGGCTTATATATGTAGTCCTGTTAGGGGTGTTACGTTGTAATTGGCGAGGTTATGTTAAAGCATTTCATTCCTATGCTGCAACGTCTCTGCTTATGCAGTCTGATGTGACTGTGGTCAAGGCCAACGAGCAGCATGATGAAGAATGTCAAAAACTTGTAACTATATTCACTCTGCATTCATAACTCATCGACTCCACCTGTACACCTGCCTATTGATTCGTACTTGCACCTGGCAAACATAATATGAAATATACTGGTGCATTCAGTTTGAACTTCTTCGTACTCAAATAGAAATATGCACCGTCAGTACGACGAACTCTTTCAATATGAATGGTTAAGTGATCCCGAAAGTTTCTTTTTTTCGTGTACTGGATTTGATTAAAAAAAAAAGGCAACAGTAATCTCGTCTCAATGATTTGAGTGAAAGGATACCCAACTTTGGTGTGCCAGACCCCAAGACCGCAAAATATAAATATGCGACTGAAGAGCGTTTATTTTCCAATCTTATAATAAACTCCTAACAATTTCACATTTTCACTTAACTTAAGCACGAATAAAGTAACAATGCCCCTGGGAATTTAAATTTTACATACGGTGGCAGAAGAACACAAAATAAGCACAAAAGTAGACCTTAAGCAGGTCCTTCAAAGTGCTCAATTAACAGTGGAAAGCTAATGTCTAAGAAGCACTATGGGTTAAAAAAAAAACTCCTATACGTAAATTTACTAAGTTAACAACAGTGGCTAACAGCTATAAATACGGGTCCGGAGCCCAGCTCAAACAAAAACACGGCAGCCCGCAGCCGGCTCAGTAATTCGACCCAAGTCTGTCGAGCTGCAACTATACATGCAAACACATTTAACGAGTTATGGGACCTTCGGTTCGTGATCTCGTGACAGGCTTTCCGGGGGCATGTGAGAGATCAGCGGTGGAAAGTTTCTAGTCACGCCTCTGTGTGCGTTGTTGGATTTTCTTGAAAGTTACGAGGGGTTGCTTTATTTTAAATCTTCCGTGGAGGTGATCACTCAGAATATCACAGACTGTGGCGTTGGTGGAAAGAAGCACTAACACATTACAGGGGGAAATTATGTCATAGTGTTTATTGTTGTATTTGTGAATTAAATAAACAATGAGAAGAATCTCTGCTAGAAAATGCCCTCCTTGGATAATGATAAGCCTAAATGCTGGTTTTTATTTGTGATGTTATCATTCATTATTACCAATATGTAACGAGGACACATTTGTCACGAGAGGCTAGAAGTTATTCGTTAGCTAGAAATAAAAAACTATCATGTGAATTGCGATTCGTAAATAGAAAAGATGTGGTTCCGTTTGCACGATCGGCTATTACTACGTAATCCTCAAGACATAGTTTTTTTTTTTTTTTTTTTAATATAAACCCACTAGTGAAAATTACACGCGCGTTTTAATAAGTGCATGGAATTAACTCAAAATTTTCGCTTTATTATAGCAAAAACACAATGTGTTCAAGCTAGCTCGATACATCTAACAAGACAATAATGAACACCAGGCATTGGATGAACGGATGAAACAAAATCACCCCTCAATTACAGCATAATCTATCATTGTGTACTGTTTATATAGGTATAAATTGAATAAAATACACGAAACACTACAAATTTACAATGCTCAAAGACCCGGGGAATATTTTTAATTCATAATTAGTAGGTTCACATAATAAAAAATATATTTAAAAACCAGGAACTATGGTATACTGACTATGTGAGGAAGTATAGGCTTATCCTAAATATCTAAATCCGCATACTAGTTATTACGCTTCCTTTACATAATTTAAAAAAAAAATAACACAACAGCATGAAAATTGGCAAAATGAAACATTTGTGTAAAATACTGAAGAAATTAACCAGTTAGTTTAACCACTAACAGCTCTGTTTAAGAATACGCCGTTATTCTCCAAGATACATACTTGAATTAACTAGAAAATAAGAAACTAACCAAAATAGGTTCAATCAGTAGCAAATACACATTTGAATCCAGCTATATATTGAACCACGGAATGAATGTGATTACTAAATGCAAGAGCATTAGATAAAAATATGAATAACAGATAGAGCAAAAAAAAAAAAACTTACCACATTTACGTTTTGCTATTGGTGTATTTTCCAACTTGTACCAATCACAAGTCGCGTTCCACTGACTATCTCTCTGGAATAAAACTCTGCACTAGCGACTGCCCAACTGATAGTACTACTTGCCGATGACGGTTGGATTGGGATTTTATGACCCCTCTCAATGTAACGTCTGCACACAGAACAACAGAGGACAGGCACCCTTACCCCCCCCCCCCAGCCCCGCCTTTTCCCAACGGAAGAACTTATTTGCCACTGGGTTTGTCCAGGATGGCATGGCGCGGTTAAGTCAGTCAGTGAACACTGATGCTCAGAATATTTGTTTGATCACAAGGGTAGATCAATATATATATATATATATATATATATATATATATATATATATATATATATATATCCACCTAGTGAAGGTGCTCACGATGTGGGGCCCGGGGCAGAGTGTACCCACCTGCCCCCCCCCCCCCCCTTTTCTGGGCGGGCCTGAGTAGATGGCACTGTCGGTGTCATGCCTGAAGTCGTCGATAGCTGAACTGCTGTAGGTGGCCCATTCTAAGAAGTCAATGACATTCCCGAAGAAGTCGATTGCGACACTACTGTAGGTGACTCATCCGAAGAAGTCGCTGGCACTGTCAGCATCATGCTTGAAGAAGTAGATGGGAGTGCAGCTGTAGGTTTTCTAGCTGGACCCGCAACCTTTGCCACCATAATATTTTATAAGTGCTTTCACAAGCTCAGACGATATATCTTTCACGTCAACTGCTGTCAAACTAAGCATTACAACTGACCCCCAACTGCTTATAACACACCCATACGCAAGCCAAAACTGCACTCTAAATTCTAATCAGTGGGAAACCACTGATTGTTTCAGTGAAAAATCTCCACTGATTGAATAAGTGACGGCCAACTGCAGTGGCGAATTAAAAAAATTTTCGGAGGTGGCTGGGATTGAACTCACACACCCTTTCTACTTCGCTTTTCGCCTGGTACCTTACAATTTTTGTTGTTGTAGTTGTATTTATGTGACATTGTCGAGCTCAAGTTAGACCGACTTGCTGATTCCCAGTGCCACAAGCGAACTGAAAATCTGCCGCGGAGGGGCCGGGTTGCGAATCCACGACACCATCCCTCGACTACAAGTCGGCCACCCTACCCCTGAGCTGTAGGGGTAGAGCACAAGCTGAGCTATAAATTCAAGTTGAAAAACGAGAGGGAAATAAACGCATTATAAATCTTGTCGAAATCTTGAAGATATGAATTCTTTGCCGTTACTTTTCGTTTTTGTTTTGTTGGTAGCGTTAGGGTTGTTAAAACGAATATTATATGTGAGTGCACTCACTTTAGCACCCTATATGTAGTTTAAACCTGCAAACAGAGCGGTGTTATGATTACATGAAAACAAAATGAAAGACGTAAAAACGGAATGAAAGGCTAAAAGTACATGTTACCTCGTAAAATGGTGTTTTGAAAGACGAAATACATTGTAGAAATTTTTTAAATTTGTTTTATTAGTTTATTAGTTGTTATTTCACTTGATACACGTTGTTTAGCAGCCATTTATAAACGTTGCTCGATGGTCATTTTACACACTGTTTAACTGATCCATAAGTAAAAAAAAAACACTGAAAAATAGTGAAAAAAGACTGATGAATCAGTAGAAAATATCACTGAATCAATAAGTGAAATAAATCGGGCATTTTTCACTGATTCATCAGTTAAATTCACTGAAGTGACTGTTTTATCAGTAGAGCTAAGGATTTTTCGCGAAAAAATATGAGTACACGTTATAGATTAATACTATAAGCACCCAACAGCAGTTTGTCTATTGGCATTTTTTTGCTGTCTGCTTGTGAAGGCGTTTTAATATTTGACCGGGCCATTATGAGTTTGGCAACATCGGCACGCCTTCGATGTGATTTGTGTGCAGACAGCTAACACGTATCATAAAGTAATTCAGGCAATCAAGATAGGGAAACGACCCTACAGTGTTTTGAAGTGTAACTTGTCTTGGAATCTTTTCTCGAAATATTCACTACCTCTATGAATCAGTCAGATACTGTTGATTGATTGAAACAGTAAAATTCTCACTGATTTTAATTTAGAGTGTGGAGCCACGGAGTTAAATAGGAAATTCAATAATATGCGTTGTTCACGGCAAAGTGAGCACTTTTGAAATGAACCTTTGAAAAAGGTCACTGCTCCTACCTGCGTATATTTAACAGGCACAACGACTGACAAGCGCCCAATAAAGTTGGTAACGAAGGAGGGAAAGTAGTTCCTTACTTTAAATTTGAATTAAAAGTGTTAAATATTTTGAAACACCGAAATTATTTATTTTGATTTGATTTTTATGCATACAAGGGTAGAGAATTAAAAAATTTGTAAAGTATTTACTTTCTTAATAATTTCACAGTTTTACATTATTGACGCATACATTAAATGACCAGGTCAATGGCAATGTTAATTCTACATATGCCGGAAGAATACACAATGTACATACAAGTACATCAGAAGCCTTTGAAAAATGCTCGCATTACAGCTAACATCCTTTAAATATATTATTTATCAATGCATCAATTTTAAAGATAAATGTTTCAGGCAAAAACAATTAACGTGGCTTTCTCAGGGGCTACTGCCAAGGTAAGAAATTTTCGAGAAAAAAAAAACTCAACATTTTTTTTAAATGTATATTTTAATGTTAAACTTTAGAAGAAGAAAAAACTTTTCTCTGACGCTTTCACTTTGGCTCATATAAAATTGTTCCATCGACTTTTTTACTGTAGGAAAGACTGAGGCCCTGTTCCAAATAGCAAGAAATGCGCACTCTCATGCACTCGAGCGAGTGCAAGTGCGAGTGAGAGTGTGTGCACATGGATGCTCTCTATCCGTGTTCGCTACAACCGCCATTCTTTTGTTTGTTTTCTACATTACTGACAACAGTAGAATACACAAGAACAAGTATTTTTTCACTGTAAAGTACTTTCAGTAAATACTTAATATATGTATAAATTCGGAAATTATTAATTGATAATTTAAAAATAAACTGTGCAAAAATCCCAAGCTAAAACTGTCGTTTTCAGATCAAATTTACACCTGGCTCTTTTCATACATTACTATCATACCCATCGTGGTCCCTACTAATCAATCCATTGTTAATTGAAATGTAAATATTTATGAATATATATATTTTTAAGTAAATATTATTTTGTTCATGCAGAATAACAATCGATTGCAGACAGTATCGATTATTTTTTAAAGTGCGAGGGACGATAGTTCCATAAGGAGGGATTGCGAGAGCGAGTGTGAGTGCTGGCTATTTGGAACACAACCTCGGACTGACTGTTTATCTTAGGTGGCAGCGCTAATTAAAAAAAGGGGGGGCTCTAAATCAAAGTCACCTACAAGCCCTAATCTACAGTCATTTATAAGAACAAATTTCGTTTTAGTTTCTTCTCTTACTATAAATACCCTATTTTGGCTTAATTGCTGATGTTTGTGGACAATCAGTTGACGCTGACATTAATTTATTTACTAACGCTGTACGTCGATCACGTGATCTCAGTGTTCAGGGGCTAAGGCCCTTTTCAGTGTGCAATTAACACGAGCTGTCGGACAGGTTCTAGTAAAAAAAAACACACAACATTTCCATTTATTTCCGAATAATGCTGCCCTGTGCAGCTTGATGGCAGCGAACGCCACAATTGGGTTTCATATTAGTGTCAATTATGACGGACAGTGTACTTTTCTTCCGACTTTTCTATCACGAACGACCTCTGAAATCAATGATAACATTAGCAGTAAATACATATAAAGACTGTTTGGGGTGAAATGAACACTTTTGAAAGGTCTGCTCACGATCTAATTGTATGCACGTTGTGTATTCTTTCGCCTTATGTAAAATTCACATTGCCGTGAACTTCATGACTTTATTCATATTTCGGTCGATTAAAACTGTGAAATTATGAGAAAAGTGAATATTGTGCAAACATGCTCAATTTTACACTTCGATTAAAGAAAAAAAACAGAAAGGGAAAGATGTTATTTAAATCATCACAAATGGTTACCTAATACTTTTTATTCGACGTTAAGATATGGAAGTACTTTCTAACCTACGTTACCAACTCTATTGGGCGAATGTCACTCAGTGCGTCCATTGAAATATATGCAGCCAGGGGCAGCGACTTTTTTCTAAGGTTCATTTAAAAATGCTCACTTTACCGTGAACAGCCTTTAGCAAATTATCACCGCTTTCTTGTAAATGTTACGACGTTGTACCTCAGCTAGGGTTAGCATGCCTTCTCTATTGCCCAAAACATATCATTTAATTTAAATCCTGAAAACTTCGAGAGAAAAAAAAAAGTGAATTTTAAGAGAAAAAATTAATTGTGTAAAAGTATGTATAATTTCTTTTCTTACTTCGCATTCAGTAGGACCTCACTCAATACACTAGTATTAAAATTTTCGTCACATAAATTAGCTGATTCTTGTAGTACTCTAGGTACCATGCCGACTAAAATTTATACGAAATTGAGTTATTAATACTTGTTTGGAAAATTACGGCTATCAAATATAGAGCAGTGTTCCTTAGTTTCCATGAATTACGTTACTTCTATTAATCGTAATTTTATTGCTCGCTCTTAACATAATGTGCCATTATTGTTTTGTTCTTCAGTTTGATACTGTTTTCTGTTTGCATAGCATTTATTCATAGAGTATAACCAACCCGTTATTTAACAGGAACAGAAAATTCGCGAATTCATTTTAGAACAAGCTGGAGTTCAAACATGTGAATTTTTTTTTTACGTTGTCAGTTGGACCATAGTTCGTTATTAGACACGCCCACGTGTAATATGAGCCAGTTATTTACCTGGAAGAAACCAAGCATTGACTCCTGTGTCACCTGCTTTGGCATAAGAATTACTGCTCACTGGGGCAACAGCCAACGAACAAATACCAGTTGTCTCGAAAATACATATGACATGTACAATTGTCAGTTTAAATGAGACGTAGTAATAAAGGAATAGTTAAACCAACATAGTGGAGTATCCGTTGGTAGTGTCGGATCACCTTTTACGCATTTAATTGAAATATAACAGAGAGAGTAACTTTGTGATAAAGAATGTGTCATAAAACATACATATTTACTCGTTAAATACTCATTGGGCGTTACGGAAACAAACTTATTTGAAGACGAGAACTCGTGTACACGAAGTTGCAGTTGATATTAAGTAGGGCTGTTTAAGCGTGAGGAAGCACTGACGGCCCGAGCCCTAGAGGGCACAGGGTACAATTGGCACTGACATAAAATATAGGTATGGGCCTTAAATATGCAAATGTTAAATATTGGCACTACAAACCTTACGCGTTACACACATGTGCCAAAAGGCCGTAAGCCTTTAATAAAATTATATTTAATTATACACCACGCAAACACATTAAATGTTGTCGTCGCTTGGTTTGCGGCACGAGTGGGGCAGCAGTGTCAAGCTCGGGAATTCCTTACGACGTGAACGCCCGCGATCTATTTGGGCCATAAACTTGTAGAGACAATAAGTTGAGATTGCTGAACGAAGGAGACGAGTGTGCGAGTAATCAAGCAAGCTCGCGAATCGGGCGACTTTCCTCGCGGCGTAGTTAGCACAGGCCCGACTTGACCACTGCGTCGTCCAAGTATGTTGGGCACGCTGCGGCTGCCCGCCACGCAGCGACGTTAACACGCCTCTCGGCGCAGGTAGGAAATTCTTCAGAATAATTAACACGTCCCGCACTGTTCTGCCAGGCATTAGTCAATAAAGGATGTTCACGATAAAGTGAGCACTTTAGAAACAAACCGTAGAAAAATGTCACCGCTCTTACTTGTACACGTTTTAAGGGACGTACTGAGTGACTTACGGCCAGTAAAGTTGGTAACGATGGAGGGAACATAGTTCTGTATATATAACCGTCGAATAAAAAGTGTTAGGTAACAATTTATGATAACTTAACTAATTTATTTCGCTTTCCTTTTTTTCTTATTCGTCGAAGTGTAAGAATTAGAACATTTGTGAAATTTTTACTTTTCTAATAATTTCACTAGTTTCATTTGAACGACGCATGAATAAAGTGATGAGACCCGCGGCAATGTTAATTTTACGGAAGGCGGAAGAACACACAACGTGTATAGAAGCAGATCTTAAGCAGGGCTTTCGTAAGTGCTCAGTTTATCGTGAACAGCCTATATCGTGCTTCGCTCCCGCATAGTTCATTTAGACGGACGATCACAGTTTTACATGTAGTGGATACAAAAGTGACGGGATAATCCAGCTCGTTACCGAAACGTGTGCCGCGCACGCAAATGCCAAAGCAAAGCATATTTCCCTGGCGTACACTTCGATACGCGCTCCAAACGACCGCTACTCGAACAACATTCAAAACATACAAAGAGTATCGAATGTCACATTAACAGCCATATGCAAATCAAAATAAATATTTACATTACGCCAAAAACTATATCGTATATAAAATTGATAATACAAGTGACAGCGATATAATTGTGTCTAACGATAATAACAGTTTATATAAAATAATCAATAAATGTTTCAAAGAGTATCCAAATAAATAAGTCACACCAAAAGGTGTTGCCAACCGTCCCATTTTGCGACCAAATCACAATAGTGACGATCAAATCGTCATAACAGCCAACTCCGCTAGTCGCCAGATACATCTATTTTGATGCACGTAGACCCTGCATCCAGCGGGAGCGACATTCGGGAGTTGTTATTCTCTCCTTAATTATTTCAGTAACATGACATGGGACGTAGTTCTCCACCATTCTTACTGTAACGCCGTGAATTTCAATAGTTAAGATAGGGCATTCCCAGGGTAGTATCCACAACATCTTCGAATTTTCTTACCAAACTTCGTAATGAAAATGTATGACCAGAAATAAAAAACCAATGCTAGACATGACATGGACTGCTACTTGACGAATATTTCTATAATTTTTAGGGTTTCAAATATACCTGTATTTTCCCATGTGGGACTGAAATTATTAAATAATTAGATAATGTTTGATTACGGTTACAGATGTGACACTAATCCTGTTAGAAAAATAAGTGGGATTTAGAAATAACTGTTAAAATGTTCCCTATGTAATGACTAGCTTGCTTTTTAAATATTGACTCCAAAAATTAAGTTAATTAGGAAAATACATAAATCCAAGATAGCCACGATACTTCCCTCTTAGGCCATAGAATATTTATAACGATATGTTCTATAATGTTATTTCAAGACGTAGTAGTATTTTCACGTATGTAATTTTTGATTGGAATCGTAATTATTGCATTTATTATGTTAACTATATATTTTTAAGATTTATTTCGTTTTGCAACATATTTATGCGTATTTCCCGTTCGTTTGAAGTTGATTTGGTTTAGAAGGTCTTAGTTACTGAGCAAGTTGTTGATCCGTTGCCATAGCAACATCGTGACCTTGTAAGTAATTTAGCCTCTAGCGTTCTTGGGATTAATTGATTTATGGAAGGCGCCTTTAAGCTTTCTTGAAGAGCTTAAGCCATCGAAGTTTTCCGACGGTAGGACTCTGACCCGAGTGGTTTCAGCCTTCAGGACTTCAAATTATATTTTGGTTGGCATTTACCGAAGGCCGTCTAGATGGAGACGAAGATGCATGAGCTTATATAGTGAGGATAAGGTGTGTACGGCTGACATCAGCGTAATTTGACAGGTAATTGTAATACGAACTACCATGTTATTGTGGAGTGCTTGAGACTGTATCTGGAACTACGGGCCCAAGAGCCCATTTCAGGGAAGGCCTCTAGCCGATGGCTTCCAGCATTCAGGGGAAAAATTCTGCCAAGAACAAGATCCACGAGACTATCCAAAAATTCCTAATTTTGACGTATTAATTTCGACATACTTTTTTTTTAAAAGAAGAGATGCCGATTTAATGGTTATTCAAACAGTTTCTAAATGCCATAGTGGATTTAAGCTTAACTGTTTCCAACAAGTTTGAAACCACAGATAATCTTGCACAAGTTTAATGCACTACAATGCGCTGGTTTAGGAAAGAAACATTCTAATTGCTTTTCAAGTTTTAAATTATTTTTCCAGGCCTGAATCTAACTGAGAATTCCGTTCACGCGAGGGTCTAGCGTTGCTGAGGACACTAATTAAAACTTTTATTTCAATTTTTTTTTATTTGGAGCAACGCACTCTTAATGAAACAATTATAATTTTTCATTCGCACATAATTTTGAATATTATATTGCAAATATTCTGCTGAAAAGATTTTTAATTGAATATATCTATTGTGTTTCTGAAATGTCTCTGCTCTGTAAGTAAGGAACTATTGCAGATCTTGGTGCAGTACAATAATTTATCTAGAATTCACCCAAATTTCTCACTTTCGAGCAACAATTTTTCAATCTCTTCTTCGAACATGATTAATTTCGTCAATCTCACCCCCAATATCAAGATAATTTGACCCAAATCTTCATTCTCAATTACACACTTTAAAAAAAAAATACTTTGTTCACGCGTTGATCAGTGGTCCATTTTCAGGGTGAATGAGGCTAAAATTATGGTCAATAAGGCAAATATTTAAATTTATTTTGAAAAGCCAAATCAATTATTCAAAAATAATATCACAAGGCAAGTATACAAATTCTTGGAATTTCTTCGAAAATATAATGATTTAGTTTGTAAGTGAGTCTTTAAAGAACCACACACAAAGAGTGGACCCAGGTTGAAAATGATTTTTTATTTTGACCTTAAATATTATTGATGTGGAGTTGCGCTTTGAAAAATTTGACTGGGAGTTAGAAATTTGTTTGAATTTCGCTTGAAATTGTTTGTATTTTAGTAAATTATCGAGTTGCGCCAAGATCTGCAAATACACCTCTACTTTTACAGTATTTTCGGTAGTGTTCTGGTACTTCCTAGAGGTATCCCTCCCTGGGTGTTGTCTCTGTGTTTTATCTCGTACATAATCCAGCCTTGCAACGAGAGCAGTATTCATCTACGGGTAAGGTGTGCATCAACTTTGCTTGTGTTCACTCATTCGTCTTGATGACGCTTACATTAAAACTCACCAGAATTAGAGCAGTGTGACACTACTTCCGGTAATTTTCAGTACACACAATACAGAATAAATTCGGCAATATTAAAAGTATTTTCAACGCTTTAATTCTAACACTTCTAATCTGAGCGTGCCTCTGAACGCCTTTGCGTGCGTTATACTACATCGCCCATCACACACATGTTATTACGCAGAACGTTTAATTACCTTCCTACAAGCAACGTCGCCGACGTCAACTAAACGCTGTTCACGATAAAGTGAGCACTTTTGAAATCAACCTTAGAACAAAGTTACTGCCCCTACATGTAAATATTTCAACGGGCGCAGTGGGTGGCATGTATCCAGTAAAGGTGGTAACGATGGAGGGGAAAGTATATTAACGTCGAACAAAAATATTTTTATGTAACCATCTGTGATTACTTAAATTATTTCTCTCGCTTTCTGATTTTTCCAATGCATCGAAGTGTAAAAATGAGCAGAGTTGTACAATATTTACTTTTATAATAATTTCACAGTTTCACTTGCCCGGCTGCCCCTTGCAGGCTCGGCAACCAAAAGTTCGATGCGAAGAACACTCACCTCAGTTTACCACACTTACTTGAGACCAGTGACCATTTGTCACACTCTGGAAATTACGCAGCTTATTTTCCATAAGGACATGCAGAGATTATGCAGAATTAAGTTATCAGTGAAAGCGAGGAAGTGAAAACAATTATTCATGCAAATAAGAAAATACGTCAGACTGCATAAAGTTTCCGGGCCAAATTATTTTATTTCAAATTCAGTTTCTTAATTTAATTTATATGTATTCTGACTGTAAATTGAACTAATTAAAAATCCTGAATGGCAATAGCAAAGTGTTTATGAAAATCATTAAAATTAGCACTGCCGATAGGAAGTAGTCAGACATAACGGTCAATAACAATACCCTTATTAAAAAAAACGTATACTAGCCTGACGAGTCAGTTTGTCACTTCAAAAAAATCACTGAATGAAAACGCCTGAAATTATTACTTGAAAATTAAACTTGGTTCAGCTTAGTAGTAGAATATTAAAATCTCTGTCTCTCAGGTTTAAATAATGGTTACAATTTTGCTGGTTCTTAGCTGTTAAAAACGCCGTGCCAACATGGCGTTGTGTAGAATGTTCTATTACGAATGGCCGCTCTCTTAGGTCTATACGACGTGTAGACTAAACTCGTAGAAAAACTAGTAGTGTAGAAAAATAGTTCACTTGTAGGATGATACAATTTATAGGATAATCAGAAGGGATCTCAGGAAAATGTATAGTAGTGTTCAAACTTCTTAGAGTTAAGGTGTTTCTTAACGTGGCTTACAGCTCACGGAACGTCACAGCGTCTAACTGACCTAAGCTCCTAAACAGCTGCTTACAATACGGAGGGGCTTACAGCACATTTCTCTACGTAGAAACAAAACAATATTAATTAAGCAAGCAGTATAAACTAAAACAAACTTATATACTACTTAAAATACCTATGCTACGTCCTACTTCTGGACATGCGTCCTGGCTTAGATCTTAACCTGTTGAAAGATGGCGGCAGATAGAGGGAGAATATAACCTAAATGAACATGTCTACCATATATATATATATAAAGTGTAGAAATTATCAGTTTGGTTAATGTATACTTTTCTAATCATTTCACAGTTTCACTTGCTTGGCGCATGAATAAAGTGATGAGGCCCATAGTAATGTTAATCTTAAATAAGGGAGAATAATACACAACGTACATACAAGTAGATCTTTAGCCGGGCTTTCAAAAGTACTCATTTTATCGTGAATAGCCTATAGTTAAATGTGTTTCCGTGCCAATCGAGACGAGCAATCGCCGCCAGTGGCTCCATCGCACCAATATCATACCCTCGATGTAAGCGATGACGACTCTCAGAAAAACCAAATCCACATACTCAGATCAGAACAATTTTACTATCATCTACAATAATGCTGGCGATATCACTTTCATACCATCACCCTCTACATAGCATTGTCTGATCACTCAACCACGAAAACAACATGATTCGTAGAACCAGTTTCGATTTACTGTCGCGTTACCAACTCTACAAGACCACCCAACAATCACTTCCGGATTCCTGCGTAATACTAACCCAACATAAATCAATGAGAACACGATTTTGTCACAATGCAGGCTTTCGTGCACCAAACCTCCCCGCCCACAACAATGTTAAAAATTGGGTTTGGCTATTTTGGGGACATGGACATTTGTTTTACGTGAATACGTCTACGTTGACGCGGCCGGGCGCCCCGATGTTTATTTTACGTTCCCGGCACCGCTTCACTCCATCATATGAGGTTTTATGGGTATCACTGGATTGCTTTTGAGATGCTCTTTCCAACGATATACGATTTCTGTATTTCGACTTGGCTTTTTGACGAGTGTAGTTCCGAAATTGTGTTGTTTTCTTAATTTTTACATTAAACGCATACAATTCGTCATAACCACACCACACAAATGTTTTTATACACGCTATCGATTTATCTTGAAGAGAGCTGCCGTTTGAAGCCTAAACGAGCGTCGTAGCTTCTCATAGTCAAAATTTATGCAACGCGAACATTTATGAGACGCGGCGAAACGAACTCAAAAATGCGTTCCCCCCTTCCCCCCCCCCCCCGGGATACTTCGCAGTCCTCACTCAAAGAAAATTATTCTTTGATCCTTTGGCAATCGATTGGTGTAACTGAATTTTGAATGTAGACGATAGATTCGGAGATGTACGGTAATGCCAAACTGTATCCCTTTTGAAATCATCGGGTTTTCTGGATTGCCTCCTACTATGGTGGCAAATTTAAAGATGTATTCACGTCAAAACAATTCCGTAATTTTACGGAACGCGAAAATTTAGATCCGTAAGGCCGAAAAGTACTAATATGTACCTAGATGATTATTCTACTGTGTCAAAATGAATATAGTATTTGAAATTCCCATTTGACAAGTCCTGCATATAGGCCTACAGAGTGTTAGGAAATTAAACGTCCAAATTGCTAGATGTGATTCCTTATGAAAAATAAGGGGGGAAATGTACAGGACTTTGTATACCTAACCGGAATATTAAAGGAGATATGAGCCTGTGAAAATTGGGTTTTTGAAAACGTATTTTCGCTTAATGCCTTGTGCTTTCTGCCAGCGGGAGGGATGGCGGCGATTTACCTGCAGTGCGTCCCACACGATCGAATGGGGCAGGCCCATTTGGCGCGCTATGGAGCATGTACTAGTGGAGCGCACGTCGTCGATGTGCTGACGTATCACTTCCTCAAGACGCACGAAGAGGGGACGGCCAGCAATACGCATGTGTCTCTGAAACATGGAAAGTGAACGTCACCTTTCTGCTGCAGACTTGAAATAGACGAAGTGAGTCTAATGCGTCGAAGCAGACAATAAGTATTTCATTCACGTAATCATAAGCATTTATTTTGAACAAAAGAATAGAAACCAATTATAAGACAGACTTTGTATATACAAATTGTTTTAATTATTAACTATGCATAACGTATTTATATTTACACAATTTTTATATGTTTGATTAGAAATACAGTATAATTTAAATTATTTTGTTTATTAGTATGTAAGCGTTCAATATAAATTACAGTCACATTTGAAAACAACTGAAACATATCATCTATACTACTAAATAAAATAGAAGTGTGTGTGATTTTCGAATTTTCCACTCATAATTATTTTTTCATATAATATAATTGATAACTAAGCCATATCTAATGTTAATTTTTTTCGAGTCTGTCTGTCCAAATGGATCTAACTCAAAAACCACTGAACGTATTGACATCGAATTTACACAGTCTATAGATAATAACACCAGGACCAACATAGTCTTTGTTTCGTCGAGATATCTCAAAGAGTTCCTAAAAAAAAATGATCAAGGATGTAAATAGGTAGTGGATTAAGCTTTTTTAGGATTGATTACTGCATAAAAATGGCAGTGTAAAAAAAATTCCTCATATCTCCTTTTTTTTTGTCTATTGGCTGTAAACCTTTCCTTCCAAAAAGCCGTAGTGGCCCAGTGGCTAGACTTATTCCAAGTGGGGCCGCAGTAACCCAGTGGATATATCAAGTGGAGCCGCAGTAGCTAAGGGAAAGAGCACCCAATAAGAGAGCCGCAGAAGCTCAGTGGCTAGAGAACCCAATAAGGGTGCAGCAGAATCTCAGAGGCTAGAGAACACAATAAGGGTGCTGCAGCTGGTCAGGAGCTAGAGCACCCATTAGTGGGGGAGAAATAGCTCAGTCGGTAGAGAACCCAATAGTGGGGCCCCAGCTGGCCAGGGGATAGAGCACCCAATAGTGGGGAAGAAATAGCTCAGTCGGTAGAGAACCCAATAGTGGGGCCACAGCTGGTCAGGGGATAGAGCACCCAATGGTGTGGCCGCAGTATCTCAGTGGATAGAGCACCCAAAAAAGGGGGGTGTAGTAGCTCAGAGGCTATAGAAAACAATAAATAAGTGTCTAGATCAATTCAAAGTCCTAAATATCATGCTAACGTAAAACATGTACGGAGCGATGGCAGGGTGTAATTTAATAACTCCATTAAACCTAAAAGACGATATATTATTTTAAAGATACAAATATTCAGGAAACTATGGTGGGCTTTATTTTAATAACTTTACAAGAATATCGTACTAGCGAAGTCGACGAGTCAGCTAGTTGTAAATAAGTTTTGTCACTTTTAGTGCTGTCTAGTGTCTACAGTGCAATTAATAGTATATAAGTGCTACTGTGCGAATTACTTTAAAAAATTAATACTATCTGTACATTTCAAGTTCTGTAAATTCTTTCCCAGGGCAGGACAATGTAGATTTTCGCCCACATGCGTAATTAAATTATTAATCTCAAACTAACGCAATCTTTTCTGTTGTCTTCTTGCAGAAATCCTCAGTAGTTCTGTGTATAAAGTTATCCAATTAGCACCGGCAATAAAAAAAACACTGGTTCGAGTCACCTATACAGCGAACTCGGCAAAAACGGGCTTATTTGCCGCCTTAAGCAAGGTCCCAATGACTATGGAACGTGGTTCGAAACTGCGATCTTAAGCAGCGACGATGCAACAGAAATATTCAATGTCAAGGAACACGAAAATAGGAATGCCCTCGTGAAGACAGTCTTGGTTTGCATGTGCTTGGCGCGAGCTTGATCATTGTTCATGAAATGTAAGTGCGAACTCAATACACCTATTAAGATTGTCTTTACAAATCTAGTGCTCAAAATAGGTTTATGACTACCGCCCTTATTGCCGCCCGTATCGCTCCCTTGCTTCTAGGAATTAAAAAAAAAAAAAAAAAACTCCCTTGCCCATGTAGATACTTTAATGGTGTTGGATATTAAAAAGTTAATAATTATATGTTTGTATCAAACATTGTTCAACTTGTACGCAGTGTCCTATGTGATATCATTTTCCTCGAATAAAATATTTTTACTCGAATATAAAACCTCTTCGTTTTTGCTGCTGCTATAATAACATATACTAATTAAGTTGTACAAATGAAAAAAATTTACTAAGTAAATTAATGCCGTGAACTACCAGTGACACGTGTGTAATTACTTAATAGTGGGCCGTATACTATACATAAAATAATTGTAAAATGTGAAAAATTTTTCGTATAATTTTAATATTTTTTAAAAATACATTAAATGATAACTGGTGATAGGTGAAGCGGTAGTACACTACATTAGTTTATGTAGTAATATTTTTTTTTCATTTGTTCAACTTATTTAATGTTTTTTAGGCACCCAGCTGCAGTTAAAAAATAGAAAAATTTGGATTTGATACCAAATTATTGAAAAAATATGAAGTGAATTTTTTTTTTACTCGAGAAAAATGATACTACATACAATGCGTACAAGTTGAACAATGTTTGGTACAGTCATTAAATTATTTACTATTTTTGTATCCAGCACCCTTAATTGCGAAATTTGAAACCAAATAATTTCTTGGACTTGAATTTCCTCCCCGAACCGTTTCTTGCCTCGGCCTGAAATAACCTTCGTAGGATGACTTGGCTCTTCCTTGAAAAATTCGTCCGATGTACCGACGTAGGAGCCTGACTCACTCGCGCGCCACACGTTTTCACTGCTCTGTGACTCTTCAAACTGTGAATGTGGACTGGGACGTCTGAAGTCAGCTTTAAGCGACAGTTCTAATTCATCTAGTGGCCAGTATTTCCTGCCGTGATTAACACGTCCTAAAAAAATAGCATTCAAATTTCATAGTAACATTTCAAGAACCTTAGCAATTCACTGAGTTATATAATCCTCTTGTAGGCCTATCCATTGTGGGATTTCACTACGTGACTCAAAATAATTTAACGTAAAATATAATCTTAAAATTATAGTTAATAGTGTAAAAAAATGTATCACTTTTAAATTATATCTATAATCTATACATAGTTTAAAACAAAGTCGCCCGGCCGCATGTGTCTGTATATTCGGCTAAGACTTCTAAACTTTTTCATGGATTTCCATGCGGTTTTCACCATCATTTAGAGAACTCCATGAGGAAGGTTTAGGTATATTATAATACATTAATATTTAATGTAAGGATAGTAGAGAAACGTAGACGTTTTATAATAAAGTCGCTTTACGGGCGCTTACGTGGCTTACACTGACTAAACCGTAACAGACACACCAAATAATGTATTTCGGAATTTTGGCTCTCAAAAATATCTACAAAAACGTCAGTGACACCATACGATTATCTTTTAAGGATGACCCACAATAACCATTTTTTTCTTTTAGTGGTTCACTTACGAAGACTTTGTGAACAACACAGTATTAATCCTATGTTAGTTTCCTGAAGCATTTATTGTATATACTTGATGTAAACCTAAACAACGCCGTATTTGTAAATTGCACCCGAGCGAGGCCGGGGCGGGTCGCTAGTTAAAAATAAACTTTTCCTCTTCCGTGAAGGAAAACAATTGTGTCACATGAATTTCTCAGTGCATTCTCAATTTGTTATATACTCTAAAATGCCATTTTTAATGTAGCAAATATGCAAACTTCAACTAAGAAACACGCAAAACACATTAGTAGGCCGCCACACAAAATGGCAAAAGAAGTGATTACATGGCCGGTTGAAAGAGGCTTCAGAGAAGATGGCTTGTCTAGGTGTGTGCCAAAATTCTGAACATGGGTGATATCGTCAGCGTACCACTTGACCAAAAATCCTCCTTCAGCAAACCTGAACATTTGATCGTTTATGACATCGTCGTAAGGTGACCTGTGAGGGTACTGATAAACCACTTGACCAACATAAGGGCACTGTCCTATGATGTGAAGTAAGGGGTAACCATCGAGGTTGTATTCGCTTGACCGCACAAACAGGTTAATAGTAGAAGCAAACGCAAGAAGAGATACGTTTCTGTACAACACCATCGACTCCAACACCTGTTTGCTGTCGCGCATAAACTTCGACTTGGGAGACAATCTGACAAGGATTTCGTCAGACGGATCCACTTGGTCGATGATATCGTCCAGGCTATTCACGCCATCCACCGATTCTATAGCAATGGCAAGTCCAGATTCGTCCAGTTCCAACAAAGTATCCATGTCTTTGTAATAATGTGGAGTCGTTAGATAACTTGTGAGGGAACCACTGTAGGCATTCATCGTAAGCAAACTTAGAATCAGGCATGAACTGACAAACAACCTGTGAGAGGTTTTCGATGCTGTCACGATAGTGACCCCTGTCACTGCTATTCTCATTACCTCTACAAACGTCTTCAGTTCCACTGATGCATCCAGTCTCACGAACTTCCACACAAATACTAACAGGAGAACTGTACAGAAATACAGTTTCCACAGATTCTTAGAAAGTGGTATTATGATATTCATGTACTGCGGAATCCTTTCTGATTTAGGAACGAGTATTTTCAAACACGTTTGGTCAACTGGGTACGATGATGTCATTTGGTTCTTGAGGTGTTTTATGAAAAGTGTGCCGTAAATGTCAATAGAAGGATCTCTTTTGCTAGTGGTGAAATTGTCTTTATCTCTTACAACGTTCAGCGTTCCATTTATCCTCTTAAATATTGTTATAATTGGGTTACATTCGTAATTTGCAAGGAAACTGGATTTCATCGCTGAAAAAGTCCAGTCATTTCTCCGCGCAGTAACGAGCAACGTTATTTCATAGCCCTTTATATTTTTCATTTTTTCCGTCGTTTGAAGCATTTTCCCTACAGCATTATCTACTTTGATAAGTGTGCCCCAGGACGAGAACTGATCATATAAAAATGTGCAAATTTTATATTTTCCACGTAGAGTTATGTCTACAGACATCTCACATGGACATATCACGATCAAATTTGTAATATGGTGCTCTTCCCAAGTTCGGAAAAGTATTTCTCGCAAATTTGGCTCAACAAAATAATTTTGTACCAGAACGAATGGTGCTTGAGGGTTCCAAAGTGAAAGCGATTTGAAACATTTGAGCATTTGCAAAAATCTTTCGTCTATTTCGTACGAAAACCATATAACAAAGCTGATTGTAGATATAGCTCCAGTATAAACTAGTTCCCCAGGAAACATTTCTCGTAGATTGTCTTTAATACCCACGTTCAAGTTAACAACAGCCATAGACGTTCTGCCGTGTACATGCTCAACGATATTGTTTTCTAAGCGATCGTTGAAAACATCTTGACTTACAACTGCCAAAAAACCCAGGGCGTCTGGTCTCAGTTTGTCGATTACATTATTCGTGCATACTACCATTTTTGTTACGAAATCTTCATTCCGGTAATAATGCTCCAGGGCAATCATTTTAAAATTACTGTTCACCAGTGATGTAACCAGGCACACGCAACACAAAGTCATTAATTTCTTCATTACTAGAAATTCACTGTTCACTAGCTACAAGTTGTTAGAAATTATATATTTCTTAACTGATTAGATTCCGCTAAAACTTCGAATTCTTTCTAGTCACTTACAGTCTGATAAAACCTGCGTTACGAAATCGGGAATATCAAATATTTCAGTTTGACGGCCATACACGTAAAAAGTTTCAAGTAAACTCGCAGACACTTTAACATAACAGCAGTTTTAAATGCACATATCTGCTATGAAATATTAATCATTATTAATAATTTGCCACCACGCAATGGAAATGTGAAATATTCTGCTCTTAAGTCACAAAAAGTATAAGCAAACTAAACGTGCTGTGTTAAAAGTCAATGATTAAAATCCACATGCACTTTGCGAGCAAATTGATCAAGTTGTTGATCTCAGAAATACGGGGAAGTTTATTCCATGTGGTTTATAGATTTGTAGCACTCCCAGATATGGGTCGTCACATGTCAAACAGATGCCTTTTCCAAGTTTCTCTGTTGCGGATGAAAATGTTGAACGCTGTTGCTGTAACGACCTCACGGATTCTCTGTTGACTCGCTGACCTCGTATGAAGCAGACTGAGAAAACTTGGGTCACCACGCGCATGTCTGCTACAGTGTCTCATGGCGGTAGCCGATGTTGGTCGTAGAAGTTATGGGTCACAGGTAAAACGGCTCAATTAGTGTTAATCGACTATGCTTGTCGCCGTGGCAAGCTACGGTTAGGCAGATAAGTGATCTGCTATCATTCCCATGCGTCTGTTTAGAAGCTAATGACTAGTCGTTCCGGAATGAGCGACATTACATAGATAAGAAATTCCCCTTAATCGAACTTCCACTGCAATTTCTTTAACGACTGGTGAAACAAAGCTTGGTTAATGCGTCAATCAGACTAACGCAACTGAGACTTGGCATGAAAATTCTGAAAAAAAGGTACATATACATATATAAGCTGTCCACGGTAAAATAAGAACTTCCGAAAGGGCTGCTTAAGAACTACTTGTATGCGCGCTGTGTGTTCTTCCTCCTTATGTAAGATTAACATTTTCATGGGCCTCGTCACTATAGTCATGCATCGGTCCAGTGAAACTGTAAATATATTAAAAAAGTAATCATTGTATAAATCTGTTAATTTTTACACATCTGATGCATTAAAAAAAAACAGAAACAGAAATAAATAATTTAAATTATCACAAATGATGACCTAACATTTTTTATGTGACGTTAAGATATGGAACTCCTTTCCATCAATCGTTACCAACCATACCGGGCTCATGTCACTCAGGGTGCCCATTGAAGTACATGCAGGCATGGGCAGTGACTTTTTTAGGTTGCTTTCAAAAGTGCTATGGAACTATTTCTGAACAGACTAACCGATCAGCCACCGCGGAACCCGCTTACACTAGTGGTGTTCAATATGTGCACCGCGTGTTCTGTATTGGGTTATAAAGACTTTGACATGATCAGGAAATTCGGTCATCTTATCACCCTGAGTTACCATGCTTACACACAGCACACTGGTATAACATGCTCACTATGGCCGCATCTGGAACCAAAGACAGGATATATAGGCTATTCACGGTAAAGTGAGCACTTTTTAAGGCCCTCTCAAAAGGCAATAACCCTTAATAAATATATTTTAATGAAGGCTCAGTCAATAACTGTTGAGAGAGATGAAGTATATACACTCTGTATATTAGTTATATTGAAATGTTTATATTAAAAAGTGGCAAAAGATAGAAGTTAATTTAAAGGAGAAATTTAGCGTGGCCTTAGAAAGTGCTCACTTAACCGTGAATAACCTACAGTTAAGAATACGGAGGAGAAGAAGCTGCTTATAACACAAACTCAAAGCGCACACGCCAGCAAAATGGCGTCATCGGCCTGGTAAAATACTAGAACGCCCGTTCGCCAATCCGGAGCATGGTAGCCTACTTGCCTGCCGGCAGCCCAGCCAGCAGCATGCAGTAGCCAATCTGACGCAAGGTCCGTTTCCGAAGACTCGCGCTGCCAATCGCAGGATGGCTAGGCCTACATCAAGGATACATAGGGCCATCTGTTTTTCGAGAAAATATTCACGCGAAGCCTAGACTCCGATGTCCTATTGCATATGTGCAATTTTCGTTTGGTTACTGGTCACGTGTCTTTCTCGGGAGACAGTCCTTACCTAACTGTGCCAATCAGAATTAGGTAACTCCAACACTGAGTGTCCGCGATTCGCTGACAGGCACCTACAACACCTGACAGTTAAACTCAGCCAATCAGAAAAGTGGATCTGAGCTCTAGGTTTTTGGAGTAAAATGTGTCCTGAAATCTTTTTCGCGAAAAACAGGTGGCCCTAATTATTCGCCATGTCATCTCATCTCTGTGTTCTTACCTACTCTGTACCTGAACACCATAGGACACGTGAATTGCCTATACGCGGTATTCCTTCACACTTATTGAATCTGACACCTTTGGAAAACCACCCCATGTATGAAGCGTTTGGTTATTTCCTTAACACGTCTATGTAGACTATGCTCGAGTGTAGCTCGAACAAAGCTGATTCGTACATTTCTTTATTGTTCAGAACAAAACTTGCATAGATGTGCAGTCTTTGTTCGGCTAGTGTTTAACATGAACTCACAGGAATACCACAGCGCAGTAACAATGATATTGCCAACGATAAAATTCTTTTTTTTTATAGCCACTCAAAGCGACATGATTGATTGTTAATTATTTTATACCACAAATAACATTCGAGTGGGTCAATATCAGCTCGACTCTCCATTGGTTGATGACAGGCCAATAATGAAAGCTGTACAGTATAGGGTAGTATCCGGTGTGGTATGGACCAATAGGACGATGGCGAGTTCTAACATAGACACCAACAGAACCAGTGTTCTTGCAATATGGATATAGGTGACTCACATCTAATCTGTCTTAAATGTCAGTATATGGGTGCAGACCTCAATGTGTTAATATGCCATGTGTCGCATGCGATTTATAATTATGTTAAAGTAAAAGTTCGTGTTTTTTCTTTTTTAGGAGAACATTTACTTATAATATTTAATTTAAAAATTACAATATTTCATCTACAATTAACGTGGATGAAAACCGTGGAAGTAAAATTGTGTTGGCAATACCTAGTAAGAAATAGTTCTGTTGCAAGATATATTTGCAATAAGTGCGAACGAACGCTGTGCGGTGTCCCTTTGCTGTTGTTTTCTAGACTTGGCTAGGCTTTGTTTGCATGAGGCGGATGAATATCGTGGAAGAATAAATTTAGCAGGAATTTATAAAAATTGAAAGTTGCCGTGAATGGATAACAGTTAATTTGCATTCGATTCGAATTAGGCCTATGCTTCACACTCTAAATTAACTCTTTTGTTTAAACTATTATAACTACGTACAGACCCGAAAATTTCGCGCGTACATTCGTCAGCAAGCTGAACTCCACAGTATTTTGTGTACTCAAGCCTCAGTTAGTTGTTCATTGGTTGTTGATCCAATTAACTCCGGGGCAGGTATCATGGTATTCGGTTCTTGTTTCACTTGCTAGTTCGTTATTGGTCGAAAGAAGCCAGAGGCGTGCCTAACAAACCGCGGGCTCCAATATGGATAGGAACTAAAATGTACATGTTGTTGAAGTTTAACTTGTCCTCAAATGAATTCGCGAAATTTCCTGGATCTCTTAATTTGTAACAGACAGCTTAAAACGGATTGAAAGTTTTGCATATATAACTGTTAAAGTACCTACTTAGTATTAAGTTTAAAAGTTTCTCTTTGATTTTGCACTGAGCTCGATATATCGCCTTACGTGCATGGCAGATGACAGTCACTGAATTCTCATTTCGTTGCATCCATGTTATAACTAGAGCCCTGAGAAATTCGCGAGTGTAATTACCTATAGGCTAAACTGTTTATTGGTCGATTGTTGTGGTAGTAACAGGCAGTGATTGGGCGCACACCTTATTGAATGCTTGTTATTGGCTCATTTGTCTCCAGGAGGTGTCAAACTACATGTCGACTAATTACAAAAGTAACATGAATGTACAAGTTTGTGAATTCCAACTTGTCTAGAAATGAACCCGCGAAATTATCTGGTCTCTTAGTTATACCGACATTCTATAAATGTTTTATTCATTTCAGAATTTTAACTTGCACTTGAAAAGGACAGACAAGTAATGGAATTTAGGTGAAGAAGAAACTGACATGTTAATAATGGCTGCATGTGCATTAAAAAAAATTGAAAACATAATTTCCATTAATGTTCGTTTTATTGAAGATTGCGATCGGTACCGAGAACATTCCCTCGCGGTCGTGATCACGAACATTATAGATGATTCATAAGTCCCAGGACACTACAATATTGGACATTATAGGACGAAAATACACAGTACACACAACCTTACCCAAATACCACAATGCTAACATTAATACAATATAACAATTATGATTCAGGCATCTGTTGGAGCAATATAACGTCATGACGTTCATTATTTTCGTAGCATAGGATAATTTGACGCCATGTGCGATGAGCAAACCAACGCCTCATGCTTAGGGACACCCGAATTACGCGAAAATATTTCCGCACATGCTATATTTCAATACCCTACGGCCGTACCAGCCGTTTTCTTTTCCTTATTGGCGACGTGTCTTTTGAGCCAATCAGAATCAGGTAACTTCAATATTGCACGTCTGTGATTCGCGCGCACGCGTCTAAGAAACGTAACACGGAAACCATCCAATCACGAAAGTGGATCTGAGCTAAAAATGTTGTGATGTACAGCTGATCGTGAAATCTTTTCGCGAAATTCGGGAGTCCCTACTCATGTTTGCGTGTAATAGTTACAGATGTGAAATTATCTCGATGAAGTTTTCCCTAACCGCTGCATCGTGATATCTTCACTGATACACGCTCCTGTGACCATCCTGCAGTCCCGGACTATTAAGGGGATTACTTACTGAACACAAAGATGAGATTCTCCTGAAGCGTCTTTATACAAATCTCTGTAACTCACAAGAATACAACACTTTACAATAATTACCTTGTGGCAAACGGAAGAGTAATTATGCTTTACTTCTATTCAATTACGTAAAAGCCACTTGTGTTAGTTACCAAACTAAAGTTTCTCCGACGAACCTCGCGCTGCCCTATATCGGCGCGTTGTTCGGTGTAGCGCCATACTGTTTACTGTATGTTGTCCCCGGAGTCCTGATTCCCCGCTGAGTGTGATGCGAGAGTCACGCGAGAGTCAAGAAAGGGCTCGCTCAGATCACAGCACTCTGTAGGAGTACGTCAAAGCTAGAGGCCTGCAAAGTTCGTGTTATTATTCGGCATCAGGCTACACTTCACAGTGTTGTATATTCTCGAGCCGGCATCATTTCTCCATTGGTTTGTCGCATAGATGTTAATTTACTCCAGTTCTGACTAGACTGCACGTGATTGGAGTACACTATTTTGAAGTGTTCATTTTTTGCGCAGAGTTATCCATGGCGTATCAAATAAAGTATTTTCCAATGACAAACTTATTATAAAGGTACATTTGTGTGAAGTTTAACGTGTCCCAAAACAATAACGCGAATTTTGCAGGGCTCTAGTCAAAGCCAAGTGTGCAGAACATAGGACAGCAACTTTTTGGAGAACTGAAACTATGGATTGATGCCACATTTGCAACCATCACGCGCAACATGTTGCGTCGGTTTGCGCATCGTACATGGCGTACAATTATCTTATACTACGAAAACAGTGAACGTCGCACTGAACCCAACGATGCCTATATCACAACGCATTATTCCACGAATATTGTTATTATATTGTGTCGTTGTTAGCATAATGATATTTGGATATATTCTTTTCGCGGTAAAGTGAGCACTTTTTAAGGCCATTATAAATTATTCCTTCCACCCAATTTCCATCTTCATGCTGCTTGTTAATATAAACATTGCAATGTGACCAATAAACACAGTGTATACATTTCATCACCACTAAAATTTCGTACATTAAGCTGCAATAATATATATATATATATTTATTAGAAGGGTTATTGCCTGTTGGGAGGGCATCAAAAAGTGTTCACTTTATCGTGAACAGCCTATAATTTATGTACTGTGTTATGTTATTTCGTCTTATATTGTCTTATAATGTAGCGTTCTGGGACTTACGAATAGGGACCTTCAAAATTCGCGTTATTTCCTGGCAGCACGCTATAGTTCGTCATGCTATAAATACCCGGGCATGTGCCATTTGTGCACTGGTTTCTGCAGCAGTGAGGACACACTTTCCTTTTTTGATTTGACTGGCCAAAAGCCGCACAGGGCGTGCCGGGACAAAATGTACTCCAATTATAAACGCAATATAAAAGAACAAATGGTTGAAGTCTAGTCCACCCTAAAATAATAACGCGAATTTTTGCACGTATCTACTTTATATAGGCTGTTCACGATAGAGTCAGCACTCTGAAAATAAACGTTAGAAAAATATCACCGCCGCTGAATGCATATATTTGAATAGGCCAGTGAGTGACATTTGCCCAGTAAAGTTGGTAACGATGGATGGAAAATAGTCCCACATCTTAACGCAACAATTTATATTAACTTAAATTATTCCTTGCCCTTTATTTTTCATCGATATGTTAAAAAGCTGATTTGTATAATATTTACTTTCCTAACAATATCAAGTTTTATATGACCGATGCGTGAAAAAGTAATGAGGCCGATAGCAATGTTAATATTACATAAGGCGGAAGAATATACAACGTGCATTCAAGTAAATTTTTAACAGGGCTTTCAAAAGTGCTCACGTTACTGTGGATAGCCTATACGTCCCTGAACACTAGCGCACTCTCTCGAGCGTTATTCAGACGACGGGGTTCGATGCGTGTGTACACGCGTACGCGCGCTCCTATCTCAAAGCAGGGTCCGTTATCTGCAGACGCTCGCATTGCGCGTGAAACTAACGCGACGCCACGGAAGCGGACCCAGTGGAAGAGCATGAACGTGGGCACTGACGTCACAGATGGCGCCCATCCCTCTCTCAACACTCCATGCTGCCCCCTTCCCCACTTTTAAGTATAACTATGACCACACACGCAGGCAAGTCAGACGTGAAAGAGGCGACGCGCTGGCTGTTGCGGGCGACCTTGATAAAGACTTGCGTGCATGAGAACATATCATTTTGAGGAGGGGGAAGGAACCGTGCAGAAGTCGCGCCGAGAAATATAGGAATGTTCATATAAGGGAATGTCCCGCAGGGCGTGGAACATGTCTCGTCCAGAGGGGAATGCCCTTCGATAAGGGTGCGCTGGTAACCAATTATTTTATTTTATATTTTTGTATTTGGGGCCACGGTGGCTAAGCGGTTAGCCTGCTCGCCTCCCACCAAGGCGAACCGGGTTCAATACCTGGCCGGGTCCCCGGATTTTTGCAAGTGGGAATTGTGCATGACGATGGCGTTGGTCATCTGGTTTTCTCGGGGATATTCCGTTTTCCCCGCCCCTTCATTCCGGCGCCGCTCCATATTCACCACAATCACCCTCATCGGCTCTCAAGACCTCGCTGTTAAGGGCCACACAAATCTCTTCACTCACTCACTATTTTTGTATTGCTCGATTAGTAGGTCCAGGTACTATTTCGTCGCATAAAAAAAATTACATCTCCCATTTTTAAGGTTTTTGGTATTTACAAATAATAAACACTAACTCACTCGCCGTAATAAGATAATTCACACTAAAATAGATAGCATGAATAGTGACCAAACACTGCATTTTACTACTACAGCAATCAATCAATAAACAGTTGACATCTGTAAGAGAGTATATAAGACTGTGAAGTCTAGCCTACAGGTCATTGCACTCGCGAATTTCTC
Organism: Dryococelus australis; assembly: GCA_029891345.1. NCBI lineage: Eukaryota > Metazoa > Arthropoda > Insecta > Phasmatodea > Phasmatidae > Dryococelus > Dryococelus australis. Next base: position 131,704,259 of record CM056999.1, read on the forward strand.
GGGTCTCTAACCATGTTACTTTGAAAAATATGTTAATAATTAATACAATTTCTTTTAATATATATGGTCTCTTATTTGGTGATAACATTATGTGCCACGAGGTAGCCCACAGCATCATTAGTTTACTTGTACATGATTTCAGTTGTACAACTTTTTTCTTGTAAAGATTTCAGGACAAGTGGTGTTCTAACTCACTTTAGTTCAGAACAACTTTCGTGATTGGATCATTTGAATTTTTTACGCGTCTCATCTGTCTGCCCGCGAATCACGGACTGTCAGTATCGCGGAAACTCAATTCTTATTGACTCGTTCGTGTAACAGAATATCTTCAGCCATACAAGCGACCTGTAGTAAATCAAATACTGCAAGGGTGCATAGGATGTTGAAGTCTAGCCTACGCGTAAATCTTTTCGCGTACAAACAAGGTGGTTCTATTAATTAGAATTTGTTACTATGGCGGAGGTAAAACAGGAAATTATTGGACTTGGTATTATATTATTAAAAAATTATAAAGTGTAAAAAAAATTTTATTCGAGGAAAATGGCATCACAACCAATGCATACAAGTTTATCAGTGTTTGTTACGAATATTAAATTAATATATTTTTTTGGTATGTGGCATTTTTAAGGTAAAAAGAGAGTAGCTTCTAGTTGTTGCACTACGCTAGACTATACAAACTGTAGAACAATTTTTAAAACAGTACACACGCTACCAAAACGGTCATTAAAGTTGTATTTGATTATATATTAAAGAAGTTTGCATATATTTTGTAACACTGTTAAATCTTTCCTAGAATACATTTATTAAAAATTATTTACAAGAAACTATTTATAACCAAAATTTAACCTTATTTCTATTATGGATGTTTCAGAAACACAGTTTGCAAAAAACGATCCTTTGCCCTTTACCAAGAAAAATGATCATAATAAATACTCCGATTATAAATAATGAAAATAATTTTATAGTTATTAGAAATATTTTAAATAATTAATTTTAAGCACATCTAATGCATACACCAAAGTAATTACATTTATAACAAAAATTAGTGCACTTATTATTATTAAAATATTTGTCAACGTCAATACGATTATCAATATATTATTGACAGGAATTGGAAAACTTCGCGAATTCATCTCGGGACAATATAGACGTAAAACACATACGTAGTGAAGTCACCTTAGCAAATGGATCACAGTTTATTAGACCCGCCCTGCACGTCTCTGAGACAATAACAGACTTGCAAGAAAACACCTCGCGAATCCCAGAACTGCCATGTGTGGGGCAACAGCCTATGAACACACAGCTGAGGCTCCAGTATCCAGAGGACTGATGAGTTAGCCTATAGCTAGAGGTCTGCAAAATTCGTGTTATTATTCGACATCAGGCTACACTTCACAGTGCTGTATATTCTCGAGCCGGCATCATTTCTCCATTGGTTTGCCGCATAGATGTTAATTTACTCCATTTCTGACTGGACTGCACGTGATTGGAGTACACTATTACGAAGTGTTCATTTATTGGCGCAGAGTTATCCAGGACGTGTCAATTATAGTATTGCCCAATGACAAACTTATTATAAAGGTACATGTGTGCGAAGATAAATGTGTCCCCAAACAATAAAGCGAATTTTGCAGATCTCTACCTATACGTCATTGAACTCGCGAAATTTTCCTATCCCTAATTATTTTCTTCAATCTTATAGGCTGTTCACGATTAAATGATAATTGTATGCACGTGGTGTATTCTTCCGCCTTATGTAAAATTAACATTTGCATGGGCCTCATCACTTTATTCATGCGTCGATCATGTGAAATTGTAAAATTATCAGTAAAGTAAATGTTTTAAAAATACGCTCATTTTTACACTTCGCTGCATAAAAAAAAAAAAAAAAAAAAATTAAGTTGTCAAAAATATTATTTACCTCACACTTTTTATTCGGCGTTAATATATGGAACTACTTTCCATCCATCATTACCAACTTTACTGGGTGCATGTCACTCAGTGCGCCAGTCAAAATATATGCAGGCAGGAGCAGTGACTTTTTTCTATTGTTGATTTCAAAAGTGCTTAATTTATCATGAACAGCATTTAATAATTATAATGATTATCCTACTTGATATTGACAATAGTTAAATGTCTCCCTTCCAAATTGCGCTCTCTTTAATGTCAAAAATGGAAATATTTTTAAATTTTGATTAAAAAATAAAGTCGTATTAGTTGATTTTTAAGACATTTAACAAGTAAATTCAAACAAAATAGTTTATTATAGAATTACTATATATACTTATGCACTTTTATTTTAGATGCTACATAAATCGTGGGCAAGACTACTTTTCTGGCAATTTTGGTAAATTGCGTGCAACTTTAATATTAGTCCTGCGAAACACGCATAGTTCGTAAATTACAATTATTAATCAAAAATAAAATATTATTAATGAAAAATTATTTCCTAGCAGGATATTAATAGTATCAATACTGGTAGATACCACAGTATTTCGAGGAGAATAATGGCCTCCTTAGCAATGGTTTTGAAATTCTGTGGCAATGGCGTAGTTGACAGTTACGGGGGGGGGGGGGGGGAAAGCAATCAAAGGTGATATAATTTACAAATTTAAGAATATAAAGTAAAACAAAATTGTAATTAAAATACAGTGATGAAAACGCAAGTTTTTTTTTTAAACAATAATGAAAATATAAATTTTAGTCAAATAGCAATCAATCAAAAATATGCGTTTTCATTTATGTAGATTCTTACTTAATTATTTAGTAGCTAATTGTTTTCTAAATTTTTAGGCACTTTTTTTTATCTCTTTTGCATACAGCTTGCATATTAACTTGTTTTATTTGACCTTTTTCTACTTACGTAACACTTTCCTTTTCTCCCTTTTAATAGCCTATGCTTTGTCAACATGCGACTCTCTAAACCTTTCAGACCCCACTTTAATTTATGGTTTCAAGAGTTGCAAATAAAAAATTGTATGATGCGTGCTGTACTTAAAGTCAACACAACACTTGTTTCGTCGTCACAGCCAACGAGCTGTAGGTTTCGTGTTCAGCTACAGTTATACGTAGCAATCAAGACGTAGAGCAGCAAGAGGTTTTTACGAATCATTTATCCACAGGTAAGATCATTGGTCACTGAGCTTCGCAGTATGCAGTACAGACCAACGGTTACTTGCAGGCTCGTAATGTACACAATTGTGTGCACTAGGTCTGAATGGGTTAATTTGAAGCGGACCATTTGCACTGAGATGTTCTGTTCACACGACCAAACTGCTCTAACTCCGCAATCTGCATACGTCCCTTCAGACTTCATCAGCAAGTATTCAGTACCAGCGATCATGTCACGAGTACGTGATCAACTGCTTATATCTAGAGATAGGCAAATTTCGCGAGTTCTGTGACCTATAGGCTAGACTCATCAGTCCTCTGGATACTGGAGCCTCAGCTGTGTGTTCATTGGCCGCTGTCCCACACCTGGCAGTTCTGGGATTCGCAAGGTGTTTACTTGCAAGTCTGTTATTGTCTCAGTGACATGCAGGGCGGGTCTAATAAACTGTGATCCAATTGAGAAGGCGACTTCACTGTATATGTGTTTGACGTCTATCTTGTCCTGAAATGAATTCGCGAAATTTTCCTATCCCTACTTATATGGTTGCAGTAAGTTTCATGTAGATCATGGTAGATTCAAGTTAACTAGTTTGATTTAAAAATCCAGTACATATTTTGTAGGCTTGAACAACTTGACGTTGTTAATAAATACCCCGATTTATTGCAACAATCAAATCATATGGTTACATTGCCGGCTTTCATTTCGTTGGCTGTACTATGATTGATATATGTGAGATTATTTGTTCGAAAACATAACTTGAGCGTTCAGTTACAATTTATGAGACAATTCTTAGGGTACCAGCGGTATTTTTCAGTATGGCTGATAATTAGAGACTTGCAAAATTCGCGTTATTTTTGGGGACACGTTAAACTTCACACATATGTACCTTTGGAATAAGTTTGTGATTGGGCAATACTTTATTTGACACACCCTAGATAACTTTGCGCCAATAAATTAACAGTTCATAATAGTGTACTCCAACCACGTGCAGTCCAGTCAGAAATGGAGTAAATTAACATCTATACGGTAAACCAATAGATGAACGATGTCGGCTCGAGAATATACAGCACTGTGAAGTGTAGCCTGATGTCGAATAATAACGCGAATTTTGCAAGCCTCTACTGATAATGCATAACGTTGGTATAAACAATCTTGACAACATCATTTCAAATGAAAAAAAAAATTTACTTAAATTATTTAATTAATTTTAACATACAAATATGTAAAATTTAGCAAAATATTGTTTAAGACTGATGTTGGGTGCTTATCTTATTTAAGTCTGCCATATGCTTTTATTTTTTCGAGGAAAATCGCTAGCTCTAGCTATAGTCTGACCGCAGTATCTTGACACTTTTTGAATCAAACCTTTGAAAATCCACTTAACGAATAACTTGTTTCGTTGTTTCCTAAATATGTCACGTATCACAAGCGTTTTATAGTTCTATTAACATAAAAGTAATCCATCTCTTGTTAAATAGAAATTTCCCCTAAATTTGTTACTATAAATTTTATTCAGTGGCGTGTGGTGAACTGTTGAAAGGTAAGCTGGCGTTATCTGTGTGCTGTGCCCTGCTGCTGACTAGTTTACACATCCACCACTAAAACGTAGCTCGGCAGGTGACGTCACAGGATGCATGTAATGGTCCCTTGCTGCTTGCTTGTGAGTGGTCGAAATACATTCAGTTTCCCTGGGCTGCACAGTGTTTATTGGTTCCTTCTGCATGCACCAAGAAATGCACAGCAGTGAGCAAGCACCAGCTTACCTTGTAGTATTTCCACACGCGCCACTGATTTTATTTCATATAGTTAAGATTAATATGAATTAACCAGAGAGAAAACAGACGAATACCTAGTAAGAATAGTTCTCATGTGAGATATTATTCTATTGACTGCACACAAAAGCGGTGCTTTCTCTGCTTGGTGTAATTTTATATACTTAGTTGATATTTGTTTTAACGAGGCGGATGAATGGCCTGAGAGTTTTAACTCTAGCAGGGTTTAGAAAAGTTGGAAGTAACAATGATTTAATTATAGCAAGTATGCCCGTTTAAAAAAATTAAAAAAAGAAAAAAATGCGCTGAGACAATGGAAAAATCGAGAAAATTATTTGAGCCAACATATCTTGGATAACGCTCATGTTAATTTATAATTCGCGTTATTTTTCAGTGACAGGTTAAACTCCAATGCCTTATACATAAGTAGGATAGGAACATTTCGCGAGTTCATTTCAGGACAAGATAGACGTCAAACACGTGCGCACTGAAGTTTACTTTGTAATTGGATCGCAGTTTACTAGACACGCCCTGGACGACTCTTAGCCAATAGCAGACTGGCAAGGAAGCAAGTAGTTGGGTACCATACTACCAGATGTGAAGTAACACTGGCTGCTCTATGGGGCAGTAAGCCAACGAACAAATATCTGACGCTGGAGTGTACACATGACCGTGGAGTTTAGCCTACAGGTCATCGAACTCACGAATTTTTCCTATCCCTATACATACGTGAGTAGAGATAGTGGTTTTATTGTTCGTTAGTCTTTAAGTGGAGTTATTCACCTAGTTGGCCTCGTTAAAGAAGATGGACCAGTCCACCACTGGATTTATATTATCGGCTCAAGATTCCCGGAAAGAGTGTTAGAAATACTGCCGCCCTACGACAGAAGTTGGTCAAAGACATAGTAACTTGGAGTTCAGTCTGGCACTAAATTATAACGCGAATTTTGCAGGTCTCTAAGCAACACCCCTGCATATGCCGTTAGGGAAAGGTTTTTATTTTTTTTATATTTTTTTTTGTGTACCTTGTAGACTACGCTCGAGTGTAGCTCGAGCAAAGATAATTTGAAAATTTTTTTGTTGTTCAGAACAAAACTCGCATGGATGCGCAGTCTTTATTCAGCTAGTGTTTAATACGAACTCACAAGAACACCACAGCGCGGTAACAATGATATTACTAACGATAGAATTTCTTTTTTATGTACACACTCAAAGGGACATGATTGATTGTAAATACATATTCATACGATAAAGGATATTTGATTGGGTCAAAGTCTGCTCGGCTCTCCATTGGTTGATGATTGGCTAATAATAAACGCTGTAAAGTACAGGTTGGTATCCGGTGTGGTATGGACCAATAGGACGATGGCGAGTTCTAACACAGACACCAACAGAACCGGTGTTCTTGCAGTAGTAGATATAGGTGACACTTCTAATTTTTCTAAATTGCCAGTAAATGGGTGCAGTCCTCAATTTGTTAATCTTAGAATGGTTCAATTTTCAGTTTCCCCAAACCATCTATACATAGTTACATGTACCAGCCCGTCAGCAGTAATAACTGGGTTGTAGTTAAATATCCAGTACAACGCTTTATAATCGTTCTATTTCCGCATGGAAGTTTCTAATTGCTAATATTGATCAGACGTAAACATACAAATACTAAAAATTTCGTACCAGAAAATTTAATCGAATTTCTCTTCAATAAAGCTCCGGCGTAATGTTACATTGTCGATCATCTTTTCGTACCTTAGGTATTCAGATGGTCACGTGTATTTACGGATTTTGGAAAGTGCACGAGAGTTTTGTGGCGCCCACTGAAATTTTGCGAAAAAAAAACCAGTGGAATAAGCTTACGTGGGTTACGAATGCTGTAAGTGCGAAAGGAAGTCTCGCAGCATTCCTTTACCTGCTGCATCAACTGTCATTCAGCCAATTATAAATCCGCCACTTTTAATACAATTGTTCTCGAAATCGGTTTTCTGACTAAAATAATGCCCAATTCTTACAAATTGGATAAAACCACTTTTTTTAACCATTTTGCGAGCTGCAAATGTTTTTGAAGCATTTAAGCACAATTAGTTACTAACGGCAATTTACAAACATTTATTTCAAAAAGTTATACTTCCACATACGCGGCAGTCGTACTCATCACTACACTGGAATTTCGTACAGACTTTGCGCCACGAAAGATATACGGTTTACAGTTGAAATTAAATAGCTGTGTGATACTCCAAGACGAAGCGTCGTAGCGTAAGGAGCTAGAACTTTATAACAAAAAATATATATTAGAGAAACACTATAGAGGCTTCTGCTGGTTAAAATGATAAAATTTGCACTTCAAAAATTTTCCTTGTTTTAACAGAATATTCTGCGAACGAAGACAGCTTTTTTTAAAAGATCAAAATGCAATTTACTAAACGTAATTAACGTTCAAAGAAACTTTCAATACATTTTCTTCACTGGATGATCACAGAGAAGGAGAGCAAGTTACAGATAGGTAAAGGCTGTTTACGATAAAGTGAGCACTTTTGAAATCAACCTTAGAAAAAAGTCACTGCCCCTACATGCATTTTTTTGACGGGCGCCCTGAGTGACATGCTCCCAGTAAAGTTGGTAAGGAAGGATGGAAAGTAGTTCTATATCTTGACATCGAATAAAAAGTGTTAGGTAGCCATTTATAATAATTTAAGTTATTTCATTCACTTTTTTTTTAATGCATCGAAGTATAAAATTGAGCAGATTTGTAAAATATTTACTTTTCTAATAATTTCACAGTTTCACTTGACCGACGCATGAATGAAATAACGAGACCCGTGCCAATATTAATCTTACATATGGCGGAAGAATACACAACGTGCATACAAGTGTATCTTAAGCAGGGCTATCAAAAGTGCTCATTTTACCGTTAACAGCCTATATATAGCTGCTCAGGTTTAAATTCATGAGGAGAGCCCCCGAGTATTTCGCGGTTTGAGTTGGCAGCAAGCTGGGCTGGACAGTCCTCTATAAATCCTCTCGAGACATTATCGTTTGCTTATTGGTTGCTATGATCAATTGAGGTCTCTGTACAGTGGGCCTAATCTCGAGGTCTTTCGAGTGCAGTTAGGATATGAGACGTCTCGCACAGTCCGCAACGTATACGAGACAATCGTCGTAAGCTCCAACCCCTGAAACTCGCGTATGTTTTCAGTGTGCGAGGGGAGTGCCAGGCAAGCGTATACGAGTGACATTTTGTCATATTGGTGAACCTGCGGCGAGACGGGAACAAGTATTAACGGAACTCAGCCAATCAGAAGCATCACTTCCATCGCGCGCGTTTGTTTATTTAAATTGTACGCGGTTGAATAAGCAAATGGCTAAAATTACAAAAATAACCAACGAGCAGAAGTGTATTCTTCTCGAATTCGTAGAAGGTTACGTAATTGAATATATGGTGATGTGCTGTTCTTCTATGATGTTTACAGAGAATTAATTGTGAAAATAAAATTTCGTGTGGTCCTTACTTAACCTCTACGTACGTTGGAAATACCAACGAAATTAGGTTATTGTCTTTGTTAGTGGCATGACTTGATGCAATACTTATACGCCTTACAGCTAATAATATGGATATTAAATGTTACACGGAACAGCAGATTTGTATTTTTGTCTTTAAAATAGTTTACGTGGCAGGGATTGGTCAGTAAAATTCTTCCCTATGGAAATTGCATACAATTTAATTAAGAGAACACAGTTGTGTATCATGAATGGCTATAATGTTTACATTGCATTATAAATAATGAAATGTGAATGTATATGATAAATTGCCCATCGTTTGGACAGTGTTAGCATCTACATGGCACTTTGCTAGACGTCGTGTTTGTACAAGAGAAACTGTGAAGTCCACATATACTTTTAGTGTAATAATACTGCAGGCCAGTTATTTTGGGTAGTGGGCAGTAGTTTTTGGCTCATAGAGTGAAGTGCTATTGAATTTAATTAATTTACACTATTAAAAAAATGGTAGGAAACAAGGAACTTGCCCAAGTCAAACTGACAGCTGACTGGACAGCCAAGGATGCTAGCCGGTTGTGGAAAGAAGATTCTGTGAGACTGAAAGTTTGTGCAGTAATATTAACATATGTTATTTACAGAGTTTTATATGCAAGAGTGACTAAATAATAACTTATGGCGTCTAACCAACCAACTACGAGTCACTGAACAATAATGAACGTCAGTAGTAGGCCTGTGTAAATTACACTTTTACTCATAACCTCATTTGTACTCTCAACACAACTTATACTTCTTGTCCATTCAACAAGTTCTTAATTTGCATACGATTATACATTCGGCACAGCATAAATGATGAGTAAATTGAATTCACATAGGGTCAACAGTCATCTTATGTATAATATTTAGTTTGTTTTGATGCGCTACTCGTCTACGACTCCACATCTCGCACGGCGATGATCGAGAGAGTGGCCACTCGCACGGTCGAGACGTATACGATGGCTCTCGCTTGGTTCGATCTTACCGTTTTCTAAAATCGCGCGAGTTACGGCCGCAGTTCGAAAATTTCGTATACCTGTGCAGTTCGAGCTTGTGCCTCCAGGACTGTTAAACACTCACACTACTGCTCCTAGCTTATTACTGGCTCACGGCTAAACGGGGCGTGTCTAAAGAACTGTCTTCCAATCAAAACAGTCGGGGAAAAGAACAAGTGTTTTTTTTAAGTCCACCTCGTCTCCGAATGAGTTCGTGAAATACTCGCGGCTCTATTGATGCAATTGTATTGTATTGTATAGTACTGTTTAATTCAATCTCTTACCTAGTGGCGAAAAGTTTCAGTTGCCAAACAAAAGCTTTGAGCTTCCCGTGGGGCATAGAAGGGAAATCACCGAACCGTCAGGCATGGTTAATGGCCGTCATTTCGTAACAATTTAGCAGACGCACGCACCTCCCGCGCTGTGGGCCCGGACAGATAACGGGTATTCACAGCGCGTGTGAATCACTCAGCGCCGCGGCATGTCTCTCTCGGACGTCACTTGGCCGTCTTCTCGAACACAGCCGCTGCTGGCCAATGGCGCCCCCGCGACCCACCTGTACTCTACACTGCACACTCCTTTGTATAGTCAAATATCAGATGTTTGTCCATTAGCTGTTGCCCCACAGTTACGGCATGTTTGACAGTACGGGATTGGCTTATTGTTCCCCTGCAAGTCGGCTATTGGCCCGGAGTCGTCAAGGGTGTGCCTAATAAGCTCTGATCCAATTGCAAAGGTGACTTCAGTGAACACGCGTTTGGAACCTATCTTGTACTAAATGAAGTGGCGAATTTTCCCTATCCATATTATTAGTCAGTGGCGTGCAGTAAGTTTTTTTTACAGGGTAAGCAATTTCCGCTAGTCAACGCAACTTCCAACTACACGTACCTATTTACCATTTTATAATACTTAACATTAGTTATGAAAACGGAAACAAAATGAATGTAATAATAATTAAACTGAATATAACGTAGGGAGATATTACAAATTATAGGAAAACTCCCATTTTCCCGAACACTTTAATCCACTTTCCAGGGGAAAATGTAAGACTGGAGGATGCAAACAGAACGACTGCTTACCCTGCCGAAGGAACGCGGTCGAGCACATGTGGTGTGTTGTTGCTTGCGAGTTCGATTCATCGCTAGTCACTCTCATTTGTGGAAATAAATACTAGATAGCAGCACTATGCGTGTACGGTACGGAAGTTACGAAAACTCTGTTTCTTGAATCGGAAACTGGATACTCAGAATTGAATGTGTTTAATGTTACCGCGAAAACTATAAAGGGCCAAACATTTCCAATATGTAGGTATAGGGTAAGCATTGTTTACCTTCGTCTATGTAAAAAACGCCATTGGTATTAGTTTATGACTGTCGTGTGCGGACCTTGACGGGTCAATACGAAGTAGCCAATCAGAGACCAGTGACATTTGTTGTTGGCGGGAAACTGTATTTCCTTCTTGGATTTAGGTTATGTGGTATATTGTGAAATCGTATGCAAATGATTATTTTAATCGCGAGACAGTGTCCTCTTAATTTAAAGAACAGTTCACGGTCATATTTTACTTCTTGGAGGTTATTGAATTCGCTTCAATCAACCTTTTCACACGTATTGATGTAAAAGCCCAATGTTGGCATCGGCTTTCCCTTCTATGAGATATCACGAGTTTTTCAGAAAGTTTACGCAAGCAGTAACCACAAATAATTAAATATATGTAAATAATCTTTTCTCTTGTCCATTTTTCCATGCTATGTCGGCTGCTTTCGTCTCCTGCTATTCTGATTGGCTAGACCTAACAGTTGCTAATTCAATCATAAACTGGAAATCTTCTTATTGTACATTTTCCGTGTGCTTGTCCAGTCGTTAAGTACTATACTTAATGCTTCATTCTTTAATCGTAAACCCACCTTAACAGTCCAACCAACTCGCACGATGATGACTAAAGGCCAGGCTATAATCAAATAATACACGAATCCGTGAATCGTATACGCTCTGGCTACAACCGACGTTAAACGTCGTTGCCATGACGCTAAACGTAAAACGCAACGCGGTAGAAGTTGGCCAACTTTCAAGTCTTTGCGTTTTGCGTTTTACGCCAGCCAATCAGAATTCAAGACGTGAAAAACAAGTGAAAACAACTGTTACAGACGATAAGTTACAGACAGCACCACCATAGCCGTACGTATTTAATTTGTTAATGTTATACGAAATCAATATATAAATAACCCAAAATCCATTAAAAAATAATTGAGTGTAACTATTAAGTCCGCGGAATATCTTTCTTTACAAAAGGTTCTTTTTAAATTTCAAACACAAACAAAAAAAAAAATATATATATATACACACACACACACCTACATTCTTTTTATTTTTATTCCTGTTAACGTATATTGCAGCCATGACAGTTTGCTCCTGGCAAAGTTTAGCGTTTAACGTTTTGTGTCAACGCGATTGTAGCCGGGCCTTTACACTGCAGGGCGTTAGCTTTTCTGGAAATATTTTCCCCGTTTCTTAAAGTCCATTCACGGCTACTTACAACATATCTGAAGCCCTGCTTAAGTTATACTTCCAGTGTATTCCTCTATCTCGTGCAAAGAAGCTTAACCAACTCTAGAAAATTACGCCAATGGGACAACCCACCGCATTCGTGCGCACTCTGTGTAACAATGTTTTGCTTAAGAACTATTTATTATTAGGCATTATCAACAAACCTACTTTCTCCCTTCCCACCAAAGCGAACTGCGTTCAATCCCCGGCCGGGTCACCGGATTATCGCATGTGGGAATTGTGCCGGGCGATGCCGTTGGTCGGCGCGTTTTCTCGAGGATCCCCCCCACCCCATTTCTTCCAGTGTTACTCCATACTTACCTTAACCACCCTCATCGGCTCTCAAGACCTTGCTGTTAAGAGCCACCCAAATCTCTTCACTCACTTACTATTTTCTCTCGGTTTTTATTCACATTAAATAAATTTTACAAAAAATAAGATACTTTTTTGTATGTTAACACAAGTATAAAACGCTTGTGATGCATGACAATTAAGGAAACAACGAAGCGCATCATACATGGGGTGATTTTTCAAGGCTTGAATTTAAAAAATGTGACGAAACATCGAATAGACTATATACGCTTTTCACTTTTGAATGCACTGCTTAAGATCTAACTATATGCACAGTGGGTATTCTTCCTCCTGATGTAAAATCAACATTGCAATGGGCTTGATAACCTTAGTCATGTGTCTGTCGAGTGGAAAAGTGAAATTATATTTTAAAAAATGGTGTGTGGCTCTGTTGGGGACACGGCCGTTTGTTTTGCGTGAATACGTCTACGTTGACGCGCTCGGATACCTTGATGTTTATTTGGCGTTCCCGGCACCATTTCACTCGATCATATGGGGTTTTATGGGTACCAAATGATTGATTTTGAGATGCTCTTTCCAACCGTATATGCTTTCTGTATTTCGACTTGGCTTTTTGACGAGTATAGGCCGACATCGGGTTAAGTTTTCTTAACTTTTTACATTAAACTCATACAATTTCACCATAACCAAGCCATGGAAATGTTTTTATGAACACAATCAACTGATCTTGACGAGAGCTGTCGATTTAAATCTAAACGAGCGTCATAGCATTTCCTAATAAAAAGTTATAGGGCCTACTACGCGGAAGTTATGAGACGCGACTAAAATAACCCCAAATCCCCTCTTCCCCCCTTTTCCCCTTGTGTGCAGGAGGGAGCGGGAGTACTCTGAGGAAACCCGCCGGCAAGCGGCATCGTCCAGCACGATTCCCACATGCGAGAATCCGGGCGTGAGCCCATCGGGTATCGAACCCGGATCGCCGTGGTAGGAGGCGAGCGCCCTAGCCAATGCGCCACCACTGCCCCTAAAGCATAAATATTAGCATAGTATTTTTGTAAGCCAGTATCGGCAGTGCATCACAAAGCATTTTAATTTGCAGCGCCACAATATTTAGGTCGTATTATATGGGCAGTCAGACCTTATTCATTTTGAAAATGTTAATTCCGATCTTCTGTTTTTTTAATGCATAAATGTGTAAGAACTATCAAACCTGTAATTACGATTGACGGAAGATTACGCAATGTGCATACAAGCAGGTCTTTAGCAGGGCTTTCAAAAGTGCCGAATTTGCTGTGAACGTGCCACATGCAGTCATGTGACCACAAATATGTATCAACGAGAAATGCGAGATAAGATCAATAAACATAGCTGTGCGTTGACGAATCAGGTGAGAAAATTTTTTCATTGTGCAGAACTCTCGATAATTTTGTTTTGGAAATGGAGCGGAGTTCAGATATTGCTGTGAGATTGTTGGACGAGTAAAAAAACATCGGCCGGTTCCGTTTAAAAGTCACTATTAAAAAAAAAGGCGGGTGTTCGTGAGCTTTTAATTTTTTAAATGATGGGTAGTTAAAATTAACGGGGGCCATGAACGTTTATCATGCAAGTGGGGGGCTATTTTGCTGCAGGTTTGATCCGTGGACTCGTTTCTCACGGGATTTTCCTGGTGTTTCGCATGAATGTATAGGCTGTTCACGGTAAAGTGAGCACCATTGAGGCCCTAGTTACTTTTTACTTTCAGCCAATTTTTGACGAGATTACGTCTTTAAATTTGCGACCATAGTGGGAGGCAATCCAGAAAATCCGATGATAGCAAAATCGGGTGATACAGTTTGGCATTGCAGCTCCGAATCTATCGTCTACATTCAAAATTCAATTACACCACTGGATTGAAAAATGATTAAAGAATATGTTACGTTGAGTGAGGACTGCAAAACATTGGGCGTTTCGGGAAAAAAAAGGGGGGGGGGAGCGCAATTTTGAGTTCGTTTCGCGGCGTCTCATAAATTCCACGTAGTATAACTCTTGACTAGGAGAAGCTACGACGCTCGTTTGGGTTTCAATCGACAGCTCTCGTCAAGATAAATCGATTGCGTGTATAAAAACATTCGTGTGGCATGGTTTATGGTGAAATTGTATGAGTTTAATGTAAAAAATAAAGAAAATTTAACATAATGTTGGCCTATACTCGTCAAAAAGACAAATAGAAATAAATAAATCGTATACGGTTGCAAATGAAACACTAAGGTGTCCGAGCGCATCAACGTAGACGTATTCATGCAAAACAAACGGCCGTGTCCCCAACACAGCTACACCCAATTTTTTTTTCACTTAACCACCTTTTTAAATAAATATCGTCGTATAAGTAATAATCACAGTGTGTATATTATACCGCACTCGGAAGTTAACATCTAAGGCTAAAATGAAATATAGTTATTGAGTATTGTTCAAAATCAGAAGGCTTTTAAAAGTACTCACTTTACCATGAATAGCCTATAATTTTTATATATATGCTGTCTACGGTAAAATAAGCGTTTTTGAAAGCCCTGCTTAAGATCTACTTGAATATACTTTGTGTATTCTTCAGCCTTATGAAAAATCAACATTGCCATGGGTCTCATCACTTTATTCATGCGTCAGTCAAGTGAAATTGTGGAATTATTAGAAAAGTAAATATTTTATAGATTTGCTATTTTTTACACATCCGATGAAATAAAAGAACAGAAACCGAAATAAATAATTTAAAATAACACAAATGAATACCTAACACTTTTTATTTGACGTTAAGATATGGAACTAATTTCCATCTAACGTTACCAACTTTACCGGCGCATGTCACTCAGCGCGCCCGTTGAAGTATATGCAGGCGTTGGCAGTAACTTTGTTCTAAGGCTGATTTCAAAAGTGCTCACTTTACCGTGAACAGCCTTTAGCTGTAGCGCCAGGCAGGCTGGCGGAGTTTCTTGCTACCGGATCTGCCTTCGTCCGCTGACTCACTTTCACGCTCTCTTCTGGTCTGGCGGATTGCTCGGCCAGCACCGGCGATAGCGCTAGACCTACATTGCCGTTGGAGTTCTGTTCCGGCTCTGTATTCTTGCACAATCAGACCACTCGCTTTAATTCTGAAGTGGAAGTATGGCAGCTCTAAGAAGAGAAGTTGCGTGCGCGTACTGTGCTCAACACTAAATTTACGTTAATTCATTGTGTTACGAGCGCGATGAGTTAGAATTATCACTGACTAAATGCGCCTACGTTTACAGATTAGCAAGAGTACATCCTTATGTCGTTTACTTTGTAAAACACCGTAAACAAGAAGCATGAAATGAGAATGTATGATCATGAAAATAGTTTGACGTTAAGCATACTTGCTATAGTACATTCTGAGGTACTTCCAAATTTTCTGAAGCTCTACTAAAGTTCTGCTTCCAAGATGTTCATCCGCCTCCTGGAAACTGTGCTTAACTATGTTTAGACAATTTCATCAAAGGGACGATGCACTTCATTCGTGGGCACTCAGCAAAATATTTTCTATTAGAACTATTTATTACTAGGAATTACCAGTAGGCCTAGTAGGATTATGTTCCTTCGGGCATATCGGTGCCTGGCTTCGTAGCTGTAGCCGGCCGGCAGCCATGTTGGAATTTCCCGTTTTTTCCTAACAACTTTACTTTTTTCCCAAGATCGACAAAATTTCCCTTAAAATGTCCCTTTTTCCCTAAGTATTCCTCTAAAATATTCCAGTTTTTCCCAGATTAGCAGAGGCCGATCAGTGATTCCGAGCCAGGATAGCAGGACTCAGGACTCAGGACCCTTGACCCTTGACCGGTGACCTTTGAGATTTGACCTCAAGAATACAAGAAATTTAAAAAAATATATTAAAAATCCAAAAAAATTTCAGGAAGACTCCAAAAATTTCCAAATTGAAATATTTCGGGCTCTTGGTCTCGGTGTGCGTGTGCGTGAGTGTGTGTGGGTGTGTGTGTGTGTTTGCGTGGATCGCAAGTTAAAATAAATTCCCCCTGTTTTAAAATAAAATTATATAGTCCTACCTCCAAAAGCTGAAAGGTGGACAGTTTATGTAATAATATCGCTTTAAAAGTATATATCCAGGTCCCTCGATATGTTTCATCACTTCCTGGGTAAACTGTATTTACACTTTGCAATAAAATTTCCTAGAACTACAGCAAACTCCCAGCACGCTAAGGCATTGGACTGAACAATGCAGCACCACGGCAGACCACGGCAATGCTTCCCAATTGGTCGTCGCACGAAAAGGACTCTTCGTACAGACCGCCTTCTCATACCTACGAACATTTTGAACATAGGTGAAAACTCGATCGTAGAATCGGCATTGGCGACAACCAGTTAGCGATGATCCAGGTCGCGACTCCATGATCGTCGAGGTCAAAGGCAGCCCTTCTTATTCGCAGTTCGTCTTCGTGGTATGGGATCACTCTGAGAAAACACAAATACTCGTTCGCTCCAGAATAAAACACGCAGGTACTAGGTGTGTATTTATATGAGAGAGTAATACGCATTATTAAGTATACCTACAGTTAAAATAAAATAATATATGTATTTATGTAAGGTAGGAATATACATAATTATGAATAAAATTAATTTATAACCAGCGTTTTCCGTTATTGCGTTTGGTGTACTTACACAACTTGCTTACTAAGTGATATCGGAACAAGTTTGGAGCAAAATATTGGAACGTCGTTCGCCAATAACCTACTCGAGGTCTTGAGAGCCGATGAGGGTGAAGCGAGGCGAGAGTGGAGAAGCTCCGGAATGCAAGGGCGGGGATATGGCAGATCTCCGAGAAAACCCTCCGAGCAGAGTTGGCGTCCGGCACGATTCCCACCTGAGTAAATCCGGGAGCCCGATTCGCCTAGGTGGGCCCACTACACCACCGCGGCCCCACCATTTCGTCTCTGTGTATTTATCTACTCTGTGTCGTAACAATTCACCATAACCTGGCACTTTAGAGCGACTCATTCTTAAAACCGGTCGCACAGTCACACGACGAGGTTAACGTTCTCGGCTGCTGTGTTGAACTGCACATCCTGTTGATAACCTTAAGGCGAAAGGAATGAAAGTGAAGGAAATAAATTTATATGTAGGTGCATGTTAATCTACAAACATCCGTAAGCAGCTATATCTTGCAGCTGGGGGAATATTT
Source organism: Dryococelus australis (assembly GCA_029891345.1). NCBI lineage: Eukaryota > Metazoa > Arthropoda > Insecta > Phasmatodea > Phasmatidae > Dryococelus > Dryococelus australis. The sequence continues at coordinate 131,721,704 of CM056999.1, forward strand.
TGTTTACGAAGTGCAATTTCAATACACCAATAGAAGTAGTTCAGTACCTGATTGATGATCCATAGGAAGTTCATGTATTTGAACACTTTTCATAGTTCTCCGCAAATGCATAGTTTATTCTTTCGGCCAACTATGTATAAGTTTGTCATATGTAAAATTTTTAATTTGTGGAACCGATAATTATTTATTGAGCCAAAAAAAAAATTCGTGAATAAATTCCAGAACAAACAAGACTTCAAACATTTGTACTTTTTTTTTCTGTCAGTTGGATAGCAGTAATTTACACACACTACGGACACACAGTAAGTTATGAGACAGTGGCTAGTACTATGAACTCCATCCGCACGCACTAGCAAAATTGCGTCACTGGGCACAGAAATTTTGGAACGGTGTTTTTTTCCCTTGTGGTTAGTTGAATACTGGTCACTATTCGTCACCAGCCCCGCTCCTGTCCAATTTTGGGTGATGCGAGGGTATAGGATATCCTTTTGGTTGTTCTTGATTTTCTTTTTTCTGTTTGGCCTTTGGCTCTCTCTCTCTCTCTCTCTCTCTCTCTCTCTCTCTCTCTGACCACGTACCTTTTCGCTTTTCATTTGCCTGGTATATTGCATGCAATTTGTACTGGCAAAATTACAGTTACCTATATAAAAAACTAAATGCAAATATTTCGAAACTAAAGTAAAACTCTTAATAATTATATGTAGTTGGCTTTCGGAAATCATTTTAATTTTAATGCCACAAACGAAGAAATTTTTTGAAATTAGTAGTTTTTCATTTTGCAGATATTTTCTCTTTTTTAAGCGCATGTATCTATGAAACCTCAAACTCTCCAACAGATATTAATGATCTTTCTGTGGTAAACATCAACAGCTGGCACAAACATAGACAGCATTGCTTCTTGTGTCAGAAACAGCTGAGGTGGAAGGATCTGGCACCAAAACAACAACATTGGCGATACTTTCTTATAACTGTCAAAAATTTTGCCATGTTACATGCGACACGGAGTAAGTAAACCCAGATTCCTTCACGGAAAACGTTAACGTTCATGTAAGTACACATGTATAGGCTTCTCATGGTTAATTCAGAACTTACAGAAATCAACCTTTGGAAAACCGTCACTGCCTCTGCCTGCATATATTTTAACGGCCACGCTGGGTGGCATGCGCCAAGTTAAGCTGGTAGCGACAGAGGGGATGCGGCAAGTTGAGTTGGTAGTGACGGAGGGAATGCGGCAAGTTAAGTTGGTAGTGACGTCGAATTAAAAGCGTTATTTAACATTTGTGGAAACTGAAATTATTTATTTTGCGTTTTTTTAAATACTTATTACTATAAATATTAGCAGATTTGTAAGATATTTACTTTTATAATAATTTCACAGCTCCGCTTGACCGACGCGTGAATAAAATGACCAGGCCCTTGGGAGTGTTAATTTTACATATGGTGTAACAATATATAAATTGAATATGAGGGAGGCGGCTTATTCGTCTTCTGAGCATGTACCCGACATTGACCTACTTCCATCATACACAACTGTCAAAGTCACATGGTCAACAGTGGTGGACGTGTTAGTTTATATCTTAATTTTTAAATGACGAGCACTATTGTATTAATAAAATACTTTAAATACTTTTACCAATTTTAATTAAATCAAACTGCGGTTACAAATTGGTTAGGGAAAGTACCTATAATATCACCTCCAAGCACTTGTTCACAAATCAGTTTTCTAACATAACATCCAAGCCATGCCGTTTTCGCATGACCTTGTTGGCAGAAAAGCAATTCAGTGTTGGGAGACAGAGATTGGTTGCGCGCAGCCAGCGAGATCGCTCTACGTCACCTTTAGTCTATGGAAGAATACACAGTGTTCACACAAGTAGATCTTTAGCAGGGCTTTCAAAAATTCTCATTTTACCGTGAGCAGCCCATTGCAACAAAAAAGAGAGGGAGAGACAGTATAGGCTGTTCACGGTAAAATGAGCACTTTTGAAAGCCCTGCTTAAGATCTACTTGTATACACGTCGTGTATTCCTCCGCCTTATGTAAAATTATCATTGCTATGGGCCTCATCCTTTAATCATGCGTCGGTCGAATGAAATTGTGAAATTATTATAAAGTAATTTATTTACAAATCTGCACATTTTTACACTTACATGCATTAAAAAAACGGAAAGTGAAATAAATATTTTTTTAAGTTATCACAAATGGTCACCTAACATTTTTTATTCGACGTTAAGATATGGAAGTACTTTCCATCCATCGCTACCAACTTTACTCAGTGCGCCCACTAAAATATATGCGGTCAGGGGCAGTGACTTTTTTCTAAGGTTCATTTCTAGAGTGCTCATTTTATCGTGAACCGCCCTTAATAGAGAAGACGTGCAAATTTAAGAGGCGCACAGAGAACGCGAAACAATTGGCTGCATTCCTCGCACCTCGTCAGCAACTCAATGACTCAGAATCCATGACTGCCGGGAGCTTTTTCTTGTTTTCTTTTTTCCGTCCTCTAATCACCTCGGTATTTTAACTGGGACTGCTGCCAGACCTTATGTGAGCAAGACATCAGGCTGGTTCTTCGCTTATCGCGTTGGCGTTTTATCGCTTCCTATAGCCACCTAGCCGCCAACAGATCACATCGTTATGTCGGCAGCATTACATACTTACAGTTTAACGGCGTTAGACCCCCATAAAATTAACGATTTTATTTTTGTACCAAACATTGTTCTAACTGAACACATTATATGCGATAGCTAACATCTTTCTTGAACGAAAAAAAGTTTTAGATTTAAGATATTTTGAATAATTTAATGCCACATGACGGTTGGGTGCCATGAAGGCCGAAAGGCTAGTTAGCTGTGTGCGGGCTAATCTGCTAATTTTTACACACTAAGACGTTAAAAAGAACAGAAAGAGTAAGAAATAATTTAAATTATCACAAATGGTTACCTAACCTTTTTATTCGGCGTTAAGATATGGAACTACTTTCCCTCCATCGTTACCAATTTTACCGGGCGAATGTCACTCAGGGCGCCAGTTAAAATATATGCAGAGTGACTTTTTTCTAAGGTTGATTTCAAAAGTGTTCAAATTATCGTGAACAGCCTTTAGTAAGAAATAGTTCTTATGCAAAATATTATAACACTGAGTGCCCACGAAAGCGTTGCGTTGTCCTTTTGGCATAATTTTCTAGACTTAATTTAGTTTTGTTTGCGTGAGGCGCAGGAATATTCTGGAAGTAGAAATTTAGCAAGGTTTACGAAAGGTAGGAGTAACCGTGGATGGACTATACAAGCTATTATAGTCTTTTCACGGTAAAGTGTGCACTTTTAAGGCCTTAGTTACTTTTTCCTTTCAAACATATTTTTTCGTTTAACCAGCTCTTTAAATTAAATATTGCCATATAAGTAATAAACACGGTGCGTATATTCCACATAACTAGGAAGTTAACGTCTAAGGCTAAAATTAAATTTATTTATTTATTGTTATTCCAAACGAGGTGGCTTTCAAAAGTTCTCAGTTTACCGTGAATGACCTATATAATTGTGCATCAAAGGGACGAGTACGCAACACCTGAGTGAAATTTTTGTTAAAGCTGATGTTCGGTGCAAGCCTTTTATATCTTATTCACTTTCGTTTTACGGTAGTTCCTGTGCAATCTTGTAACACGTGAACTTATAGCGATTTATAGATTTTAACTATCGGCACACTGCGATTATTTGAAACAAAAATGACGTCTGGGCATATTTTAAACATTATATTGGCAGGTAGCTATGTCATGTCGTTTATACTAAAATGTTTTTAATGGTAGAAAACCAATCAAATTTTAGATTTAAAGATCAGATATTTTTTGCACAGTCACAGTCTAAGTTCGCAAGTTGAAAACTGTATCGATCAATACATTTTTCAAATTGAAAGCGATCGAATCAAAATGTTTCTCGTGTAGCTCTGTTGTTTAATTTAGACCTCAAAATGAACAGAATCCAGTTGCTTACCACAAAAAAAAAGAGCAGTTATTAAAGATGTAAATAAAAATTTAGTTTTCTTTGGTTGCAGATTTGATTCCATGATTTAAAATAATTAATAATAACATTCAAGAGACAAACGTCAAAATATTACGAAATTTGAAGCGTGAACAGCAGTTAAACTTGCAGCTTACACGAAATTCATTTATAACCTAGGTGTGTTTTCATTTATTCATGAAATTAAAATTGAAACTTTCTGAACGAATTTAAGATTTGGTTAGTGAATAAGTTTTACTTATAGTTCGTGTAACACTTCAATATTTATGACTTTATAATGATTATTCTATGTCTTTAAATTTGATTTAAATGCCAAACTTTAATGCAATGTATAAGATGTTGAGCGTATGATCAATGTGATATGTATAAACTTATTTATTTTGACAGTTGTGTTGTATAAGCTATGTAAATCTAATGATTATCTATGGTTTCTTTGCATGAGTATTTGTCTTTGTAACAAGTACTCCCTTTTGTTTTCTCAAAATAATCAGGCCACACCGGCCGGCCTATCACATTTTTTTTTCTTCGAACAATAGCCTGATAGAACAAAAAACTTATTCATTCTAATTTGGGATCAGTGAGAGGCCAGCTAGATAAGAAGTCAGTTCTGAGTATGAAAGACACTATATAAAATTTTGATTGGCAAAATTTGATATTTACGATGGAGATACATAATTATTCAAGCACTATTGAAATGTTGAGCCTATATATGTTTAAAAGAAGAAGTAATTCGACATAAGCTGTAAGATGAGCCCGGGAGGAAGGACTGCCCAGTAAAGGAGGACTTCGGGGTTTTCGACTTCGCACCAAGGACGACTCGGTGTCTGGTGTTCGGAGAGCCAATTCTGCGAGAAGAGTGCTACTGGCTGCGGATTCTGGCAAGGTTCCGATTCTGCACCCACCTCCGCTGTTTCGGCCCGCAGAGGACGAGTTCGCTGAGCACCACCCGGGAGATGTGCTGTCCATGGTGAGCGGGAGAGCTGTTTCTGGGTTCTACGCCAGGTGAAGGACGACTTCACGACGTCGGCAGAGTTGCGGTTATTTCCCGCTATCGACACAGCTAAGTCGTATTTTTCCTCAACCAAATGTAATTGTATTTATGACACCAGAGCTGGTAAAGTCAAATGTTGGTAAATCGGTTGATGTGCAATGTGCAGGCTGGTGTTGCTTGTAATTTTGAGAATTAGTGTAGTATAATATTTCGTAACTAATGTTCTGCAAAATTACCATATAATTTGAAATTGGATTAGTTAATCAGTATTAAAATTAAAGTAAAGACTTCTCAATTTGTTTGTTAGAATTAATGATCCAATTGTTTTTAACTACAGAGGTAATGGAAATTTGAATGAATACACCGATTTTGTAGCGTGGCAGCATAGAGTTCAGCCGAGGTATATCATTAATATAACCTATCAGACTCACTCACACATACAACGATATTTTATCATTGCATTACACATTCATATTTTATATTACATAACTCAGAAATAATATTTTATAGCCAATTAGATTGGCCGTAATATTGTAACACATATCAAATGTGTTACAGTATTAATTTGGACGCCTAAACGTGTGGCTATAAACTCTCCACACATTATGTCTATTTAACACACGACATTAGAATATAGTTGATAAAGTTTTCATAAAGTGCATAGCACTCATTCCATCAGAGCACCCTTTCCAATTCAAGAGACTGCAATTCCCCTCAAGGTCTGTTTTGCTGTGACTATAAATAAATACCGGTGACAGTCGCTAAAGTTGGCAGGGAGAGATTTGTGGGAGGAGCGATTCTCAAATATGCAACTCTGAGTGGCCTGCTCCAGAGTAAGCACTCCTAGCAACTTGATAATCCTAGAGCACCTGAGGGCAAGGAAATTAGTCCACTGAGAGAAAATCGAACAAAATATATGTTTGTACTGGGCCAAATATATATTTAGTTGCCCTAACAAAATATATTGTTGTACAAACTACATTTTAGCAGCAACAAAATTGTATTTGTTCGTCTAACAAAATATATGTTTGAATTAAAAAACTTCTGTGTTGGACCAAAAAGAATTAGACTGTCAACTTAATATTTTGTTGAATCAATGTAAATATTTGTTTGGACACTCATTTGACTGCCTTCGTTCGAAAATACAGCTTGAGAATATGTTTGTATTTTTTTTTTACAATTAAAATAGCAACAGTGTTTATTAGTACATCTATTGATGCTTAGCAATCGAATAAACCTATTAATAAAATAATGCAACATGACAAGTAAAGCTGTAAAACTTGAAATATTTGTTTGTACACGTTGCCCAATATTTGCAGTATGTGTGTGTGTGTGTGTGCTTTCCGGCTTCATTAGTTGTCACATTATCTGAGATTACTGAGTAGTAACGCGCGGACACAGGTGATCTGGGTTCGAAACCCGCGAGAACCTGGGGAGTTTTTTTTTTATTTCGGCCCAAACTGCTTAATGTACGTGTAGCCAAACAAATCTCTTTGTTGCACCAACCAAATTCTACAGTTTGGGGCAACCAAATGAGAACAACAAAATAATTTGGTGTCAGCAACAACATATTTATTTGCCCCCATACAAACAAATAATTTGGTTGCACCAAAAATATCTTGTTTGTTTCACCAAAACAAAACCTTTTTCTCAGTGTAGCTGCTTTACTTAGTGCACTCGGGTGAAGCCGCGAACAGAAAGCTAGTTGTATAAAAATGATCGTTCGCATAGTAATTACTGCCAGTTTATTTCAAATTAGTTTTATAATTTTAGACATAATGTATGTCACTTTGAAAAAAACATATGTATCTAATCAAGGAAAACGTTCTGGATTCAAGGTTGTTCGAACTAAGTCTAATTGTCCAGTATTTTCATAATACCATAAACTTGTCTAATTTATTGCGAAGAGGATGAGTAGCTTCTGAGATAGGATATGAGGTACTTTCTTTATTTTATTTATGTGAATGCTGTCTTAGAGAATGGTGGACAAAAAAAAACCATAGAAATAACATATTTATTGACCGCTATAGGTACCACAGCAAATGCAAGTTTTGTGGATAAATTTAGACTTTCGACAGAAAAAGCGTAGAACTTAAAATATTTATAAAGACATAAATTTGAAAATACAGAGCGACTGGTAGATCCGTGAGAGATGGGACACTTTATTGGTTTCTTAATTTATTCTGAAGAGTTACATTGAATAAAAAATATAAATATTGCAGATGAAGAACAATCATGTTTTCTTTGTGATTCTTAATACCTTTGCTTAAAATATGGACTAATCATATCTACTTATAAAAATGTGCGTATGTCCCATCTGCCCCACAGTTTTACGGGTGATATGATCCACGTAGTATGGGATGGATAGAACAGGAGTTAAAAACCCTCAAAAGACTTTAAAAGTGCCCAAAAATAAACAGTTCACAATAATACTAGATGTCATATCCGTAAAGCGAATGTGCTGAACATGATAAAAGATTTTAGATACTTCGAGAACGCATACTTTTATTTTAGAAGTCATTTTCAGATACAGAAACTCTTGGCATTACAAATTAAAACTTATCGTGTGTTTAAATGTTAAAAAAAAATCATATATTCTTAAACCAAGTTTTAAATAAGCTCTAACTAGGTCTTTGGTTAAGTTTGGTATCCCCCCCCCCCCCACACACACACACATTCGTAACACATAGTTTCGTATTTCCAGCAGTGTTCGTGACAACAATGACTATATAACACACTCTCAGTCCAGTGTTTCTTTCCCATTATTTCATTATGCTCTACTCCACAAGCTACACATTCGTAACACATAGTTTCGTAGCAGTCTTCGTGACAACAATGACTATATAACACACTCTCAGTCCAGTGTTTCTTTCCCATTATTTCATTATGCTCTACTCCACAAGCTACACATTCGTAACACATAGTTTCGTAGCAGTCTTCGTGACAACAATGACTATATAACACACTCTCAGTCCAGTGTTTCTTTCCCATTATTTCATTATGCTCTACTCCACAAGCTACACATTCGTTTTGGTTCCATTCTTTCCGTAGGCTGTCCTAACTTTCGTCGTACACGACTGGTAGTTCGACTTAGTTACTTTTCAGTTAATGAAGCAAATGTGGAGTCCTTTCATTGTTCTTTTTCTTATTCTCTCTGAAAAGTAGTTTTTTTTTTTTGTCTTCGTTTGCGTGGTTTGTTTTGTCTACTCTAAGATCTTGCCGGACTTTTTTTTTTTGGGTTGTGTTTACTTTCTTTTACTTCTGTAAATGATTCTATTGTTTTTCTTTCCTTCATTTCTCTTTCTTCGTCTTGTAGGTATAACAACTTCTCAATCTCTTACACCAGAGGAAATCGCATGGAAATATGAGTCATTCTCAGGTGAGTTTCCAGGAAGAAAGCTTTGTAAAGTCCCAGGGAAAGATGAGGTATTCTAAGGTGAGTTTCCAGGAAGAGAACTTTGAAAAGTCCCAGGGAAAAGCAAACTGTTCTCAGCCGAAATTCTTTTTGGAGGGCTTTGAGATATCCCATAGGAAGTTAATGCATTCTCTGCTAACAGTTTTCATTATTCCTGAGAGTTAGTTCTCCTATTGGCTTATAGGCTATTCACGGTAAAGTGAGCACTTTTTTTAAGGCCCTCGCAACAGGCATTAACCACTAATAAATATATCTTATGGCAGCCTTAGGCGTCAAATTTTGAGAGTTGTGAAATATATACACTGTTATTATTAGTCACATTGCAATGTTTAGATTAAAAAGCAGCAGGAAGATAGAAATTGGGTGAAATCAAAAATTTAGAAGGACCTTAAAAAATACCCACTTTACCTTGAACAGTCAACATCAACATTTTCATATGTTGATTGCGTACCTTCTGAATCTTGTTTTTAAACAGTATCGTCAGTTAAAAAAAGCACACTCTGGGATGGCATTGGAGTTGAACAGTATAATTGTAGTATATCTTAATGCAGAGGCACTATTTTCGACTGTTGTTTACATATTCCAGGCGGCATTTAACATTTCTCAGAAATGTAGCATTGTCAATTTTTTTTGAAGCTATTTACTATAAAGTTGTTGCATGTCTTGAAGTAGTATGACTTCAGTGACTTAAAAATGATTCTGTCTAGGGGTTGGAGCCAATGGGAGCTCAGCATAATTATGCCATTGTTTACTGCGAATTCAAACATTTCTGTGCTATTGGTATGTGATGTATGGCCATCTAAGATGAGCAGTGCATTCCCTCGTGGTTTGCTTCGTGGGAAGTGGCTTTGCAACCAGTCACAATAAATATCAATATCCACATAATACACTGATTTTTTTATACATTTTAACCAAAGATCCTGGAGTATTCCATCAATCGTCTTTATATTTCTTGTCCTTAACAATACAGTACGGAGGAAGAAATGCCCCTCCATTAACACATGTTAGAATCGATACCGCTTCACCATTTTCACCAGACGTAATTGACAATACTTTTCGAGAAACATTTTTCCTTCAATGACTTCTCCGGGCTTATTATTTAGTGACAGACCCGTTTCGTTAATATTAAATTTAAGCCTGGGCTTTCCAATAAACTTATTTTTAATCAATAATTTTGAAGCAGATCAAAATATGCCTTCCCAAAGAACGTATTATTTAATGAAACTTCCTGCATTTAGTAAAACCCTTTAATATACATTATATCTCATATGATCACATACATATATAGTAACATAACAAATACACATCAAGGATTATAAACCAATTCTACATAACCTAATATTCTCATATTACCACAAGTACCTGTTAATTTTCTATACATATATATTTGATCCCAAACATTAAATATGATTTTCTTTCTTGAATACATAACAGAATTTCCAAATGAACTTATAATAGCAGTACTACTACTAACACCTTCATTAACTGTGAATGTTTTCCAACAAATTATATCTTGAGAATCTATTTCAATAATGTATTTTGATTTCGGGTCTTTAGAATTATTTGCTCGTCTGAAGAAACAGAACTCCAAGAAACCAGAGACAGCTTTTGCAGTAATTCCTTGTAGTGTAAATACAAATAACAATGACAGTAATATATAACTTTCTTCAATGTCCACAATTCGTACAGTCCACTCAGTATCAACCTTGTTAACGTCCTTTTCAATAGAATATAAATTATGAAACACCTTCCTTGGAAAATAAGAACTTTCACCTCTACGAAACCTGTTAATGTACATCTTGACCAGAAAAGACAAAACTGTCGAATTCCCTGAAAAAACGAAACATACTAAATTACAACCACAATACACCGCAAAGGTGTATTGTCCCTAAAATCCCCAAGGGGGATAAATGTTCACTGGCAACAGTCACAGTAAGTATGCAGTAAGTATTTTTGGATCAATCAAAGTAGTAAGCAATAAGTACTTTTGCGTGCGCCACATGGCTACGCTGGACTCACTATACCTTGGTTTGAAATATGAATTCCCTCACAGAAAAGAGTCTAGCCAGTCGTAGCATGCCGTTCAGTTTTCTGTTTCAAATTTCTGGCCAAGTTTCAAGCATTCTGCCAAGCGAAAGAGTGTTTCTTGTTGGGGAAAACCCACGCGTTTAGAGTTTTTAATGTGCGCAAAAATTTTTTTCCGTTAACTTCGCCTAAAAGAGATGGGAGCCTAGACTGCCTCGAGGGGACTGCTGAGTAAAATATGTCACGTAAAAACAGTGTTTGTGAGCATATACGCGTATCTCAGTAAATAACTGATCTGAGAAAACGACTATTCTACAAAAAAGGTAAAAAAACAATTGTCTACGGCCGTCACATTTAACTTTTATTGTCCATTTCATATAAGTGGTCTCAAATTGACAGTTCTAGGAAAGTAGTGCCAATGGCATGTGGGTGGCTATGTATCCTTCCGCCACAGATTAACTGTCATTGAAGGTGACAGTTCGCAAACAAACACCATGTGACTGCCAGTATTTGTAAACAAACAACATATGACTGCCTGTTTTTGTAAACAAAGTGCATGTGCCTCCTCCCAAATGACTTTTAGAAGCTGTGAAGGGCTGTTCAAAGAGTTGGAGGTTGGGAACAATCCCATTTTTTTTTTTTAGTTTATAAATATTTTATGTTAATGACTAACAGCCCATGTAATAAGTCTATAAATTTATAATTTTTTTTTACATTGCAAGAAATTTGTAACCAGGATGGACGAAAATTAAATTGTTTTTTGACTGTCAAATGAATAAGATATTTCACTATTTTTTAATATAAGGTACTCGAAATATATTAATGACAACTAATCTTGTCACACTTACCTGAAGTAAGTTCTTGTAAACATAAAAATTTAGCATGGTTTCCACGAACACCAAATACCAAGATCCTCCCCCCCCCCTTCCCCAGGAATGCACAAATACGGAAATACCCCCCCCCCCCCTTTTTTTCCGCTACCTTCTTTTCAAAGACAGTATACATTCTTGCATACAGGCTATGCCTACTATTGCATTAAAAGTACATAATTCAAATTTGTGGTATGATACGACAACAAACTCTGTACAGCCTGATACTTTTATGTTAGTTATAATTCTCAGGATGTTAAAGTATGTAGGTAGCCAAAATAATATTTAAGCAAATGTTACTTAATTTCAATAATTTTAATAACTCTCATTTCGTAACTCAAATGTTATGTATTGCAGGTCTACATACAAAATACTTTAATAACTTTCCTCAAATACCTACGTGTTCAGATTGTCATGCTGTGGATAAAAAAACTTATTTCTGACTAACTCAGAGTTGATATTTACACTGAAGTTCAGTCGCACAACCTCCCTCCTCAAAACTGTGAGTAAAGCTCTAGGCTTGTTCTCGGGTACCTAATGAAAAACTGTATTTCAGTTCATAAATGTTATAAAGCGCTCTATAGAAGCAGATATGACCTACAGCAACAATATATAAAATGAGCATGTTACTTACACACTAAAAAGATGCTCCACCTACCCAAGATTGAAGACATCATAAAGTTCATTTTCCTTAGCGATAAATTTTGGAATGTTGCAGTTCCTGCTGATGCATGAGACACTTCTTTATGATGTTGGAGCACCTTCGTTGGATGCTTAAATTGATAAAATGTTGTTTGATAAGCATGTTGTAATTTACTTGATATCGATAAGTTGTCTTTCCAATGCAAATCCTGTTTATGTGAATTATTCTTCCGACTCTTACAATATTCTTAACAAAGTATGTTAAAAATATATGAGCGCTTTTAATTTGCAAAACAAAAATGCTCAAAATGTTTGTAAAAGACTCCAACGTTGAAACCTACATGCCATTATGTTACTTTCAAATACAGCCTTAAAAAATAGGAAAATTCTTTAAATTTATTTTCTGACAAGTATCCCTGTGTAACAAGCTTGACGAATTTCATATACGTTCTAAAAAAATAAAGTGATATAACTTACAAGTTTGTATGGCCACTAAGCTTTACATTTTGAAACCCTCCAGAACCAGAGTGTAGAGTTTCAATCAATAATAACCCAGAGAAGTGTTCATAGCAATGAAATGTGGGCCCAATTAGGGTATCATCTTTATTTTATATCGAGGGAAAAAGGAAAAAAAAATATGAGCTAAGAGGGGGGGGGAGGGGTTTTAGTTTATCGTCTTCTGTGAGACGGGATCATTTTGATGTTCTTACGATGCCGGAATCACATAGCCCCGACACGCACGACACGACGGCCAACAGCCAATGAAATACAAGATAGATCGTCGTAAGCCCCGACCGATTCTGTCGTCCTCTCAGTAATTTTGGAACAGAAATGATTTCTATTCTTCGTCGTGTCGTGCAGCACGACGCACATAATGTACAACATTGCAAAATGAAATTGTATTGCAAGCTTTCCCTACAACGGTGAATACGCAGTTTAAAAGAAAAACAAATTGGAAATTACAGTATCTAACTCTTAAAAATAATAATTTTACCTTTGTATGCATTAGCGATACCAATTTGTCACCATTATGTATTACAAATCTCTCTCTTGTTTACCGCCTTTGAAACTAACGAAGTGTATCAGCGCCTTCTAAATAGTTATGTTAAATGCCGAGAGCGTGGTGTCGGTCGTGGTGTAAATTCATGTAGTCACATTGAAATGTGTCGTGGTTGCGTTTTGGTCGTGTCGTGCTGTGTTGGTCGGGGCTATGTGATTCCGGCATGAGTGTGTGGCATTTCGAGTTGCATATTGTTTTGGTGGAGCTCAGTGGAAATTTTTGCTCGTATGAAAATAACATTTAAATTATTTAACTTCAAAAATTATAACTTTAAAGAAAATTCAAAACGCGATACATACGTCGCTGTTCGTATTCGTACAGATACGGCAATATATACAAGCACACACCTTGACCGAAGTTAACCTTACACTCGAATTTACGATGTAGACAAACAAATATTATTCACTCGCTACAAAAGTGTGGAAAATGCGGCATTTTTCAGGCCACGTGCATTTCAATAATTATATTATCGGTTTACTAATACATTTACAAAACACGCAAACTTACTGTTGTAACCTCTTGAACACGTGTTTTCTATTGCAATACTTGCGAGTTTACTTCACTAAAATCACGTTTGTTCGTCACTAGTTTTAAATAATTTATTTGCAAAATCATTCAGTAAAATCAACACGGCGTACGTTTCCTGATACAAACAAACTTAAACTTATATACGGATATTATATTCGTGTCACTTCATTGTGGAAGGCGGTTAGGAAAATGGCGAAACGAGCAGTTTTAACGACGTGCCGACTAATATTACATTTCACCCAACAAAACGTACTACAACGGTACCTATTACCAACTGTGTTTGGAAAAAGCAAATAAAAAATTATTAACTAGCGATTAAATATTCCGACAACACCAATAAGATATTCGTATAATAAACACGATGAGAAAAAAGCGTACGCACAACTGCCTTCACCGGGCTGGAAACATAAACATGGCTAGCCATTGGCTGGAAACGTTTACTGGTCGTATGTGTCGACATACTCTGTCATAAATGCTGAACGTGTTTTTAAGCCCCGTTACTAATAGCCAAGAAAAATTAATATTACTTTAGAAACATAATATAAACCATAAATGTTGTAAGTATGATTAAGATTTTAAATTACTACGTTTAGATCCGAGTACTATTTTCTTCCAAAGACATCATCAAAATAGCCAACCTAACAACACGAATCCTGCACAAGTTGATCAGCTGATACAATACTATAGGACCGAGATCATTTACTGTTTACATAGTGTGTAGGTTGGTCACATTGTCTGTCGAATTTGAGACCACTTATATGAAATGGACAATATCTTAATAAATATATCCAACAAGAAAAAAAATACTGTTTATGTAGAGACCAGAATAATTCGCAAGTTCAATGAACTGAAGGCTAGACTGCACTGTCTTGTGTACAATAACGAAGATAAAAATACTTATCGGTTGTCTGCTGCCACAGTGGAAGGCGATGGCTGGGCCTGCATTTTATGGCGTGTTCCTTATTGGCCCAGGGTTCTTCGACAGGTGTTAAATAACGAGTGGCCCATTCACAATAGTAACCTGAACAAAGGAGTTTTTGGATTCTTTGCTTGACTCTAAATGGATCCGTGAATTCTTCAGTTCTCTACGAATATGGTTCAAAACAGCATTTTTTTCGGCTATCTTGCCCAAATTCATCAAAGGAAAGAATAGCAGTTTGTAAGTATACTGCCACTGAGCGAATTTCTCAAGGCTATAAAAAGTGCTGTATCCCATGAATGAAACTTATTAATACCGAAGTTAAGTAAATTACAAGTTTTTTAAAGAAATTTTCATCCCCGGACTCGCATTATTCAAACCTCGTATATATGGAAATAATCAAGTTTAAAACAAAATATCTTACTGTGACATTTTCTATTCCTTTATTTTAAACACATTTGTACTTTTCTGTCATTTTTGTACGTTTTTCAACGTATAACTGCGAGTACCTCTAAAGAAATGACATCATAATTTGCAGAAATGTCACGGCACATTAATTTGTCTGTTTACGTGAAGTAAAAAGTAGTTAGCATAGGTAGGACATTTCATATAAATTTTATTTTCGATGATCGGAGAGAAATTAAAAACTCCAAAAAACTATTCAGTGGCAATAATAAACTCCTCATTAACGCTCGAAAATACATCAATTTAATATGTGACTTATCAGTTCCTAATAAGGTTGTATAAAATTCACTCTTAATTGTACGCTTAAAAAAAATAATCGGTATAATAGTATTTAAGTGCTTATGTGCGAAGATACCCCAGAAAGTTAATTTATTTTCCCGCTCGATGTAAGATTACCGGCCCCACACACGCTCAGTGTCCCAGATCACATCTACCTGCTCAGGTAAGACGCATAGTTTAGTGTGGGAAGATGTCTGGTTCTCACACCGTTCCGATTTGCCTGTGCCTTTTGTTCCGTTTTGAAGTGAACAAGTCGGAGCGGATCGCGAGTGTTCAAAATGTCCGCTGAAGAGACGATACTATTTTCGGGTCTGGCGTTTAGCAGAGGAGACGCAAGTTGAGACACTGGATTGGCGTCTGAAAAGGAAGAAATATTCGCATGTGAATTTCCTGTCGGAATTGAGGTTGGAGTCAAATGAATCACATAACTATTTCAGACTGTATGAGTATAAACACCTTGAACTGTTATCACTGGTTTCACCTTTAATAGAAATAACGGACACGTGTAGAAGGACGTAAATGACCCCTAATGAGAGTTTGACTGCGACCCTAAGGTTTCTTCTTACAGGAAAGAGCTATGAAGATTCGTAGTACAAAGCTGTCAATTCATCTCAAACATTAGTTTTAATAGTACCTGAAACATGTTAAGCTATTTATGACGTATTTACCTAAATATATTCGAAGGGAATAATTTGTTATTATAAGTCAGTGAAATTAACATTGCACATGGAGTAGGATTTAATTAATAAATTTTTAAAATATCCCGAAATTCCTCTAATGTGGTCAAAATAAAAAAATTGTAGGCACGATTGTATATAGTTACTTATAATACAATAAAAGTGTACCTACATAGAGGTGTTTATTGCGTATATAAAGAGAAGCTTAACTGTACTGAGCAAGAATCCTCCACTGAATATTTTATAAGCATACATAGTAAAGAACACAGAAAATACATATAATATCGTCAGGTTTTCGCTTTTCCCATCATCATGGGACAGAAGCTTGCCTGAGGACTTGCAGATTATAGTCTATTCACGGTTTCTTCATATTTTTTTAACCAAACCTTGGAGAAAGCACCCCATATATGACGTGTTTATTTATTTTCAAAATGTCATGTATCACAAGCGTTTTATACCTCTGTTAACATGAAAGTATCTTATTTATCGTTAAATTGAAGTTTTACCGGTATTTTTTCTATATATTATAATAATTCATTTAGATCTAATATGAATAAAAACAGTGAGAAAACATGTGTGTTGGTAGCGCCTAGTGAGAAATACTTCTGATGCAAAATATCATTACAACTGAGTCAGCAGGAATTCGGTGCGTTGTCCTTTAGTGTAATTTTCCAGACTTCGTTAAGCTTAGTTTGCACGAGGCGGAGGAATATCTTGGAATTAGAACTTTAGCAGGGCTTCAGAAAAGAGTAAAGTAACCGTGAATTGATTACATATATGTAGATAAATGGTATACAATATGCATTATATACATTCTTCATTAACGAGGTGAGAATCCTAACAAATATCGCGCCAGAAAAGGCTGACCACCAAAATAAGGACTGCTTCGTTGCTCCCTTGAGGGAGAAGCTGTAAGCCAAGATGGTGTTGGCTGTGGCACCCATACGTATTTAAATAGATTCCTCCCATCTGTGTTGAGGGTGGCTCTAGTATTTGTCCAGGCATATTCACGATACAGTCAAATGTTTTATCAGATTCCCCTTCAAACAAAATATTATTATTTAATTCATGTGTGAATATACACTGACAATCTTGAAGGTTGTGTAGTTCATATGCTACCAGTTTCCCCATATACATCGAAACAGTCCTCTGAAGGATATTTACACAATGAATGAGAAGAGATAACATATAACTACTTCCTTTGCGATTTTTAGGTACTTGCGGATAAACCCAGCGAATGGGTAGAAAGTCTGGTATAGGCCTAAATATCATATTATTATAATTATTAATTTACCACTTTTAACACGAAAGTATATTTTTGTAATATGTGATGCTGTTGCCATATATATACACACACACTTATTATTCGTATTTTGTCATTTTGGGTACACTTCTGTGTTTTGTCTTTTACCTAAATCTGAGTGTGAATGGAAGGTAATTTGGAAGGACTTCGAATACAAGTGGAATTTCCCGCGGTGCCTTCGAGTTCTTGATGCAAACATGAATGGTTCAATCCACCATCCAACAATCGCCAATTTTTCTCTTATCATAATGGATGTTTCAGTTTATTTCTAACGGAAAAGCTCATTCAAATTACGAGGTTATTTAAGTAACACTAATTTTTACAGAATATTTATAGCAATGGAACTTTTAACATCGCTAAGGCAGAAAAAGTGTTATGAGGAATTTCTTGATGTAGTTTTAAGTGACGTGGCACTTGGGCCACGGGCCTTATTTTCCGAAACCTTTCGGTCACAGAGCTTTGGAAAATAAACATGACATTTGCAATTACCGTCATTGAAGAGCCCGTAGTGTCGCCGGTAATCTTCTTGTATATTACTTTAAGATTCCGGATTTTACAAACACAAATTTGGAAATGTAAAATGCTAAGGTTGTAGTTATAGCCTGCTCTGTTTTACATAACTAAACCCGACAGGCACGCGCCTCAAGAAAGCATAGGTTTCAAATATACAGTAATGGAACAAGTAGGCATACATTTCGCCTACGTTCTTACATTGAGAATTTTGTGGAGCATGAGAATGGGCTTATGTGTAATACGACATACAGAGCGGAATGATTTCGAGAAATGTTCGTGCTGCACGTTGTGGATGAAGGAAAAGTGCTATGGCAAGATAAAATATCGTATAGTTTATATATATACTTTTTTTTTAGTTCTACTTATATGTTTTGACTATTGCATAATTGCATTGTTTTTCGTTAAGGTGCTGCTTATGTTACGATTCATTCATTTACCACATATTTCTGACATGTTTTGGAACACTGACATACGATATTCAACTTTTGTTTACTCTCTATACATTTCACTGCTGCTCGCAATAAGAATATAACGATATCTGAAGTATACATATATTTTTAATTAACAGCGCTTTTTTTTTTTTTTCATGAAGCCTTTTTCACCACAAAGATTACATTACCACCAATAATTAAACCATTCTATACTTTATACTTAACCGTCTACGGTGATTACATTTTCAATACGGTACAGGAAAAGCGTGTGCTGCACAGATGTGTAAGCTTCATAGCCACGTAAGATGACGTCATGCCTGTTCAGTCACGTCCCACCAAGGATGTTACCGTTATACTGCACTTCTCGTAACCTTGTGGCTTTCACAAGAGTCCAGTTTAGGAATCTCAGCTGTATGTTATCAATGACATTTAACTATCTTAATTAGATACATTCTATAACATCAAACACTAAAAACACCTTTTGGAATGTTATACACAAGCTAAGTATGCGTATTTTTGGGAAACCACAAAATCGAAAGTTTAAAATGTAAACAAATTAAACAAATATTTTCAAAAAACCTAAGTTAATTTTAGTGCCTTGAGTAGTACAAACATTACGAACTTATCTCGTAATTAAGGTAAGATTTTGATTGACTGTGATATTCCTGGCCTCATAGAAAACGTAACGAGTAAAAATACCAAATTCCATGTCTTTGGAAGGTAAACTTCTTCATTGCCAGCTCTCAGCTTCTTTGGTTCCTCAACATTTTCTCTTCCTTCCTTTACACTAATTGCTTCTAAGATTATTCATTTTTAAATTACAGTTTTCCATTTAGTATCAGGATCAACTTTCTTGAGTAACTGCAGTAGTCTGTTAGTTTTACATACAGATTTCAAGAGACTTACAAGCTAGTTTGAAACGCAGTTTTCTAGATACAAAAGAGGAGCTGAAATTTTTCCGGAATGGTATTTAAAAAAGTATAAATTGTGGTTTTAAGTACTAATGTATTCATTTTTGCTACTTAAAATATTCTTCCGTCGTAACGCTGTACTGTGCAAATTAGCTCTGTAACACAAGAGCTTTATTACATGCGATGAATGTCCACACGTTAAACTACGCCCGTATCTTTGTACTTTTCTCTTGCCGCTCAAGGAAACTGCACAGGCAAGTTCTAAAAATTGCGATATTTGACCATTTTCACGAATTTTTTTTCTCCAAGAATACGCTTTATATGACGAAAGAAAAGATAGGTCCATAGACAATTGTTTTTCATACTTTCTGACTTAAAGTCATATTTCTAGAAATTTTATTTACCGAGATATGCAATTACTCACAAACAACGATTTCACAAAAACGTTTCAGTACATAGGACTCTTAAGAACGAGTTGTATTTCATAACACTCTAGCTCATGCCCACTTTCATGGAGTGTAGATATTTGGGCGGTTCCTAACATCGGGGTCTTGAGAGCCGATGAAGGTGAAGCGAGGTGAGTATGGAGCAGCGCAGGGATGAAAGGAGGGAACGGGAGATCCCCGAGGAAACCCGCCGACCAGCGTCATCTTCCGGCACGACTCCCACGTGAGAACAATCCAGGAGCGACCCCCGCCGGGAATCGAACCAGGCTCGCCTTTGCGGGAGACAAGTCGTCTGACCACTGAACCACCGCGGTTCCCTTCCACTTCATTGGTTGGATTATTTTCGTGTTACGCGTCTTAGATGCCTACCCGCGAATCACAGACGTGCAATATAGGAATCACCTAATTCTCGTTTGCCTGTCAAGTAACGGCTATTCACGATAATGAGAGCACTTTTGAAATCAACCTTAGAAAAAAGTCACTGTTCCTACCTCTATATATTTCAAAGGACGTTTACTGTTTTTTTTAATGCATCGAAGTGTAGAAATTAGCATAAGTTTAAAATATTTACTTTTATAATAATTTCACAGTTTCACTTGACCAACGTATGAAGAAAGCGATGAGGCCCATGGTAATGTATATTTTACATAAGGCGGAAGAACACAGTGTGCATACAAGTAGATCTTAAGCACGGCTTTCAAAAGTGCTCATTTTACCGTGAACAGCTTATAGTAAACTGTCTTCTCACAGAGACACGTCGCCAATAAGCAAAACAAAATTGCTGATGAGCCAGTAGGAGATAGCCTATTCACTGATTCTTCACACTTTTTAAATCAAACCGTTGAAAAATTACACAATGTACGTCGTGTTTTGTTATTTCCTAAATATACCATGTATCAAAAGCATTTTATACTTGTGTTAATAAAAATGTAACTTTTTTTCCGTTATTTATATTTTATCTAGAGATCATAACATTTCATTATAAATAATATGATTTAAAAACAGTGAGAAAGCATGTGTGTTGGTAACGCCTAGTAAGAAATAGTTCTCATGCAAAGTAGTATTACAGCTGAGTGCGCACGAATGCAGTTCGTTGTTTTGGTGTAATGTTCCAGACTCACTTAAGTTTGGGTTGCATGAGGCGGAAGGATTTCCTGGTAGTCGAACTTTTAGCAAGGCTTCAGAAAAGTGTGAAGTAACCGTGCATTGATGATTATATCGAATTCTAACACGTGGAGAAAAAGGTTTCGCGAAATTCGGCTGTACCTACGTATATGCTAACTCAGGCAACGAACCTTGCCGCGTGCCGCGCCCGGCCCATTCCCATGTGTGCTGCCCAATGCCTCTCCATGTGTCATCAAAACTTGACGGAAGAACTCGGTCCATGGAGCTTGCCGTGTGTTCCCGACCTTATGCCAGTAGTTCTGAGTATTGGTGTTTTTCTGCGAATGTAGAGTATATATTTACAGAAAAATTAGTTTGCATGGTTTCTATTTGTTTGTTTATTTATTTGTTTTTAATTTTTGCCTATTTGTATTAAAGTAAAATTTTTCATGTTAACACATATAGATAGAGATTGGAAAATTTCGCGAATTCATTTTAGGTACGGACACCCGAATTTCGCGAAAAAAAAAAAATGAATGTCCACACATGCTAGATTTCAATACCCTACGGCCATATCGACCGTTTTATTTTGCTTATTGGCGACTTGTCTCTGTGAGAAGACATTTTATTTCTTGACTGGCCAATCAGATTTGGGTTATTCCCAACCTGGACGTCTTTGATTCGCGGGCAGGCACCTAAGACGCGTAACAGTTAGATCTTCCAATGGCGAATGAGTGGATCTGAGCTAAAGTGTTATGGAATTCAACTGGTTGTGAAAAATTTTTCGCGCAAATCGGGTGTCCGTAATTTTAGGTGAAGGTGAACTTTGTACATTTACGTTATGTTTGCAGCTGGATTACAGTGTATGAGACACGTCCAGGGGATGTCTTCGCAAATTACAGACCTTGTGATTTAAGGTAAATATGGCTACACACTGAGCTAGCTAGCTAATGAACAAAAACATGAGGTTCGAAAATACACAGTGCCGTGGAGACCAGCCCACAAGTTCTTTAAAAAACCAAATTTTCCTGTCCATTCCCTGTTTATAGATTCCTAACAATTTCACGTTTTTACTTAAGGAGCAGCAAGACTTCTCCACCAACAAAAATCATAAAACGTGACATCACGGACTACAAAAGGGGTTTAATTTATCTTGTCATAGTGTGGGTGTAGATATATTTGGTGTGAGTTGGGAGAAAGAATAATTATAATGATTTAATACATTTTTGAGCGCCTTATTATTCGTGATGTGAGCTTGGTCTTACCACACTGGAATCAGAAGCTCTCCGGCGATGCTGTAAACCTCATGCAATAGAGACACATTCTAACCTTCACAGTAATTCATTTAAATTAAACATGTGTAACACTGATAATTACTTTATTAATTTAAAAAAAGGTAAATAAATAAACTCAGATCCAAACGTGTGAATAATTCAACAAGGTGCAAAACTAAATATGTGTGTGTGTGTGCGTGTGTGACAGAAATCTCTTTACTCAAAAATGAAATTATACTGTATGATAATTAACATAAATGATATATACCTCCATCCAAGTCAGAATAGGGATAAATCAGAATGACAAATTAAAATAAAATAAAAGATTGAAAAATGCTGTGAAATTTAGAGCTGCTATATAAAAAAATTAATAAATCTTTTACTTGAGATTTCAGTTCAAAATACTAATCAGGTTCCACCGGAAGTAGCCTCCTCTGTATTTAAATATCCAGAAAGTTTGATAAGCTCTTACTTAAATTCTTAAATTTCTTGGATCACATTCACTAATAATTCATTAAATGTTAATATCAGTTCATCACTTAATTATCTCAAATCTGATACTTCACCAAATAAAATTACTCTGGATTTATATTGAAAGTTCAAAACAAGTCTTTAACTCCTCATTCCATATTGCTCCGGCTATATTATTTCATATGCGAAAGTTCGGGACCATTGGTTTTACGTACTCATGGAACTTACTATCAAATCGTTGTAAATCAAAATAGTAACTTTAGTAAAATAAGTTCAGGTTCCTTAAAGTTCGATACTTGAAAAACAGTCCATGTACTTAAGCTTCCCATACGTTAAATTGCCTTGGCGTCACCTGAGGTCCTCTGGTGCTATCTCGTTTCATGGCGCCGGAGTCGTAGTCTCGGCGTCTTTTTCACGTCGTCAATTTAACACTCAAAATTATTATCTACGACTTAGCCTACAGCCTCTTCTTAAATATTGCTGCTGCGACTACCAAAAACTTAACTTCTGGGAGCATAATTTCTACAATAAATTTATGATGGCGTTGGAATTTCAAAAGTAAAATTCAAACGAAAATTTAGACGCCTTACATGTTCATTGTCTTTCCCAAAAGCCCCTTCTTCCGGCTTCCGCCTTCCGAGACACCAACATCCTATCACGGCTCGCTTCCGGCTTTACCTTCATTAAATAAAATTAAGGCCTAAAATAATATGTCTTTAAATTTCAAAACCAATATATAATTCAGCTTTAAAAATTATGAAACAATTACTGAAAATAAAATAAAACATATTAGTACAATAATAAAAATAGTGACATAATCATATGAAGAACTCAGAACAACATGTGAAAATTATCATAGAGTAGTGGACTGGTGGTTCATATATATCTAGAAATTATGGAAATGAAATGTTAACATAAAATATAATAAACATGTGAAAAGAATTATATTAACATTCAAATAATATGTGAAATCAATTAAATATTACTGTCCAAAACATGTGTAGCTCAAATGTATATAATAAATTTAACCTTATTGTTCCGTGCCCAGTCGATCTGCGATAGATTGCCCCTCCTGGCAATTTTAATGTTTCTAGATTCACACTTATGAAAAACATTAACTATTGTCACAACAAAAGAAACACAATTATTCAGAAAAAAAACGAATCATAATACTTATTCTTAACTTACCATGACATATCAGCATAAATCATTTGTAACAAGAAACAATTAAAACGTACACGTGTTTACTCACCAACTATAATAATGCAATAAAACATTTTTCTTTAATCAGTATGAAATTAACAATCTGTAAACATTATCTTACATGACATCTTTCGCTTAAAACTCTGGAAAATAAAATCTTTATTCTTTCAATATAATATTACACAAGGTACCGATGGCATTTTAGTTAAAACTCAAAATCAAAAATACATATATTTTTTCTTTCCTGCTAGTAGTGTCTCTTCCACTCTTTCTCTTTGGTGAAATCTGAAGGTCATTGACCCACAGTAACGACGCGCTGGTTGGAGACCCGGCGGTGTCACGTGTCTCTTCCCAACAATAACACCTGCTCTTTCGAAGTGCAGTGCCGTCTGCAAACGAAGGAACAGTACTTCGTCCATGGCGTCTGTGTGCGGTCGTTCACAGTAAACGTAATATTTAAAAGTCCGGAAAGTTAATTGCTGTGTTTTTGGCGTCACCAAAACGTAGCACATGTAAAGAGCTTTCAATTAACGCGAGACTTACTACGTCAGTCGTTACAAAGTGCGTGAAAAGACGTGTCAGCGTTCGTCAGCAAAAGTGGTAAATGAAACGGTCATTATGACTGCAGTAAGTGTTCATATAATGTGTTTCCCATCATTTGCGTGTGTAACAGTTCAACAATTCATTATAATTAATGGTGGTACTCTTATACCTAACCAGCATTTAAATAAAATTTTAACGTGTGAAAATATGCACGTGTTAATAGGTTTGTGTGCATTTTATTGATCTTAGGAAACGAAATATGACGTTGCATTGTTCAATAGTCATGTTGTTTCAAAGTGTAGGGTTGTCATACTCTCTTCTTCTCTTCGTTCGACGACTAACCAACAATCTACGGGGACATATTGGAGAGTCTTTGGATAACTCTCAAATCCCTAATCGTTCATTCAGCATTAAGAAGGCATCAACGATGACCTACCTTGATAAGATGTACTTGGAAAAATTATCGGCGTGAAACAACATAAAAATTCCATACACAATAGATATATCACCATGAAGATATTCAAATACACATTACATTATACATACATACAGTGAAATCTCAGTGTAAACAAAAGAAAATACGCGTGTTTTCTGTGTTTAAAAAATTAGACGAAATCTTATAAGTGATAAAAATCTGTGTCTTACACAAGTGGAATAAATCGTCGCAACAAATATAAAAAATAATAGTTCCATATTTACCAGGAAAAAAAAGTCCTTTTTTATTATTCTAAATAAAATAATATGTTTACTGGATTAACCATTCTGAGGTAAGTGTCTGCAGGTGAGTGAAAGTATAACACTGTGTTTACTTGTTATTGTTCAAGGTAGAGTGTGTATGCCAAGCTTTCTCCCTTTATTGACAACATTATTTCGAATATGTTTACTGGATTAACCATTCTGAGGTAAGTGTCTGCAGGTGAGTGAAAGTATAACACTGTGTTTACTTGTTATTGTTCAAGGTAGAGTGTGTATGCCAAGCTTTCTCCCTTTATTGACAACATTATTTCGAATATTTCGGCTTTACTTTTACGTTAATTCAAATAAAATGTTTACGCAGTGTAAACCAAAATCTTGCCCAGCATCTAGTGTGAGGTGTTCTCGTATTCTTCGAGTCAGCTAGGTACAGTCTTCAGGACTTACATAACGGCGTCGTAGGAACATCAGGTCCATTATTCCACATAATAGTGCAGTTTGCTTAACGTGACGTAACAGTTAGTAGGCGTAACATACTCTTCCCTCATTAAATAATCAATCATCTCTGGCATTAACCGTCAGAAGAAAAAATATACTTAAATGCTTACAACTAATGCATAGAAAAGTCACTAATACTTGTGTAGTAAACTGTGAACTTACGCCGGAGTAATACACTTTATTCCGGCTTTTCCCCTTCAAATAAAGCCCACAGATTAAACTACGCCCGTATATTTGTACGTTTCTATTGCCGCTTACGAAAAATTCACACACAAGCTTTAAAAATGTGATATTTAACCATTTCACGAATTTTTTTCTCCAATAATACACCAAATATGACAAAAGTAAAAAAAAAATAGGGGCACAGATAATTGTTTCTTGTATTTTCTGACAAAAAGTCTTGTTTGCAGAACATTTATTTACCGAGATACCCGAATTCGCGCAAACAACGATTTCACAGAAAACGTTTCAGTTCATAGGACTCTTGTCCTATGTACTGAAACGTTTTCTGTGAAATCGTTGCGCATAAACGCGTACCTCGGTAAATAAAAGTTATGGAATTATGCCTTTTTGTCATAAAAGATAAAAAACTGTTATCTATGGCACTATTCTTTTACTTTTGTCGTATTAAGTGTATTCTTGGAGGAAATAAATAACTCGAAATGGTCAAATATCGCATTTTTAAAGCTTGCCTATGCAGTTTGCTTAAGCGGCAAGATAAAAGTACAAAGAAACGGACGCAGTTTAATCTTTGGTCTTTCATTCTTTCATTGCGTGTATTAAAACCCTATGTTACAGATCTAATTTGCACAGTACGGCGGCACGACGGAAACACTGCACATCTTGTGCGTAGGAGCGATGAGTAACTGTCGTCTGTATCGCTCCCTCGCTTCTTGACCTTAGCCACGCAGCTATATAGTCGCCTTAAGTGCCAGTGAATATGCGCAGACCTCGACGTGTTAACCCACGGGGCATACCCCTCCCGCACATGAGTCGGGAAGTACTATCGGGTTGGACGTGCGCGATAAGTGGCCACACCCGATATGTCAGCCTCGCTGCAGGTACATGCCTACAACTAGAGCCCCGAGTATTTCGCGGTTTGAGTTCGCAGCAAGCTAGGCTGGACAGTCCTCTATATACTCGAGACACTATCGTTTGCTTATTGGTTGCTATGATCAACTGAGGCCTCTGTACAGGACTGTTAAACACTCACTCACACTACTGCTCCCAGCTTATTACTGGCTCACGGTTAAACGGGGTATGTCTGAAAACCTGTCTTCCAATCAGAACAGTATGAGAAAAGAACAAGTGTTTGGAGTCTACCTCATCTCCGAATGAGTTCACGAAATACTCGTGGCTCTAGCTATAACTAGCGACACGTGTTTTTTCGCGAAAAAAGATTTCAAGACCAGATGTACGCCAAAAAACTTTTGTTCATATGCACTTTCGTGGTTGGATGATTTTAAATGTCACGTGCCTCAAATGTCTGTCGACGAATCGTGGACTATCAGTATTGGAGTACTATATTACTATTGGCCCAGTCAAATAGGAACTTGTCTTCTTATGTAGACACATGGCCAATAATAAAAGGAACGTGTGGTTTTTTAAGTAGGATATCTCGCATAGGCGTAAATATTTTCGCGAAAAACACCTGTCCCTACCTTTAACTGATGGGGGCGTGCTTCCCGGACAAACAGCGACAAAAAAATATGCCGCGTTATTCAATGTTGAAGAAAGAAGTCACACCATAGTCCCACAACAATAGGTATAGGCTGCACACGGTCAACTCTGCGTCTTTCAAAACCCTGCCTACGAACTACTTTTCAACTCAGTACTTGTCATCCCGCCATAGGTCATGTGCCTAGTGGCATTGTTCATGCGACCGTCAAGCGAAAAACGTAAAACTTTTTAAGGAATGTTAACGTGCTGACGTTATTCCAATTCGTATTCTAACGTGCATGAAGTACAGAAAACAAAATTAATTCCCCACGAATTTAAATATTACACTTGCATTACAACTTCAAGACGTGGAGCTATTTTTTTTAACTAACCGCCAACATAACTGGGGTACTGCATGACAGTGCGTATGCACGTAGATAATGGGCAATCGTTTTTTTCAAAGGTTGGTTTCAAAGGTGCTTACTTTACCGTGAAATAACTTCAAGTATGCATAATCTAAATCACATGTCTGTTCCTTATATGTGTGTGTGTGTGTGTTTGTGTACCTGTTCATCGATTGGCTGAGCGGAACTATGGAACGGGCTTTGTGTCTCATCGGCTAGAGCCACTGTCTGACAAATTTTCGCCCTCAAATATATTCGACAGTAGAATTTGCAGACGAAAAATGGCCATAAAATTTTTCCATCCATATTGTTGAATCAAATGATCTTAAATGTTTTTCAAAATGCGCCACACTGTTGAATTGTTTAATGGGAATGATCTATTCTGAATTTCATTTAAAATTTATTTTCAAAGTGAACTAGAGCGCAGTCCACTACAGGAAGAAAATTAACAAATATTTAGAGATGATGGAAACGTGCGAAAATTTCTTGAGCCAACATATCTTCTATAACACTCTAACTAGTTTATTCTTTCATGATTTGGTGGACAAAGTTTTGACTTGGCTAAGTTGTTTGCAGCCCAATCACGAACGTTCTGCCTTCAAGTAACAGAATCCTCATTGGCCCAGTGAAATGGGGTAGTAGCTTCATACGTAAATGACAGCCAATAAGGAATGAAAACTGTCGGACATGTGTACAGTATGTTGAATCCTAGCAAACAGTCCATATTTCCCGCTATAAACCATCATCTCTACAAATGTTGTGAATTATTTTCACTTTATTACTAAATTGACATTTTATTCATCAGCGATATTTCTTGCACAATAAAATCCAGTGCCCATGAGTTGTTAGTGTTATTGTGGAATAATTACTTCAAATAGAAATCATACTCAAAAAAATGTCAATATTAGTCAATTATCTTCACAGCCGTATTTAGTTTCCATCAATTGTTCGCCATTTTAAAATCTTGTGATGCCGGAAAAGGCAATTTTTGTTATGCATGATTCTGAGTGGCTGAGCCTACTATATATATATATATATATATATATATATATATATATATATATATATATATATATATATATATATACAATTATATAATTAGAATTCATGTAATTTTCAAAATGTTTGATGGAAACTAGAGGCATCCAACTTTTCCAGACAAATATAGCAACGATAATGACGATTCGTTGACGTCACAACCTTCCAACTATATTTCACCAAATTTGTTGGAAGCAGTTGGATGGAAAAATTTTACATTTTGGCAGGGGCTTAACGTGTGTTGTGGGAGATTCTCATTTGACTATGCTACCGCCTTTTACTGACCAGTGGGGCCGCGGTGGTGTAGGGGTTAAACTACTCGCTTTCCGTGTAGGCAAACCGGGTTCAATCCCCGGCCGGTTCACCCCAGATTTGCGCAAGTGAGAATCGTGCCGGGCGATGCCGCTGACCGGCGGTTATCCTCGGGGATCTCCCGTTTCGCCCGCCCCTTCATTCCGGCGCTACTCCATACTCACCTCGCTTCACCCTCATCGGCTCTCAAGACCTCGATGTTAAGAGCCGCCCAAATCTCTTCAATCACTCACTCACTTCTCGCAATATGTTGACTTCGATGTCCTGTATCACACACTGCGCTTTGTCGAAAAGTTATTTTAAACACCATGAATATAATATGCACACATAGCCTACTCATAGGCTGTTCGCGGTAAAATGAGCACTTTTGAAAGCCCTGTTTAACATCTGCTTGTATGCATGTGGGGTATTTTTCCGCATTATGTAAAATTAACATTGTCATGGGCTTCATACCTTTAGTCATGCGTCGTTCAGGTGGAACTGTGAAATAATTAGGAAAGTGAATATTTTAGAAATGTGGTTATTTTTTTACTTCGATGCATTCTAAAACTCTGAAAGCGAAAGAAATAATTTAAGTTATCATAAATTGTTGCCTACCACCTTTTATTCGACGTTAAGATATAGAACTACTTCCCATCCATCGTTACCAACTTTACTGGGTGCATGCAACTCAATGCACCCGTTAAAATATACACAGGCAGGGGCAGCGACTTTTTTCTTAGGTTGATCTCATAAGTGCTCACTTTATCGTGAACAGCCTTTACACATACTGCATAAACGTCTCTAGCCAAGGAGTAAAATAATAAACGAAAATTGTGAAACAATAATTTGCAATTAAATGCAATCTGGCGTATAGTTTTCGAACACGAGATGACACCACGATCCGAAGATGTGACATCATTCTGGTGTTAAGGTCACAGGTGCGCCCGTTGATACTGCCAATTGCATTGCCGTTTTGCACAACACGAAGCAAATCTTGAAGAAGGGAAACAGAAACGATTGAAGGTCAAGGTTTGGTGAAGGCAGAAAAGGGGCGATGGGGAGGGGGTTGAGTTCTCCTGGGGCGGGCCAATGGCCTTCCCTCACTGGCGTTCTTATCTGGGAACCTGCCGCAGACATCACATCGTTGACCCACCTGGCCGATAACACAAGCCCACGACTATTTTCGTACCCACCTCCACCAGCTGTCTACAGTCTAAGAAATGATTTGTAACTTTTCCACATCAGCACAGTAACAAAGCAGGAATGGTAAAATATTTTTCCATACATGCATGGCAACGTTCATAAAGTTGCTCGGGAAAGAGTCAAATACGTAGGAAAGTTCCCAACTTCGTATAGTAGCAATGCTAAACATTCTCATATTTTCAGCCTGATACATAGTACTATTTCCATACACTGTAGGCCTATAGGTTAAAAATTTCATTACCATTTAGGAAGTTAATGCAGAGTTTTTTTTACAGTGTAGGGTCGCCCGTTTTTCGCGAGAGGGTGTACGTGGAGTCCAGATATCAATAACATATCTGCACACTTGCAGTCTTAATTTGACTTTTGGTCGCTTGCCTTTGTGTGAAGACAGTGCGTTACACGAGTGAGCCACTCAGAATTAAGTTTGTCCGACACAGGCAGATAAGACGTACAACAATTCAAATGATCCAATCGCGTACGTGGTTCTGAGAAGAAGTGCGTTGGAACCATGGAAGTATTAGTCTATGGAGTGGAAGCCGAGACACGAAAGTGAAACTGGCAAGCAGACGATAGTGAAAGACAAGGACAGGGCTAGAAGTGGCAAAAAGGTGCATGATTAAATGTAGTTAAATGGGCGTGTTTTTCATTTAATTAATTACGGATAGTGGCGAAATATTGTATAGAATTTTGATGCTCAGGCTTATTTAGGCCACATACATTTGAAAACATCCCGCAAGAACAAAACGCAATAATTACTTCACTGATAATACCGATGTACAATGTAACTTTTGCCACTCATAATATGGCGGCTGACATAAGCAATCGGTCTGCGCATGCGCAGTGGAAAGAAGTCAGACAATAATTTCCATCTCCAACATATATTACCTCCATGGTCGGAACACAACTTGTCCTGAAATATTTTCGCGAAAAACAGGTGCTACTATATACTGCACGCCTATCTGTGAGCCTGGGCGACGGTTAAGATCACCCTATTTTAGGCCGCTATCTCTTGGGTGGGGGTATCGTAAGTCTATTCGCGGTTTATTCACACCTTTTTGAATAGAACATTTAAAAAAACGCCTGATTTATTACCTGTTTGGTTGTTTCCTAGATAAGTAGGGACAGGTGTTTTTCGCAAAAAGATTTAAGGCCATGCTATATACTTCAATATCCTACGTCCACAATCACGACTTCCTTTGGTTATTGGTCACGTGTCTACGTGAGAAGACATGTTCTTATTTCATTGGGCCAATCGTAATAAAGTACTCCAATGCTGAAAGTCCATGATTCGTGGTCATACACTTGAGGCACGTGACATTTTAAACCAGCCAACCACGAAGTGCATGCGAACAAAACAGTTTTTGAGTAGGTCTACAAGTGGTATTGAAATCTTTGCGCGAAAAACTCCTGTCCCTATAGATAAGCTACGTATCAGAAGCATTTTATACTCGTGTTAACATAAAAGTAAAATTTAAAGTAAATTTAACTTTTCCTTATATTTGATATATAAATTGTAATATTTATTGTAACTAATACGATTAAAGAGAGATAGAGAATAGTTGTAATTGTAACTCCTAATAAGCAGTTGTTCTTAAGCAAAATGTTTTTACATTGAGTATGCATGAATGTTGCGCATTACCCTTCTCATGTATTTTCTAAGCTTTGTTTGAATGAGACGGAGGTATGTCCTGGAAGTAGAACTTTATAAGGGCTTCAAAAAAGTTTGAATTAACCGTGAATGGAGTATACCATCTTTATAGGCGTACCTACAGGAAGGGCCGGTAGATCATTCCACCCACCCCAAACCCTTTGAGGAGGGAGTATGCACGTATACACAGGCGACATTTATTCGGAAATTCTTTGCTCTTGAAGACAAATCTCACACTTCTATGTTTTACAGTCTCGCTGGACTTTATGGGAATCTAAGAAAAAACTACAACTAGTCACCATTTCAATTCGTAAGAATAGAACTGTCCATTTTAATAATTTCTCAAATGAACACGATGGATTGTGAAACATGTTATTCACGACACGTCGATTGGCACATAGTCAACAAGCAACTCCATTGGCCGATGGACAGTCAATAATAAACGGAGCAGAGTACAGTAGGCGTGTGTTGTGTGACCAGGACCAATAGGAAGAAGGTAAGTAGAAATACACAGCCCAACACAGCTGGTATTGGTGTAGTGGAGAATATAGGCAGCTCACTTCAACCTTGTCTTCAGTGATAGTAAATCGTTGCCTTCCTAAAGGGTTAATGTAGCCATTCAACATGGTAATTTCGCCAATACGTTTGTATCATCAGTGTGTCACTGTTACAGTGTGAGCTAGTGAACCAGACTTCTGAATAAGGACGTGCGAATTGTAGCCAGTAACAGAGGGGGATGCTATAATGCATTAACTATTACTTCACACGTTTTGAAGCCCTGCTAAAGTTATACTTCTAGTATATTCCTCCACCTCGTACGAACTAAGCTCAACTAAGTGTAGAAAATGACACCAAAGGACAACACACCGAGCACGTGCGCAATCAGTTGTAATGATGATTTTCATGGGGACTATTTCTTACTGTTTTTATTCATATTTATTGTAAATAAACTATTTTAATTTATAAATAAAATACAGGTCAAACCAAAATTTAGCCAATAATAAGTTACTTTCATGTTAACAGAGGTATAAAATGACTGTTTAAATGACATATTTAGGAAACAATTAAACACGTCATACATGCGGTGGTGTTTGAAATGTTTGATTCAAAAGGTGCGAAGAAACCGCTAATAGACTATATGTAAGGATAGAATAATTTCGCGAATTCATTTCAGGGCAACATAGACGTCCAACACGTGTACACTGAAGTCACCTTCGCAATTGGATCACAGTTGATAAGACCAGCCTCGGACGACTCTGAGCCAATAACAGAGTGCAAGAAAACAAGTAGCAAGTGCCATACTGCCAGGTGTGGAGTAACATTGGCTACCCTACGGGACAGCAGCCGATGCACATACATCTGAGTCTCTAGTGTGCACAGGACTGTGGAGTCTAGCCAACAGGTCATTGAACTCGCGAAATTTTCCTGTCCCTAACTATATGTGTTAAAGACGTTGTTCGACGGTGACTCTCGAAGATAGCGCACGATGACTGTGACTACATTATGAAGTGTTGACTTTTCCATATTTAGTTGTAACGTCCTCAGTCGAGTACACAGAACAGCCAGACAGTTTGTGATATATATATTATGTGTATACATATTCTAATTCCATATTACGCAAACAGAAATTGAGCAGGGCCAACCGCTATTGGAAATGTCTACATAGTAAATAAGTCTAGCATTTAGGAGGTAAATTAGTTTTCTACGAAATAGTAGTACATCTATGTATAGGCTGTTCACGGTAAAATGAGCACTTTTGAAAGCCCTGTTTAAGATCTACTTGTGTGCAAGTTGTGTATTCCTCCGCCTTATATAAAATTAACATTGCCATGGGCCTATTCACTTTATTAATGTGTCAGTCAAGCGAAACAGTTAAATTGTTATAAAAGTAAATATTTTTCAAATCTCCTCATTTTTATACGTCGATGCATAAGAAAAACAGAAAAATTAATAAATGATTTAAGTTATCACAAATGGTTACCTAACACTTTTTTTCGACGTTAAGATATTGAACTGCTTCCCATCCATCGTTTACCAACTTTACTGGACGTATGTCACTCAGCGTGCCCGTTTAAACATATGCAGACTGGGCAGTGACTTTTTTCTAACGTTGGTTTCAAAAATGCTGACTTTATCGTGAACAGCCTTTATTATTAACAGTGGACGTAGAGACGATAGTGGTGTACTCTCATCGGCGGTAGTGGATGACTGAAAATCTGAAGGAGTAAGAGCGAAAATTTGTCACCAAGGACGTTTTCTGTTAGTCTTTACGTAACGTTGCATGCTCTGATCTGCTAGGTTTCACCCTCTCCCTAACCCCACACACACGCACACACACACATTTCGCACTCTGTCTAGTGGATTCAAGGGCCACGATGGCCGAGCGGTTAGACTGCTCACCTCCCACCAAGGCGAACCGGGTTCGATCTCCGGCTGGGTCACTCCCGGATTTTTGGAAATGGGAATCGTGTCAGACGATGCGGCTGGTTGGCGGGTTTTCTAAGTGGACTCCTGGTTTCCCCTGCCCCTGCATTCTGGTGCTGCTCCGTTCTCACCTCGTTTCGTCCTCATCGGCCCTCAAGACCTCGTTGTTAAGAGCCGCGCAAATCTCTCAACCCAACTCTAGTGGATTCAAGAAATCATCAGCGATAGCCCCATTTCCTCGTTACGTTGCTAAAGCTCGTGGATATCTTGCGGGGCGTATACGTTTATTTCCGCGCGCTCCTGCCCCCGCCCTGGATTCGAGCATGAATGTTTGTTCAAGCCGTGGGCGGGGAGGGGGAAGAACCGTTCAAGTTGAGCACAGTACTTCCTCTGCATCTCTGTGGATGTTTGCCGAGTTTAAAAATAAACGGCGTATCAAAGCCGCGCTATTTACTCAACATCTTATATGTTATCTTGTGCATTACTGAAGCACTGCTATACGTATAGGACACGCGAGTTTCGCGAAAAGAAACACGACCAGTTGTCTTTCATATCACTTAGCATCTCATACACTTTAGTCATTGGATGATCTACACTGTAAAACATCAGTGTAAATTTGCACAAGAATTTGTGATAATTTTAAATTTCGTAGGTGTAAAAAAAAACTACAATATGTGTAATTTTAGGTGAATGTTCTTAATAACCCAAAAAGTACTACATATGTTTGGGGAAAATACATGAATTTATGGCTTAATAAACACGATGTTGGTACTAATTTACACATTTTGAAGTATGTGTAAAAATACACCCTCTCACTGTATTAAAAAAGAACCTTTATGTATTTTTACTGCTACATAGCCGTTATATGAACACCAAATGACAGTACTGTTGTACAATACAACATTGTCAATTGTTAGAGACCTGAAAAATTCGCGAGTTCAACGACCTGCAGGCTAGACACTGCAGTCTTATGTACAAATATGCCGATATTAACTGCACATTGGTTGTCTTCTATCACAGTGGAAAGCGATGATTAGACCAGCGTTCACCAGGAGGTGTCAAACACTGTGTGGACCAATTGCTAAAGTTATATAAACACATGTGTTTTGAGTTCTAGCTTTTCTTAAAATGAATCCGCGAATTCTTCAGGTCCCTATCAATTGTGTAATATTACAATGACTCTGTGTAAACTTGCATTACATTCTGGAGTATCTGTGAGCATATATACACACAAAGAAATGTTTGGTAATTTTACATTTTTATGTGTTATTTGCTAAAACGAGTACGGTATTTGTAATTTTACACTAATGTTCCTCTGAATTCAATTATAACCACAAGTATTTGTTTAAAACATGCGATCTAGCGGTAGGAAGTAGTACTTCTTAGAACTTCTTTTGTGTGTTCAGAAGGAAATCTTAACTCCCGCTGATGGAATATGATGGCTTTTGTATATAATTACCTATTCTATAAAATTAATTGTTACGTACAGTTTGGAAATAACATTTTATAACTCTATTAAACCATCCAGTAACAACAAGGTGTAAAACAATATGAAAATTATAAAAATACGCATACAAAATATGTGAATTAACATGACGTATTTGTAAAAGAAATCATGCTGACGGTAAAATTGATTACTAAAACAGTGAAAAATGCACAGAAATTGTGTGATTACAATTTCAGTGAATCTGCGATTTTACTTTTTGTTAGCGAGAAAATACGCATACACGGTGGTGAAATTACAATTGCCATGTCTGTGTAAATTTACATGTCGTGGAGAGAAAATACACTGTTGCAGTTTATTTTCTGCTACATAATAATAGTAACTATTAGCTATTCTATCTAAAGTTAGTTGTGCAAAGTATATGTTATTTTACTAACTTGTGGATAAATTTAGTTGGACGTAGAGTAAAAAAAAATAACACATGTAGGTGTACAATTAAACCGATATCAGGGGTGACACTGCTGCCACGAACATTTAGTGTAAACTTACACCATTTTTTTTACAGTGTAAGTTTTACACGTCTTAGGTGTCAGCCAGCGAATAACAGACATACAGTAACGGAGTGACCTAGTTATGATTGGCCAGTCAAGTAAAAAAGTTCTTCTCACAAACACGTCGCGAATAAGCTGGTGTAGGGTGTTGAAATCTAGCATGTAAGGACACCTTTTTCGCAAAATTTGAGTGTCCCCAGCTATACGTCGCGCTCGCGTTCCGTTACCAGGCGTATTTCGTCATGAATTAGTTCATTAATTATTTCGCGAGATTGAACTGTCATCGCCCTCTGTGTGCAGTCGATATGGTGAAACTACTGAGTATAATAAATACAGGTGCGAAATGAGTGAGTGAGTGAGTGAAGAGATTTAGGGCTGCGGTGGTATACTGGTTTAACTGCTTGCCACTCATCGAAGCGATCCGGGTTCGATACCCAGCGGGGACGCCCCCGGATTTTCGCATGTGGGGGGGGGGGGAAGCGTGTCGGACAGTGCCACTGGTCGGAGGGTTTTCTCAGGGATATCCCGTTTTTTTCCTCCCCTCACACTTGCATCTCGGCACTGTTCCATACTCACCGTGCTTCACCCCCATCGACTCTCAAGACCTCGATGTTGAGAGCCGCGATAATCTCTCCACTTCCACTTCCTCCACATAGTGGTTTAGTGAAAGTTTGAGAACCTCTGCAGTAACCAATCAGACACAAGACCCGTTCCCAGAGCCTGTTAA
This sequence comes from Dryococelus australis, assembly GCA_029891345.1. NCBI lineage: Eukaryota > Metazoa > Arthropoda > Insecta > Phasmatodea > Phasmatidae > Dryococelus > Dryococelus australis. The sequence goes on from CM056999.1 coordinate 131,758,372, forward strand.
TATTATCCTAACTATATGCTGTTCACGGTGAAATGAGCACTTTCCTGCTTAAGATCTACTTGTATGCACGTTGCGTGTTCTTCCGCCCTATGTAAGATTAACACTGCCATGGGCGTCATCACTTTATTCATGCGTCGATCAAGTGAAACTGTAAAATTATTTGAAAAGTTTATATTTTACTAATCTGCGCATTTTACTCTTCGATGCATAAAAAAACCGAAAGCGAAACAAATAATTCAAATCATCAGAAATGATTACCGAACACTTTTTATTCAACGTTAAGGCGTGGAAATACTTTATCTCTTTCCTTATCAACTTTATTGAGCACACGTCACCAGGTACGCCCGTTAAAATATTTGCAGGTAGGCGCAGTGATATTTTTATGAGGTTGATTTCAGAAGTGCTCACTTTATCGTGAACAGCATTTACCTCAAATTTACCACAACAAATTGTGTGTTCCCGATTCACGAAAAGTACCATTTAATTAGGGAAATTATGTGTAATATTACACCTGAATGCCTCATCCTCTATTGCCAAAATGTGATCTGTCTTTAGTTTTTTTCATGATGTACAATGCACCTCAATGTAATGTTAGTTGCTTGTGTACCATTACCAAAAAACGAACCTCAGTGTTCAAGGAAATTGTTCCGTTTAACAAATAAAAATAATTACGAGTTACTTCCACATCAATGGAACCGCCGCGCCATCTCGTCTCTGTGAACAGTCATTCAAAGTTACTTGTAACTATTCTGAAACCCCACAGAAGTTCTACTTCCTTGCAAACAAAGCTTAACCTAGTCTAGAAAATTTCACCAAAAGAACAACGCACCGCATTCGTGCAAACTCAATGCAATAATGTTTCGAATAATAATGATTTCTTACTAAACAATGCCAAAACACCTATTTTCTCACTGTTTAAATTCGTATTAACTGTAAATGAAATGTTATATTTCGAGGCCCGGAAATTTCGCTAGCTCATTTGAGGATAAGCTACACTTCAAACACGTGTTCTTTCGATTTTTTATTTTCCCATTGGGTCGCAGTTTGTAAGCTACGCCCTGGACGAATTCGACCCATTAACTCAACTGCAAGAAAAATTGGCACCAAATCACGTGGCAACTATTCTGGGGCAAAAATTGGGCATCAGCCAATCAGCAACTATGCAGGCTCTAGTATACTAAGGATTTTGTCGTCTAACGGATGTTCACGATAAAGTGAGCACATTTGAAACGAACCTTAGAAAAAAATCACTGCCCCTGCCTGCATATATTTTAACGGACGCAACGAGCGAAATTCTTCCAGTAAAGTTGGTAACGTTTGATGGAAAGTATTTCCATATCTTAAAGTCAAATAAAAAGTGTTAGATAACCATTTGTAATATCTTAAATTATTTATTTCGCTTTCTGTTTTTTTTTTTTAATGCATCGAAGTGTAAAAATGATCACTGATCAGGTTTGTAAAATATTTACTTTCCTAATAATTTCACAGTTTTGCTTGACCGACATGTGAATTAAGTTATGAGATCCAAGGCAATGTTAATTTTACATAAAACGGAAGAATACAAGACATGCATACAATAAGATAGAAAGCAGGGCTTTCAAAAGTGTTTACTTAACTTTGAACAGCCTTTAGCTGGTCTAAAATGAATCCGTGAGATTTCCAGGTCTCTAATTCTAATGTATAGATAAAATATAGATAAAATTTCAATTTAACAAACCTAAGGTACTTTAATTTTTAACTCAAGTATAAAATGCTTGTAGTACATAACTAGAGACCCGAAATTCATGTTACTTTTGTAATTGGTCGACGTGTTGTTTGACACCTCCTGGAGATAAATAAGCCAATAACAAACATGCAGTAAATCGTGCCCAACCACCGCCTTTTACTACCACAACAATAAACCAATAGAAAGGTTGATATCTGTATGAGAGTATATACGACTGTGAAGCCTAACCTACAGGTCATTGCACTCACGAATTTCTTCGGTCTCTATACGTAACACAATGAGGAAACAACCAAACACGTAATATGTGGTGTGGTTTTCAAATATTTGATTCAGAAAGTGCGAAGAAACCACGAATGAACTACACTCATATATAGGCTGTTCACGGTAAAATGAACACATTTGGAAGCCCTGCTTAGGTTCCTATTTTATGCTCGTTATGTAGTCTTCCACTTTATGTAAAGTCAACATTGCTGTGAGCCTCATCTCTTTCTTCATGTGTCGGTCAGGTGAAACTGTGAAATTTTTATAAAAGTAAATATTACTAAACTTGTAATTTTTACACTCTTACGCGTTAAAAAAACAGAGAGCGAAAAAAATAATTAATGTTATCACAAATTGACACCTTACAATACTTAGTCAACGTTAAATATGGAACTACTTTCCATCCATCATTGCCAACTTTACTGGGTGCATGTCACTCAGTGCGCCATTAAAAATATACGCAGGTAGGGCAGTGAATTTTTTCTACGATTGATTTCAAAAGTGCTCACTTTATCGTGAACAGCCTTTGCCCTGTGGTGAAACGAAGGTGAAACTGGGCGTCGTCTATGCCAGGGGGGGGGGGGGGATGTGTTTCTAGTGACCTCACTAGGTGTAGCAAACGGTGTTCGTTGCGACACGACTCTTGAAGTGGGCGTGACGTAGAAAGACTTTAATTTCCGCAATCGGTGTCGGTTACGCGCCTATCGAAGCGGCTTCTTCAAGTGTCAAGCGCGCCGTCAATTCGATAATTTACTGCGCCCTTTTACCTCGGCCGGTACAGCGCTCTGTAGCGAGTTGTGATCAGGCCTTAACTGAGCGGCCCGCCTGATCTCATCTTCGCATAGTCATCCAGGACACGGGCCGTGATTGCTGAAATTAGTTATGGATAGAACCACGAGTATTTCGCGAATTCATTAGGAGACAAGGTAGACTCCTAACACTTGTTCTTTTCCCCTAATGTACTGATTGGAAGACAGTTCTTTAGACACTCCCCGTTTAACTTCAAGCCAGTAATAAGCTGGAAGCAGTAGTGTGAGTGAGTGTTTAACAGTCCTGTACAGAGGCCTCAGCAACCTATAAGCAAACGACAATGTCTCGAGTATATAGAGGACTGTCCAGCCTAGCTTGCTGCCAACTCATACCGCGAAATACTCGGGGCTCTAGTATATGGAATCGCAAACCACAGAAATCCTCCTCTACCGGACAATAAACGGGGGAAACGCGGCCGATATAGGGCTGTGTAGCCCGTGGGCGTTGTCTTTTTGTCGTCGGGCCAATGGAACGAGAAGACTAACGAAAATGGGTATGTCCGAGCGTCGATTTCCACCATCTTAATTAGCCTCAGGAATTATGAACAAGGTGGGGACTCTTCAATTCTAATTTACTCAGGATGTGGCTGGTTAAATCTTTATAATTTAATATTTCAGTATATTTTTATTGCTCCCTCCGCGTATAGCCATTCATGTTTATATTGAAATAATGTTGTACAACCTTAATGTTAAACAAACCCCTTTTATATAGTGTTAATTATATAACACTTATCAATGACTTCTTACGCCCTTACAGCTCCTTATATACCTGCGAAATTCGCGTTTTCTTTCGGTGACATGATAGACGCCACTCCCTTATAAACAAGTTACCACAGTTCGTGGTTTCATTGGCCGCTGCGCTATAATCAACTTGGCGTACCAGCTTGATCTCCTCAAAAGAGATTGGCCACTCCACAGTTGAACTTATATTATTCGCTCAAGAGTTCTCTGAGGCGTGCTAAACATACTTTTAGCCAATGGTTGAAGTTGGTCAAACGCATAGTTACTTGCGAGTTCAGTCCATACTTAATTAATAACGTGAATTTTGCAGGACTCTAGGTATGATGAACTATAAATATTATCATATCACCACGTTACGCTGTGTGTAGTATGTGTCGTAGATAGTTCACGGTTATTTCCAACTTTTCTGAATCCCTGCTAAAGTTGTACTTTCAGGATATTCTTCCACCTCATGCAAACTAAGCCTAACCGAGTCTAGAAAATTACACCAAAGAGACAGTGCACCACAGTATTGCGCACTCAGTGTAATAGAATGTTCCATAAGAACTATTTCTTACCAAGCAATACCAACACACCTATTTTATCGCGGTTTTTATCTATATTACTTATAGATTCAATATGATAATCTAGAAATAAAATATAAGTAATAGTTCAATTTAAGTAATCTACTTTTATGTTAACACATTTACGAAAGTACCGTAACACATTTCGGAAATAACAAAATGCGTCATACATGGGGTTCGATTCAAAAAATTAATTAAACCTTTTTACAGCCGTGTAAGCGTCATCGATTGTTTCTATCGATGTATTGTATTCGTAGGATATTTCGCTACGCCAGTTATGATCGTTTTCGCTATCGATAGCTTCGTATTATTTACCAGTTAACTAAAAATTACTACAACGAATACATTTATTTTAAGCGAGATCAGTATATAGGAAGAGGGAAAGGTATACTAAGGTAAGAATCAACACTTCGAAATTATTACATATAAATTATCTTCCTTACGTACTCAAACCTCAAATGCACACAATTGTCATGCTTCTGCATATCGATGAAATATCAATTTAATTATGTGTACCTTGTTTTTAACCAATAATAAATATAATCTCCACATTACAATATTATGAAATATTAATGCTTACGTTTTTAGTTCTGCAAAATGCCGATTCATTTTTACTTTTTATCCTTTGCAGCCATTGTTGACGATGAAAAATGTAATCAGTCCCGAGAAAATAAGGACCAAATTGCCGAATCTTCACAATTTTCTCGCTACTCTCTAGTCAGAATCTTGAAACAGAAGTGCTTTAAATTCTAACTACACTTTCAATACACTCGTTAAAAATAAAACCATTAGAGTAATGGTCATTTGGCTGTGACTAGAGACTCGAGAATTTGGCGGGTTCATTTCTAGACAAGTTGGAATTCACACACTTGTACGTTCATGTTACTTTTGTAATTGGTCGACGTGTTGTTTAACAATTCCTGGAGGTAAATGAGCCAATAACAAACATGCAATAAATTGTGCTCCCAACCACCGCCTTTAACTACCACAACATTCAACCAATAAACAGTTGATATCTGTATAAGAGTATATAAGACTGTGAAGTCTAGCCTAAGGGTTATTGCATTCGCGAATTTTTCGGGTCTCTAGCCATGACACAAACAACTCTAACACTGCTGTCTGCTCTGTTGTGCTGCGATTGGCTGATGCGAGACACGCTACAGTTATATCTTTTTTTTTTTTTTCGCGGCACACTACCGCCATCTAACTTTCAGCGATACAGCTTCTTGAATTCACGTGGAATCAGTCTGCCTATCTGAGTTTCCTCCCTCTGGAGATGAGTATGGAGCAGCACCGGAATGCAATGGCTGCGGGGGGGATGGGAGATCCCCGAGAAAACCCGCCGAGAAACTGCACCGTCCGGCACGATTCTCACGTGCGAAGTAAATAAGCGTCCACAGACGAGACGGCGTGTCGGTTCCTTTGATGTTGGGCGTACGCGTCTCCTTATTGGATGCGCGAGGCTCTGGGAACAGACTTCGTTCCTGATTGGTTAGTGCATGTTGAGAAACACTTCCTATTGGTTAGGCTGCCGGCAGGCGAGTAACAGTACGTTCACTAAATCTGGTTCTACAATACAGCGGTGCGATGCGTTGCGATGCGATAGGCTGCGACGAGCTGTACTTGCTGTTTCACAATTGAGCGGTGATCTGTCGGTGACGGACGCCGTCTAAGATGGTGTTACTGTCAATTTCCAGGGTGAGAATTACATTCTCAGACCTCACGAATGTAACAAAAGGCACGCGAAAAGCATTTGACATTATGTTTTTAAGTGGGTAGAAAATAAATATGGCATTATTAACGCGTTGTGAGATGTAAACTAGCGAGAACGAGAGCCATTATAAGACGGAAAATAATTATTTTTTTGTTACTAAACGAGTTTGATGACATTGTCCATATGTATATGAAACCTTGTCTTCTATTTTGTACGTAGGTACGAACATCCATGCAGCAACAAGAAAAATGCACATGCAAAGACGGTGGCCTATACACAATCGTCGTTTGCAAAACACACACAGGCTTTCGCCGACAATCGCAACGCAAAAATTTAGCGCAACGCACGTGACGCCGATGCGATCCGATGGAATCAGCTTCATCCTGATTGGCTTCAGCTCATCGCAACGCATCGCCGTATAGGTTTGTTCCGACCATCAACATACGTGTTTGTGTATGGCCAGAAACATATTAAGCAGCTCCGACAAAATATTTTGTTGCACTGGGTAAAAAGTTTTGTTGAATTAAACAAAGTTTATTTGGAGCAACCAAGTTAATATTTTGCCCGGTCGCAAATAAATATTTTGTTGTTTTAACCAAATAGTTTTGTTGCTGCTATTTGGTTGTACCAAATAAAGATATGGTTGGTGCAACCAGATTTGTTTGACTATTCGTACATTAAACAGATTCTGTTAATGTAAACAAATGGGATGCCCAACCATGATCAAAAACTAGATCATCTGCGCTCTAGCAACCTCAGTCAGGATGCCTACAGATGAAATCGCAATGGATTTTAATTAGAGACCTGAAAATTTCGCGAGTTCATTGCCCTTGAAGCTAGATTTCACAGTCCTACATACACTCGACCAAATATCAATATTGTTCATTGGTTTCTTGTTGTGGCAGTACAAGGCTGTGATTGGGCCTACAATTTATTGAGTGTGTGTTATTGGCTCATTTATCTCCAGGAGGCGTCAAACAACGCTTCGGCCTATTGCAAAAGTAACACGAATGTACGTGTTTGTGAATTCCAAGTTCCGAAATGAATTTTCCAGGTCTCTAATTTTTAATGCATACGTTTCAAATAATGAACAACGTGCGCAGATAAATGTTTCAGGTTTTACAACTTTACTTTTTAGTTCCGTGTTGAACTTGTTTTATTAGGATGTTTTTTTTTACCATTATTAAGTATCAATAAATGACACACGAATTTCGCGGAAAGATTTCACGATCGGTTGTATTTCATAACACTTTAGCCCCAATCACCATTCTTGATTGGGGCTAATCTAAGTGTTACACGTGTAAAGTGAATACTTGCCAATTACAGACGTATAGGATAGGAGTTACCTATTTCTGATTGGCCAATCAAGTAAAGAAATGTCTTCTCATAGAGACTCGTGGCCACGAAGCAAATATAAACTGCTGGTACGCCGGTAGGCTATTGACATTTAGCATGTGCATATATATTTTTGGGAAATTCGGGTATCCTTATTAATAAATACACTAACAATTACTGCTGCTATCCTAATGATCACCGAAGTTGCAAACAAACTCTCGAGCTGTATTTTCGAACGAACTCAGTAAAAAAAAATATATATGTCGATTAAACAAAATACTTTGTTACGGTAACAGTCTAATTTATTTTCGCCCAACACAGAGGTTGTATTTATTCAAGTGTGTATTTTGTTAGATGAACACTTACTTCTCTTTAAAGAAATTTATACTACAGATTTTCGAAAATAAACACGCAAAAACTAAACGAATTAGGCCTACGTTTTATTTATTTTTTTTCCTAACAGTAAAGGGGGGCCACGGTGGATGAGCGATTAACACGCTCGCCTCCCACCAAGGCGAAAATGGTTCAATCCCCGGCCGGGTCACCGGACTTTCGCAAGTAGGAACCGTGCAGGACGATGCCGTTGGTCGGCGGGTTTTCTCGGAGATCTCCCGTTTCCCCCGCCCCTTCATTCCGGCGCAGCTCCATATTCACTTCAATCACCCTCATCGGCTCTCAATACCTCGCTGTTAAGAGCCGCCCAAATCTCTTCACTTCACTCGATAACCGACATTAAATATTATTTTTATCAGAACACGTAATTGTGATTTCGTTTCACTGTGATTCGTATGATAAGAGTACATAAGCAATTTTATAGTGAAAAAAATGAATAAATAGAGAAGTTTTTCCTCAATTTTCCTCTAATTATCACTATCATAAATGGGTTAAATGCAGTTGTCACACACAAATACGACTTATGTCGGTTATCTTTTTCGTCGTAGCATGGTATGGAGATACACAAAATAATCATAATCGACACAGATTCTGTACGCTTTTTGACTTTCACAGGCTACAATACTGACCACGATAACTTTGGCACGCACAATTTTTGCCACAATTTTCTTTATCTGTTGAGAGCCTAGTCACTGGTCCAATATTTTATTTTTATCAGTATCCCTAAAATCTTTCGTTTTTAATTTAACCCTTTCAGTCGCAGTGTCCTCTATATGGGACGTGGCATATGAAGTGGCTTGAACGGTCTGCACTGTACACAGTAGAACATACCGTCCAATGAGAATGCTTCCCTACGTGTGGGAGACACCATTCGCTACTGAGACCATTTTCCGTAGTCTCATAAACCACTGCCGCCGGTAACATAAATCACAGGTAGATTTCTTTTGGTCCCAATGTAAGACAAAGTGTCGTCTGGATATTAGTACAATTCCGAACAAAAGATTTGTTTATTGTAACGGCTAAAATCATATATTTACTTTTTACTAAAAGGGTTAAAAATTGTAGTCCCCTGCGAATTTTACAAGCAAAGTAAAGTCTGTTTAATTAAAAAAAAAAAAAAAAAAAAAAAAACATTCTTTTCCAAGGTATGTTGGAAATAATTGTTATGGCTGATTTTATGTGCATCCATTTGTTACAAGTTTTTACGGCTGAAACTGACGTACGTAAAGTTAATTCTAAAATTTATAAGATACATTATTACTATTATTTTATTGCAAACAATCATAATAAACATTATGACGCTCTTTCTTTTAAGAAGATTTGCTGGCAAGTTCTGCTTTCTGGAGCACCCAGAATACAAATGCCATTAAATTTTGATAAAAATACTGACTAGTTTAATTGATTTTTTTTTTACATTTAAAAAGTAAATTTTAGTAAAATATTTTATAATGTTGCAAAATATATACAATATTCTTTCACATACAGCATAAATCGCACTCTTCTGACAATTTTTCATGGTGTCTGTACTACTTTTTATGAGTTCTTCACGTCGTATAGTCGGGGAAGTGCTCCACAGGAAGTTGCTTTACTTCAACCTTAACTACTCGCGAACTGCGTGTAGCCCATCTGTAAAGTCAATGTTTTCAGCCTTTATTTTTCCAGCTGGTTGAGCTCTGTGTTGCACCTTTCATAACGTCGCGTGCCCGTCAACTCACGAGCAACCGACGTCTATTTTTTTTTTTTTTTTTTTAACAAGCCGACGTCAGAACACTTGCCCAGGTACGTTATCGCGGGCCATTATCGGAAGGAAAAAAAATTACAACTGAGAGCATGTTTTACTCACTCGCTAACGATGAGGTAGACAATCTCCTGCAAAAGTATTTCCTATAACTTCGGGTTTAGGCCAACAACATGGCCGAGTTTACACGAAACTTACTTCGCCACTGTAACCAGAAAATTATCGTTTCTGCGGCGGCCGTTAAGGTTATCCGTGTCACTAAGCCATGTTCTTGCAAACATTTAAAGGTAACAATAGGCGTCTGTAACACTTAGCAACACTTAAATCACACTAACTTAACAGAAACTAAGAGAGTTGCTTACGTGACTAATATAGGAATTCAAATGTTATACAAGTTTCACCATATGAGAGTTGTAGTTGAGTGATTAGAGTCGTGAGCTTGCAACTTTTTTTGCACGGAGTTCAAATCTTGCTTAAGTATATAAAATTTTAAATTTTTTAAATATGTTTTTATACACAGTAGAACACCCACATAATGAAAATTAAAATAAAATTGATATTAATAATTATTTAAACTAGAAGTACAGAAACCTAACTAGGGAATTAACGGAGAGGTTCCTTGAATTTTACGGAAAGTCCGTTTTTGAAAATCAATGTGACTGTAATTTTACGGAGAATTCACGGACACCTCTGGATAAATTTTTACCAACACTTTTCCGTAAAAAGAAAGGTGTTGTTTTTTTTTTTTTTTTTTGGTGTATGATAAAAGTAGTAAAATTTATAATCATGTATTTTTGTATTTAAAAAATGCTGAGATTATTCGACGTCACAGGGCTGTGACATTTCTAGGGGCGAAAGAAGAAGTTCACTATTGAGACTACTTAATGCCATATTTCACAATACATTTTTGACGTGAATACGTCTTTAAATTTGCGACCATAGTGGAAGGCAAACCAGAAAATCCGATAATAACAAAATCGGGGGATACAATTTGGCATTGCAGCTCCGAATCTATTGTCTACATTCAAAATTCAATTATACCACTCGATTGGCAAAGGATAAAATAATATGTTACGTTGAGTGAGGACTGCGAAGTATAGTTTTGGCGCCTAGGCGGGGGGGGGGGGGGAGGGGGGTTTGCGGCGGCGCAAATTTGAGTTCGTTTCGCCGCGTATCATAACTTCCACGTGGTATAACTTTTGACTAGGAGAAGCTACGACATTCGTTTTGGTTTCAATCGACAACCTTCGTCAAGATCAATAGATTGCGTGCATGAAAACATTTGTGTGGCGAGGTTATGGTGAAATTGTATGAGTTTAATGTAAAAAAATAAGAAAACTTAACACAATGTCGGCCTATGCTCGTCAGAAAGCCAAGTATAAATACTGAAATCGTATACGGTTGGAAAGAGCATCTCAAAAGCAATCCAGCGATACCCATAAAACACCATATGATCGAGTGAAGCGGTGCCGGAAGTAAGAAAAGACACCAAAGCGTCCGAGCGCGTCAATGTAGACGTATTCACGCAAAACAAACGGTCGTGTCCCCAACACAGCCAAACCCAATTTTATTTCATTATCTGAAAGAAACTTGTATAAGGACGAGATAAATGTAAATATTTGTAGTCAAATTATTATAGTCTTCAAAATATAGCACACCTAAAGTCGAACATTTGGAAGTATGGAGCCAAAGTTTCTATGCTCCTAATTAACTTTGCCAAATGAATCACAGGGCATGTGATATATAACATAAACACCACATGTTAATTGGGCGTCGATGATTTTTAACAATCGGTACTCGGGTACTGGTGTCCTGAATGTATTTTAAAATAGATATAGATGATTTTTCCAACGCATTTTTATTCGTACCGGAGAAACTAACAACTATTAGTATTATTTCCGCAAGTGCGAGAGTGGGTGTTCGTTGTTTGGAAGACGGCCAAACTTGTAACCACTGGCAGGAGTATAATCCGAACACAGTTACTTCACACTCTTCTGAAGCCCTGCTAAAGTTCTGCTTCCATGACATGCCTCCGCTTCGTGCAAACTAAGCTTAAAAAAAATACTAGAAAATTACACCAAAGCAAAACGTACCGAATTCGTGCGAACTCGGTTGTAGTGATATTTTGTATGAGATATATTTCTCACTCGGCGTTACCAACACACATATTTTCTCGCTGCTTTTATTGATGTATTTTTATAAACGAAGGGTTAAAATTTATAGATAAAATATAAATAACACTTCAATTTAATATGTAAAAAGTTACTCTTATGAACAAATTTATAAAACGCTTGTGATTCATGTGCACGGCACTTTTAGGAAATAAACTGAACACGTCATACATGGGGATATTTTTCAAAGGTTTGATTCAAAATTCGTGAAGAAACCGCGACTAGTCTATAGGTAAGTATAGGAAAATTTCGCGAGTTCAGTGACATGTAGGCTAGACTCCACAATCCTGTGCATACTCGAGCCTCACTTCTTTGTTCATTGGCCGCTGCCCCAGAGAGTGGTCTGTGTGACTCTGCACCTGGTAGTATGGGATTCGCTACTTGCTTCCTTACAAGTCTGCTATTGGCTCAGATTCGCCCAGGGCGTGACTAATAAACCACGATCCAATTGCAAATTCGACTTCGGTGTACATGTGTTGCACGTCTATCTTGTCCTGTAATGAGCACGCGAAATTGTCCTATCTCTACCTATAGGTAACTACCGCTTAATCAATGAGCAGATGACGGGGAGTGAAAGACCGCGTAAATGATTCGTTTTTTCACAATGGGCAGTATGCTCTGTGTGGTTAACTAAGCAACTCTTGCTTATGGGCAGTTCACGGTAAAGTGAGCACTTTTGAAAGCCTTCTCATTTAAATAATATTCTATAAATATATTTTACTTTTGCCTTAGATGTTGACTTCCGAGTTCGGTGGAATATACTCACTATGTTTATTGTTTAAATGGGCATATTTATTTTTAAATGTAGCGAAAGGATAAAAAATTGCTGAAAGTAAAAGTAAAGAGAGCCTCAAAAGTGCTCACTTTACCGTGAATAGCCTATACCAAGAATGCCACTTTATGTGGTAGGCTGACATGGAAGCAGCGAATTTATCGTCAAATATAAAACTAACTTTATAAACATTCAAGGTCGCCAAGGATTCCATTCCAGCAATACAGCTCTTCGAAGAAATAACTTGAAGGTGACTTCATTTACAGGAAGTTCACAGTAAAGTGGGCACTTTTGAGGCCCTAGTTAATTTTTCCTTTCAGCCGTTTTTCATCCTTTAACCGCGTTTTAAATCAATATTACTAAGTAATAAATTAACTTAGCGTATATATTCACTGCACTCGGAAGTTAGCACCAAAGGCTACAATAAAGTATATTTAATGACTATTCCAATAAATATAACTTTCAAAAGTGTTTATTTTACTGTGAATAGCCTATACGAGGCCCTCTCCCAGCTAAGTGAAAAACCAATATACTATTGTTTTAAAAAAATTAATTCGTTTTCATTATATTTACTTGTTGGTCAATTTACGTAAGAGAGTGTTTTCTTGTTCCCTACGAGACAGGGTAGAAAACGATACAAAATATAGATTCACCTAGAAATATAAAAAGAATAAAAATATTTAAATAACCGTCTAAAACTAAGAGACATCTTGATTGGTAAGTCATAACACAGTACACGCCTACCCCACAACTCAAGATACATGCGGCAAGTGTTTCCAATGTATATTTGCTTTTTAAAGCAAAACTACAATATAAGTAGAGCCATGAGTATTTCGCGAACTCATTCGGAGACGAGATAGACTCCAAACCCTTGTTATTTTCTCCTAGTGTTCTGATTGGAAGACAGTTCTTTAGACACGCCCCGTTTAACTTTGAGCCTGTAATAAGCTGGGAGCAGTAGTGTGAGTGGGTGTTTAACAGTCCTGTACAGAGGCCTCAGTTGATCATAGCAACCAATAAGCAAACGACTATGTCTCGAGTATAAAGAGGACTGTCCAGCCTAGCTTGCTGCCAACTCAAACCACGAAATACTCTGGACTCTACATATAAATAGATCAAAAAAATACTAAATCAAAACGAATGTGGCTAAAGTTAATACAAGGTAAGAAGCAAATCTTTACCACCCACAAATATAAGTCGAGTGCATTTTATAGTCAGGTGTTAAGAGCAGTGATTTCTTAGACAGAGTCAACTTTCAGCAAAGGTGAAAAGTGGGGTTTTCCAGAACCCCAAGCTACTCGATATGATTTACCTGAAAATAAAGTACAGAAAAAAAATAGTATGCACTCGCAAGTGTTAAATTATATTCACAGAGGAAGTAATTTCATTTCAATACAATTGTTCTCAATAACTATTCCATAAAGAACGACATCATTAAATTTTGTTTTTCGTCAAATTATTTTGTTATTTACTCAGAGACTTACAAGTTTTTTTACCTGTCAATGGTCTTAGATGACAGAAAATATTCTAAAGCGAGCGAGTGAGTGAAGAGATTCAGGCGGCTCTTAACAGCGAGGTCTTGAGAGTCGATGAGGGTGATTGAGGTGAGAATGGAGCAGTGCCGGAATGAAAGGGCGGGGGGAAACGGGATATCTCCGAGAAAACCTGCCGAACCAACGGCATCGTCCGGCACGATTCCCACTTGCGAACATCCGGTAAGCCAGCCGGGAATTGAACCCGGTTCGCCTTGATGGAAGGCGAGTGGGCTAACCGCTCGGGCACCACGGCCCCAAATCTTCTAAAGGTTTGAATCTCCTGCATGTTGCAAAAAACTTGTCTTAGTACATGTTATATCATACCGGAAAATTCGCGAGTTCAATGGCGTGTAGGCTAGACTTCACAGTCTTACATACACTCAACCATGTATTAATTGCTCTTTGGTTTCTTGTTGTGACAGTGCAAAGAGGTGATTGGACCTGCTTTTTTTTCTCTTGGAGGTGTCAAACATCGCTTCGACCAATTGCAAAAGTAGCATGAATGCACATGTTTGCGAATTCCAACTTGTCCCGAAATGAATCCGTGAATTTTACAGTTATATGAAAATCCACGTGTTTTTCGCGAAAAGATTCCAGGATTACATGTACTTGATCCACTTTCATGATTGGATAGTTTCAACTGTCACGCATTGCAGGTGCCTGCCAGCGAATCACGGACACTCAATGTTAGGGTAAACCTAATTATTATTGGCAAAGTCAGGTACAGCTCTGTCTCCCGACAAAGACACGAGGCCAAAAATCAAAGGAAAACTGCGCGTATGCCATAGGCCATTGGAATCTAACCGTCACGTAATCTAATTCGCGAAAAGCAGGTTACTCTACACTCTAAAAACACTTTTTTTTTGTTGCGGCAAAGAAAATTTTTGTATAAATATGAACCACTGCAAAGGAGCTTTGCCGAAAAGAAAATTTTGTTTAAAGCATATAATAAGGATAACAAAACATTGCATTACCGTAACAATAATTTCACATTAAACAAATTTGAGGTAAATTTCCCTTACAGTGAACCTTTACATGTAAGGTAAAATTACCTGTTAAAAGTGGAGTAAATTTACATAACATGTAAGGTTGTATGTGGTTTTATTTAAAGTTATAATTGGTATTAGTGCTTTTAATTTTTTTAATACTTGCATCCTCTAAGGAACCGCAATCGAAACATCAACTCTAAAATGCTCGACATTTGCAGGAGGGTGGGCGCAAACCACGGTCCTTTAGCACGACAGACCTTTGCGCTCTCCATTACACCACGATGATAGCATGACAGTATCAGTGATTATTAGGGTGTTAAACGCTTGTTCTCCCGGCCGTCTTCCCACTTAGCTGTTGAGACTATTTTGAAGAGACGCACGAGTCGTAAGGTAATTTTCTCATCCATTTATGGGGTTTTCCACCGCTATGTACGTGAATTTACTCCACAGTGCGGTTATTATACCTTACATATAAAGAGCTATGTTGAAAAGCTTTTATAACAAAAAATTAATAAAAATTAATTTTAAAGTAGAAAATATATAAAATACGATTATCAAATAGTCACTAATGGACTAAGAGATCCACACGTCGTAACGTAATTTTCCCATACATGTATGGGATTTTTGACTACCATGTACGTGAATTCTACTCCAGAGCGCGTTAATTCTACCTTACACGTAAGGAAAACCATGTTTCCCACACAAGTTAGAGAATATTATCTTACACTTTTCAGGTAATTTTACCATTTTTTTTACAGTGTTAGCACTAATATTTAATTTAAAGCTAATTGCAGTTGTAGTAAGGCAATCTTTATGTTGCAGCAAAGATAAAATACTTGGTCACTTTAAGCTAAAGAAAATTTTTTAAAGAAAACATTTGGTAACACTAAAGATATATATTTTTTTTAGATTTTCTTCACTGTTAAGCAGTATTTCTTTACCGCAAGCTAAAGAGCCTCAAAAAAGTTTTCTTTGCTGTAAAGAAAATGATTTTGCTGTGTAGTTATATGTAGGGACACTCTCATTTCGCGCAAATATTTCCTCGCATGCTACACTCTAAAAATAATTCGTAAAATTACCTAATCAATGTATACGAATATTAAGAAAGTGCGAATGGTAAACTATTTTCCCGTACATCAATGGTAGCGTTCCTACAGTCGCTCACGAAGCAGTCAAATGCGTAGGCAAGTCCCAAACCTTGTGTATTAACAACGCTTAAAATTGCTATATTTGCAGTCCGACATGTGGTATTATTTCCATACAGCGTATAGGTTTAAAACTTCCATTACAGTTTGGGAAGTTTACCAGAAAACTTTTGACGGTGTGGATTTCAATACGATACGGGTGTATCAGTAGTTTTGATAAGCTTATTGGCGGCTTGTCTTTGTGAGAAGACATTTTCGTACTTGACTGGCCAATCATAATTGAATAACTCCAATAGCGCAGATATGTGGTTCGCTGGCAGACACCTAAGGCGCGTAATACGGGAACCGTCCAATCACGAAAGTGGATCTGAGTTAAAGTGTTATGAAATACAACTGGCCTTGAAATCTTTTCGCGAAATTCGGGTGCCCCTAGTTATATGTCCTTCAGTGTTCCTTCATTGTGGAAAAAGGAAAAGATTTCACTAACAATAGCGTTTAATTACATTTGTCTAAACATACATATATATTATATATAGTACTACGCGTGTGTGTATATATAAATAAATATTTATATATATAGTACTACGTGTGTATATATGTACACTACATATATAATATATAGGGAATTAAAACAGTAGTATATAAACTGGCATTAAACTTATGCCCAAGGTATTTTTTCTGCGTATGATAATAGTTTCGAGTGACAACAAACGTTGTAAACTTCGATTCCCCGAGTGCTCCGCCCTCGTTAAAAAAAAAAAAGTCACCTTCAAAACAACAATATTTCATACAGAGTTGGTGATAACTGGAACGTTTGACGTCGTTAGAAAGCCTTTGACGTCAATGCTCAAGTGGTTATCACACAAAATACGAATTCCCATTGGCTACGGCGTACTGACGTAAATGCTGCTGATTTTTTGAGCCTTTCCTCGGCGCCCTTCTATGATAGCTTGCCACAATCGATATAGCAACAAAGGTCCCGCAAGTGTCTCGCATAGATATTGCAAAGTGAGGCGGCATGGTTCTTGCTCGACCTCAAGGGAACATTCAGAGTGATTTATACAATAACGTATGCTGTATAGTCTGTATTGTGAGCTTCCCACATCTCATTGTATGGTTCAATTAACGCACGAACTAAAAATAATTCAATAAGTTTCTATAACGCTGTAAAAGTAAAAACTGTGCAGCTTAACACTTTCTGACCCACTCTAGTTTGTCGTCTCAGGTGTTGCAAACGAAAATGTTGATGGTGCGTCTGTACTTAAGTCGACATAACACTTGTTTCGTTGTCACAGCCGATGAGTTTTATGCTATATGTTCAACGGCAGTAATATGAACCAATTACGACGTAGGCCAATAAAACGGTCTGCGAATCATATACCCACAAGTAAGATCATTGGTCATTGAGCTTCGCAGTGTGCAGTACAGACCAAAAATTGCATACACGTGCATAATGCACCCAGTAAAGTACACTCGGTCTAGATGGGTTAATAACAAGAAATTCAAACTGCATCCCAAAATTTGTATTGGTTGCAAGGTTTTATAGGCTAACAGTTTATTATCAACGCAAAAATACACAGAACAACTTTCTCACAAATGTCTTCCCAAATAAATCGCTCCAATAGAATAATGTTTCTAAGCATATTTTTACCCGAAAATAGTTCTCACTGGGGCTGAAATCAGAGCAGTGAGTTTCTGTTCCATACCAAGCAAATTCTAACAGCAAAACATGATTACTGTTCGTAAGGGTCTGTTAGCAAATAAGCTCGCAACTGTGACGGGTGCAGGGTTAATTGGCCACTTCTGAAATATCTTTATTTTTTTCCTCTACGGGCCCATTTTGCTTTCTTCCGCCGCGTACATATCAGCCATTGTCACGTGACTTTCTCATCAAACACTATGTTTACAGTTAACTATTCTGAAAATTAAAGTCATGCCTAATTATTAAAGAGACTTATAATTTCGCAATATAATGTTGTGACAGGCTAGGTGTCATAAAATCGTATGTTTGATTCATGTAAGTAATTGGTATACTGTTAAAAAAAATATCCTTCATTTTACGGAAAAGTACTGGTAAAAATTTATCCAGAACTGTCCGTAAACTCTCCGTAAAATTACGGACACATTGATTTTAAGAAACGGCCTTTCCGTAAATTTCACGGAACTTCTCCGCTAATTTCCAAGTTACTTTTCTGTACTTTCCGTTTAAAATAAAAAGATATAATGAAAATATATTTAATTTTCAATATGTGGGTGTTCTTCCGTGTATAAAAGTTATATTAAAAAAGTTAAAATATTTTGTGCTTAAGCGATGTTTGAACCCGAGTCAGAAACTACCAGTCCATGACTATAACCATTCACCTACAACTCACACTTGACAATTGTGGTATCACTTTTATATTTATACTCGAAAGACAAAAGCAAAAATTCAGTTTCTATTAAATTTAGTGTATTTTGAGTGTTGCCAAATGTTACAGACGCATGATGCTATTTTTTAATATTTGAAAGAATAGGATATAGTTGCGTGGATAACCTTAACTGCCGCAGAAACGATAATTTTCTTGTTACAGCGGCCAAGAAGACTTCGTTTAGAATCGACATTGTTCGTCCCCGTAACTCGAAGCCAAAGGGAACTCGGAGACTTTCCATATTTTGTATTTACGGATTTAACTCCGTTTTTCGTTACTACGGGTTTGCCTTTCTGTATATTCTGTACATTTCCGTAAAACATTCAGCAAATATAAGGAATTTTTTTTTAATAGTGTAGAGACCTGAAAAATTGGCGGATTCATTTCGGGACAAGCTAGAATTCAAAACCCGTTTGTTAGTAAAACTTCAGCTATTGTTCCACACAGTATTTGACACCTCCTGGAGAAGTCTGGCCCAATCGTCGCCTTCCAGTGTGGCAGCAGACAACACACACTCAAACACACACACACACACACCCTGCAGGACTCTGCACCAATAGTAATCATGTATACTCTGGTGGCTTCATTCCGTTTGGCATAGTCGAACAGTGGATTGTACCCTGATGATGTCTGCAACTAATGTGAAGACGAGACCAACTTGAGTACTTAAGTGACTGTGAAGCCTAGCATAGTGCCGTTTTATGACGCGGAATAATAGAGTATCTTCTCATTACTGGAATAAGATTCAACAGGTAGCAGCTACTGTAATCAACAATGTAATTCCCTGCTAACTTATTTCGCTGAATAATATCGGTATGTGGTTATGCGCTGCTATTCGTGATTTGTAAAAGAGTATAATAATGTCATGACTAGAGACCTGCAAAATTCGCGTTATTATTTGGCCCCAGGCTAAACTTCACAGAGCTGTATATACTCGAGCCGGCGTCGTTTTTCCATTGGCTGCTGTATAGAAGTGAAGTCACGTCCTTTCTGACTGGACTACACAATTGTTAAATGTTATTTTATTCGCGCAGAGTCAAATAAAGTACTTTCTAATGAGAAAAACATTGCAAAGTGAAGCTTAACGTGTCCCCGAATAATATCGTGAATTTTACAGTTCTCTATTCATGATAATCTGTGTTCTATCCTACTGTTGGCGGCCAGAAAAAAGGGGAATTTCGTTGGCAACGCTGTTAGTTGAGGTGGATGATCACTAGGGATAGGAACATTTCACGAGTTCAATGACCTAAAGGCTATTCTCCACAGTAATGTGTACACTCGAGCCTTGGCTGTGTGTTAATTGGCTGTTGCCCCGGAGAGTAGCCAGTGTTACATCACACCTGGCAGTATGGCACTCGATGCTCTTTTCTTTGCAAGTCTGCTATTGGCTCAGAGTCTTCCTGGGTGTTTCTATTGAACTGTGATCCAATTGCAAAAGTGACTTCTGTGTACACGTGTTGGACGTCGATCTTGTCCTGAAATGAATTCACGAAATTTTCCTGTCCCTAATGATCACAAATCGACTTGCCAGCGTTTCGAGGATAATTCTTATTTTTCCTGTCACAAGCATTACACGTTTTGAAAAACCGAGTATAGTTCGTCTTTTCGCCCGCCGCGGCACAAGAGCAGAAGCGCAGTTTCCACGCGAATATGAAAGAGAATTTGCCCCGTCATACAGTACGTGTGCTGTGGCCATTCTGTAATAACAGAACACCAGGAGACGTACCCACAGAATACACGGTCTAAGTCACCGTCGGCGAAGCAGGTAATCGTATGAAATAGTAGTTATTGTACAGTGTTGCCTGAGAACTGCTGCATGTGCTCGCTCATTCCTATCGGTAAGTACTCGCTCGCACATCCCGTCCTACAGTTGTAATTCGAATATTGTATTTATGGTACAGTGTCGTGTCTAACGGCGTTCGTTCGCACCTTCCGAGTCTGCTTAAGACGTAAAACTTAAGACTTAAGGCTCGAGGGTACGCAACAAACGGGTATATGAACTTGTGCACGATAATTATGGTACGTCCGAACCAAATTTTTATGGTACACGAGAACCTTAAGCCTGGGGCATAATCCCCTTCCCACCGGAAGTGGGGAAGGAAGGGGGGCGGTCGGAAACCATTACTCGCCCCATTCCCCGTGGAGAATTTGCGATCCTCCCAGCCCCCCCCCCCCCCTCCTCCTCATGGTTTGGATGTAAAGTGTTAGACGCGGCAAACTTTCGTTCCTGATTAATAGTACTGTATAAATATACATCTTAAATTACATTCTTAGGTACTATCCAAACCAGAAACGTCCTCTTCTGCGATACCTGGGGTGAGAAGTTACTGCGTAAGTTAAAGGGATGAACAACTTTCCATTTGCGTTAACAAATCGTGCGTTCCAGGAAAGAACGCGTTTTTACAGAGCACGACACGCTGTCTATGGGGAATGAGGCCACCTGTTTTTTTTTTCCCCCGCGAAAAGATTTACGCGCAGGCTAGGCTCCAATGTCCTATGGCATACGCGCAGTTTTCTTTTCGGTTATTGGCCACGTGTCTATGTCAGGAGACAGTTAGTTCCTTTCCATAATGGGCCAACCAGAAGTAGGCAACTCCGACACTGAGGGTCCGTGATGCGCGGGCAGGTACCTGCAATACGTGACAGTTAATATAATCTAATCACGAGAGCGGATCTGAGCCCTACTGTTATGGAGTACAAGAAGTCCTGAAATCTTTTCGCGAAAAACAGGTGATAGGACCTATCGGTAGTGATAGGAAAATTTCGCGGATTCATTTCGGGACAAGAGAGACGTCAAACACATATTCGGTGAAGTCACCTTCGTAATTGGATCACAGTTTATTACACCCACCTTGCACGCCTCTGAGCCAATAGGAGACCCGCAAGGAAACACCTACAGGTCATTGAACTCGCGAAATTTTCCTATCCCTACATATTGGAGAAGAAACGTTGGTCGGCCCGATCGAACGTTAACGTGGTATTTTGAGGAACGCCTTCTTACTAATGAAAATTAAGAACATTGTTAAAAAAAATTTCCTTCATTTTACAGAAAAGTAATTCTCCGTAGTTAGGTTTCTGTACTTCTGGTTTAAATAATTTCTAATTTTTATTTTATTTTTATTTTTATTGTGTGGGTGTTCTACTGTGTATAAAAAAATTAAAATGTTTATACTTAAGCAAGATTTGTACCCGAGTCAAAAGGTAGCAAATTCAAGACCCTAACCACTTAACTGCAATGGTCACGTGGTGAACCTCGTATAACTTTTGAATTTCTATATTAGTCACATAAGCAACTTTTTTAGTTTCTGTTAAAGTTACTGTATCTTAAGTGTAGCTAAGTGTTACATACGCCTGTTGCTACTTTTTAATGTTTAAAAGAACCGGTCTTTGAGACATGGATAACCTTAATTGCCGCAGAAACTATAATTTTCCGGTTACAGTGGCGAAGAAAGTTTCGTGTAGACTCGGCATTGTTCGTGCTTGAAACCCGAAGTTATAGGAATTAAGAAGATTTTCCGGGTTTTGTATTTACGCACCTAACTCCGTTTTTCGTCATTACGCATTGCGTTTCCGTATATTTACTGTGCATTTAGTAAAAATATTCCGTAAATATACGGAAACCTTTAACAGTGTACGATGATTACAAAAACCCAGCAAAAACTTGGAATGTCATGTATTCCGGAATACATGGAACTTACTCGTATGGACAATGTGTTTTCTTCTTGTCATCTAACAGTCACTCTCCCACATAACTCCTCACGCCTTGTAAACTTGCAAATTATATATATTTTATTTTATTATGGTCTCTTAATTTCGCAGAGAAGTTCTTGAATTGATTCCTATGTAATCTGATATTTTAAAGCAGTTTTTTTTTTAAATTAAGTTTCCTGGTTTCTAATTATTCACATGTCTATGGTTTCTAATCGGACCTACGTTAAGTGCAAATATTCTGTTGTGTCCTTGTAAACTTTCTTTTTCAAGCACTTAGGCACCTCTTACGCCACATTATAGTTCATAGTCGTAAGTGTTTTGCGTTTCTATTCGGGTGATAATCATCCGAAAGACTATTAGACCATGTAAATTAAAATATGAGGATGTAATCGGCCTCATTATCAAAAAGCACGGGTGCAAGTTTCTCCCGAATTTAAACGGCTGTCATTTCGAAACCCGTGGGTTTATTTGGTCATTTATTTAAACTATATCGTATCGAATCATAATTCCGACTAAGTTTACAAGGGTAAATTAATTGTTGAAGGAACTGTACCTATGAGTAAATAAAGTGTGGAAGGGGCATGACATCATGTTACTGAAATAAGAAAATTTGCGAGTATATCACCAGTTTTTGAATGTTATTATTTTATGCCCTTCTAGCAGCTGCAGAAGGATGTGCATAAACGGCTTGAGGTATTCTGTTTTAACGTAGCTGTGCGATCAATTAAAATCAGACGCGCTTAAAACAAATGCATCGACGATCGCGACGTGATACACAAATTTTTTTCTGAACTCGTTTTTTTTTTTTTTCCTATTCCAGTTGAGAGGAAAACGATGATGAATTCCGGTTCGTCGGTGCGTGCTCCAATACATGTGCGCTTCAACTTTCGGCTTCGTCCACAACGTGAATTTCCGGTCCATCTAACCCAGTCAATCCCTGAACAAATAATCGTTCTGCATTTCTGCTGAATGCTGGTACATTTCGCGCACGCAAACGATCATAGTACACTAGCAGGCAGTACGGGTAATAGAAAAATAATACGGGAATTCAATAATTTGTTTTGAATAATGACGACGAATTTTCAGGCATTTAATCCACTTTATTAAAACATATTCGAATAACCCCGTCTAATAAAATATCAGTAATGTGTATTGTTTTTCGTTTGATTAAATACTTCTGTTTTGTAAATTATTTCCGTAAGATCTTCCAAACATCTCTTTTTTGAGTAGCCTGAAAACGAACAAATAAATTACATATTGCCAGACTGCAAGGACAAGATTGGAATTTATAAAATTTTTATACGGCAAGACTAAAACAATAATGTTAGGAGATAAAGAAGTATTATATATAATTAAAGTTTAGGAAAACCACATAAATATTACGGCTAATATTCTACTTGTTCATAATTTATAAAAGGCGATTTTAATTTACATGGGATTATTAAATGCCTGAAATGAAATATGTTACATCTTGTTTACATCACACGCCATGCAACGCTAATAAATATAACATAAAAGAAGCAAGCCTACCACGTCTGTAATTATTATATTTACAGCAAGAATTGAAAAAGACCGGCGCAGATTTCCTTATTCACGAAATAAACTCTTCTGTTTAAGCGTAATTCTTATCTGGATTTTATCGTTAGGGTAAACGCTGCGGCCTCTTAATATTATCAGTGAATGATAACATGCGTGTTACGTTTGTTGACAGAGCGGAAGCTTATTGGGTAAATAATATGACAAAATAAAGTGCATTTCATCACCTCTTCCGTGTTTTCAGGGAAAATTATGATAATTACGTCACTTAGGAAACTGCACGATGCTACAATTTTCTAAAAGCACTGGGAAGAGAGTTCATCTAACGTCACTCTGCGAAACTTCGGGAATTTATTCATGAGAGATGAAAATGAGCATAGGCTATTCACGATAAAGTGAGCACTTTGGAAGCTCTCTCATTTGGAATGATAGTCAATAGATATATTCTATTTTAGCTTTAACTTCCGAGTGCCGTGGAGTATACACACTGTGTTTATTACTTACATGGTAATATTTATTTATAAAGGTGGTTAAAGGATTTTAAAGAATGACTGGTAGGAAAGAGTGACTAGGGCTTCAAAAGTGCTCACTTTGCCGTGAATAGGGTCTTTGTACATGGCGAAATGAGAGGATGTAGATATGTTTAACTGCCTAGAAGTGGTTATTTGTACTGGAAAAATTCTTAAATGAAATATTTACCAGTTTAAATTCATTGGCTAGTGCTGTACTAAATTGGCGTTTTAAAAAGCCAACTTTTCAAACATCAACGAAAGCGGTTAAAATTGATGCAAAATATGGTTTAAAACTATCAAGAAATTTTACAAGAAACAAATGTTTCCAAAAACGTTTTCATCCCTTTTATATTTCAGCGTCTTCCTCTAATCCAGATTATCTGACAACTAGTTCGCATCCTGACGCTAAGACGGCGAAACCGAAACATGTAGTACAACTACGTTACACAACATTAGCCAATAGCAAATAGTTTTATTTGTTTACAAATGAGTTCAAAAATTTTACATTTTGAGAGCGTGGCAATTTCAAAAGTAAAATGCTCACAGGAATAATGGAGTCTATTCGTGGTTTCTTCGCATATTTTGAATCAAGCCTTTGAAAATTCTCATCATGTGTGACGTGGTTGGTTGTTTCCGAAATTATATATTTTTATACTTGTGATAACATAAAAGTACCTTAGTTTTGAAATTGAACTTTTACTTATATTTTACCTATAAATTATAATATTTCATTTATAATTAGTATGAGTAAAACAGAAAGAAAACAGGTGTTTTCGTAACGCCTAGAGGTCAAGATTTCTTATGCAAAATATTATAAAATTGAGCGTCACAAATGTGGTGCGTTGTTCCTATGGAGTAATTTTATATACTCGGCTAAACTTTGTTTGCATAAGGTGGAGGAATATGCTGGAAGTAGAACTTAGGCAGGGCTTCAGAACATTTGGAAGTAACTGTGCATGGACTATACTTTGCCTTGTTGTTAAAAATACGGTCATTATTTTAATAGCATCGGTAAAGGTGTAATTGATAGGGCCACCTGTTTTTCGCGAAAATAATTCAGGACTCCCTGTACTCCAAAACATTAGAGCTCACATCCACTTTCCTGATTGGAGGGTTTTAACTGTCAAGCTTTGCAGGTGTTTTCCCGCGAATCACGGACACTCATTGTCGGAGATGCCTAATTCTGATTGGCCTACTCATGTAAGGAACTGTATGCCGAGAAAAACACATAGCCAATAACCAAAGGAAGGCTGCACGTATGCCATGGGAGATTGGAGTCTAGCCTTTGCGTAAATCTTTTCGCGAAAAACAGGTGGCCCTAGTAATTGATTACGCAGGAAAAATCCCTGCTATGTATATGGTCGTATGTATAAGTCACGTGACAGCCCTAGAAGCAGCCACTTTCACTTTCGTTGGGCAAGCGTCAGCAAAATGTCCAGGAGACTATCCCCCCCCCCCCCAAAATCCTCCCAGTACCAGGCAGTGACGTCACAGTACTCCGGGTGAGTGTTTCTCCTCCCTGGGCAGCGACGCCTAGAGCTAGTGATTTTTCGCGGAAAAAAAAAAGAGCAAAGGGTAGACTTCAATAATATAAGCACCCTACAGTAGTTGGTTGTTGCCTGCTTGAGAAAGCGTTTTCATATCTGACCGGGCAAATCAGAATTCAGCAACATCGGTACGCCTCCTACATTATTTGTGTGCAGACAGTTAACACGTGTCGAAAAGTAATTTAGCCAATCAAAATACATAAACGACCCTAATGTGTTTTGATATATAACTTGTATTAGAAATCTTTTCGCGATATTTCACCATCCCTAGCGATGCGTTGTGGGACGTTCCGACCGCGATATTCACTATACTTCGACATGCACCCCCCCCCCCCCCCCGGGAAACGAATCTTACTTAAGCACTGTTTTTCTACGTTTGATGAGTTAAGTACTGTTTTCCTACGATTTGTGAATGTTGAAACAAATGCATTTCTTTTAATCCTGATAAGTAATATCACAAACCTAGGCTAGACGTTTATGCGGTGTTATGCATTTTTTTTTTGTGTTTGTAATTTGCCATGCACGTGCCTGTGGCGTGTGGCGAAGTGTTGCAAAGTATGCTGGCGCTTGCTCACCCCGCTGTACTTACATTCTCGGTGCACGCAGCAGGGGCCGGTAACCACCGTGCAGTGCAGCCTTGGGAAACTGCATGTATTCCGACCACTCGCAAGCGAGCAGAAAGGGTGCCCATAACACGCGTCTTGTGGCGTCACCTGCCGAGCTATATTCCAGTGGTGGAAGTGTAAACTAGCGAGCAACAGGGTACAGCACACAGCTAACGCCAGCCTTACCTTGCAACAGTTCACCGCACGCATCTGGTATACGCATCTTCACATTTCTTGCTTTCTGCAATGTTTTTTCCTGCATTGTACAACAACTTTTGACAGTTGTGTTCAATTTAATAAGTTTGTGGAAAATAAAAAAATATTTGTGACATTGACATGCTGTGCCCCATGTAAGAGTCAACAGATAAATAAATAATAAATATATGTTTGGCAAGCGTATTTAAAGCGCATTCCAAAGTGTTTCTGTTCGCACTAGTCCAGAACATAGTGCAAAGAAAGTCCAGGCTGTTTACGGTAAACTGAGCACTTTTGAAAGCCCTGCTTAAGATCTACTTTTATATATTTTGTGTATTCTTCCACCATATGTAAATTCAACATAACCACTATACTAGCACAGAGTGGGCACTTTGAGCTATTGAATTTTTTTCGTTGTTTTGTCTCAACTG
This sequence comes from Dryococelus australis, assembly GCA_029891345.1. Lineage (NCBI taxonomy): Eukaryota > Metazoa > Arthropoda > Insecta > Phasmatodea > Phasmatidae > Dryococelus > Dryococelus australis. The sequence continues at coordinate 131,785,209 of CM056999.1, forward strand.
CTATAAGAAATTTCATACCATGCAAACGTCAAAAAGAACTCGCCGCAACTTTTAAACAACATTATTCCAGCAGTTATTCAAATTGCTATCCTTATTGCTATTGATAATTTGTTTTAAACACGGCACGTGCATTCGTATGGATTTAATTTTAAAAGAGGATGTGAAATAGTTTTAAAAAAATTGGGAAATTTTTTTGTTTGCAAGCAAAGTAGAGCCACCCTTCTGTTTTTTCTGTAGTTTCCAGTAACTGAGAATGCTTCATACACCTTACTAGATATAGTGCGTTCCACAGAAAAAATTTCACATAGAAATACTAAGACTTGCTGGGAGATTACTGCATCACCTAATGTTAACCTTAAAGTACCTAATTTTTTAGTAAAATTGAACTTGTATTTATATTAATATATAAATTATATTAATATGAAGACAATCAGTGAAAAAACAGGCGTGTTGGTATTGCCTAGTACGAAATAGTTCTTATGCAATATTTATCAGACTGAGTGCGCACAAATGCGGTGTGTTGTCCAATTGGTGTAACTTCCTACACTCGGTTAAGATTTGTTTGAACGAGGCGGAGGAGTATACTGGAAGTATATTTTTAGCAGGGCTTCAGAAAAGTTTGAAGTAACCGTGAATGGGGTATAGTTAGAGCCACGAGTATTTCGCGAACTCATTCGGAGATGAGGTAGACTCCAAACACTTCTTCTTTTCTCCTACTGTGCTGATTGGAAGACAGGTTTTCAGACACGCCCCGTTCAACCGTGAGCCTGTAATAAGCTGGGAGCAGTAATGTTAGTGAGTGTTTAACAATACTGTACAGAGGCCTCAGTTGATCACAGCAACCAATAAGCAAACGATAGTGTCTCGAGTATATAGAGGACTGTCCAGCCTAGCTTGCTGCCAACTCAAACCGCGAAATACTCGGGGCTCTACCTACCTATAGAGTCCCGAGTATTTCTCGGATTGAGTTGGTAGCAAGCTAGGCTGAACAGTCATCTATACACTCGAGACAGTGTCGTTTGCTGATTGGTTGCTATGATCAACTGAAGCCTCTGTACAGGATTGTTAAACACTCACTCACACTACTGCGTCCTACTTATTTCTGGCTCACAGTTAAAAGGGCGTGTCTAAAAAAAACTGTCGTCCAGATAAAAAAAAAAAAATGTTTGGAGTCTACCACGCCTCCGGATGTATTCACGAAATACTCGTGTCTCTACCTATCTATAACCAATTCGCAACACTTATAAAGATAAAAATGACAACGCAACACTTATAAAGATAAAAAATGACAACATGATGTGCCAGGGGTGCCCACAAGGCATGAAAATTGCGTCGGAGTAATTATTAAATCGGAGAATGGTTGAAAAGTTTGTTTTCATAAAGTTCAATTTTTACTGGTAACAAAGAGACGAGTGAATACCATTGGACGAACAAGAAATAAATTGTCGGGCATGGGTAGGGATAGGAAAAGTTCGCGAGTTCAATGACCTGTAGTCTAGACTCCACAATCCTGTGCATACTCGAACCTCGCTTGTTTGTTCATTGGCTGCTGCTCCAGAGAGTAGCCTGTGTTACTCCACACCTGGTGGTATAGGATTCGCTATTTGCTTCCTTACAAGTCTGCTATTGACTCAGAGTCGTCCAAGGCGTGTCGAATAAACCACTATTCAATTGCAAGCTCAACTTCAGAGTACGCGTGTTGGATGTACATCTTGTGCTGAAATGAACTGGCGAAATTTTCCTATCCCTAGTCATGGGAAAACTGGGAAGTGGGCCAAAGTGGTTGTATGCAGGCTGAAAAAAAATCCAATAGTCATGCAGGCGTGTCTTCTCGTCACCTGCCTCACAATTCTCCCATCGCTTCAATAGTCATGCAGGCGTGTCTTCTCGTCACCTGCCTCACAATTCTCCCATCGCTTCAATAGTCATGCAGGCGTGTCTTCTCATCACCTGCCTCACAATTCTCCCATCGCTTCAATAGTCATGCAGGCGTGTCTTCTCATCACCTGCCTCACAATTCTCCCATCGCTTCAATAGATTTGCTGGTGTATAGGGACACCGGAATTTCGCGAAAAGATTTCACGAGCAGTTATATTTCATAACTCTTTAGCTCAGACCTACTTTCGTGATTGGATGGTTTCCGTGTAACGCGAATCACAGAAGCACAATATTCAAATCACCTAATCGTGATTGGAAAATCAAGAAGTAGAAGATCTTCTCACTAAATCACGCCACCAATAAGCAAAAGAAAACTGTTGGTATGTTCGTAGGGTATAAAAATCCAACATGTGCGGAAATATTTTCCCGAAATTCGGTTGACCCTACTGAAGTGTCATATTTTAGTTAACGAGGCCGCTAATAAGGCTGGTAAAATGGTGCAATAAGGAAACTATATATCAAGCAAAGCTAGGAACATTTTTATTTTCTCATTAAAATTACTTTTTAAGACATTCTAACTTTGTACCCCTTTTCCATCCTGGGTTTCGCCGTCCTAATACAAAAATGACATCCAAATATAGCTTTTAAATATATTTTTTTTTATATACATCTTTGGGAAAACGTTTTTACAAATATTATTCCTCAGCGTTTTTCCTACACAAATTAGAATAAGCCATTCTCTTCAATGTAATAGCATGTCATTCATAAACTACAGGAATAAGTAATTCCAAATTTTGTTTTACACCTTTTCATAAAAATAAATCACGGGGAAAATTTTTAAATATCAGCTTATTGCCTAATTTTATTTTTGAGCACATATTATGATATGATATACGCAGACATGATAAAAATAACTTTTGTCGACGATAATGCTTTTCATTATCAAGTATCTTGTAGAAAATTGGTAGAAAAACAAATAATGATAATTGTTTTAACACTGGCTAATTTTTTTTTCTTAGAGAGGGTGAAAAGAGAAAAATACTTATAGCCGCATATCGAAAGGATTGTCACATTCTTATTGCTATCGACATTTTCATAATAAAGGCAGACCATTCCTTTACAATATTTGTAGATCACTGACACCTAACTTCTTATTTCCTGTAGCCTAATGTTATTTTCGTGCAACCTTTAAGGCATTTAAATTAAGTAATGTGAAGTTCTAACGGCGCAGATTTTTTCATTTGAATGAATTAGGAGCTGGTCCTTTCGTAATGACTACAGCTATAGCCCGTGTCAACAATTATTTTCTATCAATTTGTGAGAAACTTACATTCGAGGAAAGGAAGCCATATTAAAAGAATAATACATCAACCACGGGAGATATTCATTCTCAATGTCACCATATGGGAGAATAAGAAATTTTCTTCTAGTCTAGGAGTTTAACCAGAAGCAAATTTTTTTTAAAAAGATTATGATACTTCAGCTTTACGGTGGTAGTGAACTGAGGTAATTTGTTTTTCTTTTAACAAAATTAATGAGAAAACTGATTTCATAATTTTCGTTATTCTCAGAAACTGCTTGTCACCCGTTCGGTCACACATTCATGTATAAGTTCAACTGTTGCAATCAATGGTAGGTGCTGTACTAGTGCTCAGCATTTTCTACATGAAAATTTGTCAGTATTTATACAACCATCACCTCCCGGCATTAATTCACAGGTCGGGAATCAAGCCCTTCGTAGTGCGAACAGCTCAGGACATTTTTCTTAGCGTAGGTAGTTGCACCAGGCCTACTTTAGAAGGGCTTTCAAAGGATTTGTGTTGTTAATATGGCTAGAACAATTTCGCGTTTTCAGTGAACAGTCATATGTATGGCCGCCTGTTTTTCGCGAAAAGATTCACGCGAAGGCTAGACTCCAATGTCCTACGGCATACGTGCAGTTTTCATTTAGTTATTAACCTCGTGTCTTCGTCTCAGGAGACAGTTCATTACCTGGCTGGGCCAATCAGAATTAGGTAACTCCGACACCGAGTGTCCGTGATTCGCGGGCAGACACTTGTAACGCGTGACAGTTAAAATCGTCCAATCACGAAAGTGTATCTGAGCTCTAGTGTTTTGGAGTACACGTAGTCCTGAGATATTTTCGCGAAAAACAGGTGGCCCTGGTCATATGCTAACGAGTCTCAGCTGTTTAGCTTTCACATGGGATGTCGTCCTTGTGTCATTACAGGTTCGTTATCGGCTCTGAGTGCTCCAGGAGGAGTCTTTAATAAACTGGCGTACGATTGTGAAAGTTACGTGAAACGTACAGGTGTTTTAAGTCTACCGTGTCCTAGGATCAATTAGCTATATTTCCCACATCCCTAGGTTACGTGTTTGGGGCGCCGGTATTCCGAGATTTCAAGCGGTGCTAGGATCGACTCTGAACAGTGCTGTACTTTCTTGTAACTTTTGTGGTTGGGCCACTCGTTTCCCGGCACGGCCTGCAATACTGTGCATCGGCTATAAACATGTAAAGTCAATTCTCCGATACTTCACACGTTTCTGAAGCTCCGCTAATGTTCTACCTCGGGGATATTCCTCCGCCTGGTGCAAACTAAGCTTAACTAAGGCAAGAAAATTACACCAACGGACAACGCGCCGAATTCGTGCGCACTCAGTTGTAATTATATTTTGCATGAGAACTATTTCTTACTAGGTGCTACCAACGATCATCTTTCTCACTATTTTTATTCATATTTATTAGAAATGATATATTATAATTTATAAATAACAAATAGGTAAACTTCATTTTAGCGATTAATAAGGTAATTTTTGTTAACATAGGTATAAAACGATTGTGATACATGCATATTTAGGGAATAACTAAACACGTCGTACATGTAGTGATTTTTCAAATGTTTGAGTCAAAACGAGTGAATAAACTGGGGATAGACAGTAGAAAGAGAGCGAGCCAATCGCGTACAACCTAGTACACGGGCTCGCCATGAAAACACCGTTCAAAAAACATGCTAAACTACCTGAGGTGTATATAGGACCACCGAGTTTAGCCTAGCTGCGAAATAACTCACTACATCTCTGAGACTCCAGTTACAATAAACACACGCTCCTTCTAGACCAGGGGGTGGACACACTATAGCTAGGGGTAGTGAAATTTCGCGATGATATTTCAAGAAAAGTTATAGTTTAAAACACCGTAGGGTAGTTTACCTATCTTGATTGGCTGATTACATTTTGGTACGTGTGAGCGGTCTGCACACGAATCGCGTAGGAGCCGTGCCAATGTTGCCGAATTCTGAGTGGCCCGGGCAAATATGAAAACGCCTTCTCAAGCCGACAGCAACCAATAGCTATAAACAAACTGCTGCTGGGTGCTTATAGTACTGGAGTCTACCGCGTACTGAGATTTTTTTCGCGAAAAATCGCTACATATAACTAAGGATAGGAAAAGTTCGCGAGTTCAATGACCTGTAGACTAGACTCCCCAATCCTGTGTATACTCGAGCCTCACTTCTTTGTTTTTTGGCTGCTGCCCCAGAAAGTAGCCTGTGTTACTCCACACCTAGTAGTATGAGATTCGCTACTTGCTTCCTTACAAGTCTGCTATTGGCTCAGAGTCGTCCAGGGCGTGACAAATAAGCCACGATCCAATTGCAAATTCAACTCCTATCCCTACCTATAACTATAGCAAACGGCTGATCACGTTATTCAATAGCTACGCGCAAAACCTTACTTCGCAGAGTAAATATTTCTCACATAGTTTTAACACTTTTGATGAAATATTTGTTTGTAAAACTACTTCTTGTCTTTAAATCATGCCACTTTTATTTTTAGATACGAAAACTTACTCATTATTTTTATTTATTGAATACACTGCTTTTTATAACCTTTTAGTGCATTTCGCGACTGTCAAAGTGGTATTACTGAGATACTTAACAATGGCGTGTCGTGTTCTTTGTGGTGTGTGGCGTACTGTTTTATCCAATAACGAAATCATTTGTCTCCGTATTTGTGTACCTTTTTAAGTTAAATAGTGCGGAATGTGTTCGATTAATCTGGCTAAATAATGTCGCAGTACTGAACAAAGAATATTTAAATATCTTTTCGTACTGCACCGCGCAATGTCCACGACTGTCACGACCTACATTATAGATCAGACTTGAGGTGATGCTGTTGTGCAACGCCATTTTTGCATAACATAGTTAAAACATGAAATTATTACATAATGTAGTTATATTAGTGGAAAAGTGTGTTATAGATGTGTAGACGTCCCCTCTCTAACTGAACTACACGTGATTGGAGCACACAATTGTGAAGTGTTCCTTTATTGGTGCAGAGTCACCCAGGGTGTGCCACATGAAGTATGGTCCAATGACAAACGTATTACAAAGGTACATATGTTTCGAGTTTAACTTGTCCCCAAATAATAACGCGAATTTCGCAAGGTCTCTAGTGATTGCATATTTCATCAAAGGGGTTTGATGTCAAACGAAGTAGCAATGCGAGGGAGTGTAGTGAATCAGCAGACACGAGGCCAGGCCGAGAGGAAAGTGCGTCGACAGCAAGGCACGGGCTGTCCCGAACTAGTTTCCGTGTGTCCTCTGCGCGAACTGGCAAAGAGGCAGGGTTGCCACATTGTTTTTCTTGAAGTCACCTAAATGACCAATCTTTTGTCTTTCAAATGTCACCCAATTTGACTACACTTTATATTAAATGCATTTTTTAAAAATAGATTGTAAATTTTAAATATAATATTTTATATGTATGTATGAAACGCGAACTGTTTTAAGATTTGAAAATAATATAGGTAGGGATAGGAAAATTTCGCGAGTTCAATGACCTCTAGGCTATTCTCCACAGTAATGTGTACACTCGAGCCTTAGCTGTGTGTTCATTGGCTGTTGCTCCAGAGAGTAGCCAGTGTTACTCCACACCTGGCAGTATGGCACTCGATGCTTGTTTCTTTACAAGTATGTCATTGGCTCAGAGTCATCCTGGGCGTTTCTAATGAACTGTGATCCAACTATCAAGGTCCTTATGTCTACATATAGGCCTACACAAATTAAAAAAAAAGAATGTCAAACGCATAATCAATCGGGTGGTATTCAATTCGCCTATTCATTGTCCGCAGCGAGTAACAAGTGTCTGGACAATAGACCCTCTTCAATTGTATCCACAGTCATTGCCGTTTAAAAAACTGATCTTACTTATGAGAATTAATTATTTTGTTCACAAACAAAAAATATACCAATACAAAGGAAATAATTCCAAGTAACCCAAATATCGCAAATTCAGTACAAAAATCGCCCGAATTGAGGTAGTCGCATTTTCGTAAGTTTTGGTCGCAAATTTTCCCTTGAAGTAGCCCAACGGTGACAAGTCTTGCAATCTGGCAACACTGCGGAAAGAGGCGAGCAGGAAGCGGAAGGACACTGGTGCGGGCAGCAAACCGCAGCAGGCGCAGTCCCAAACGTGTCCTTGGTCAGGGAAGGGGGGATATGTGTTTGGGTGCTGTAACGCAAGGACCGACGGCAGAGGAAGAAGATTCCCGCTCGTCCCCGGCCATTCAAGCTGGTCAGGTCTACACGCATCCCTCTTTCATGAATCACACAGGGAAGAGTTGTGCCCCATTCATGAGACCCGGCAACTTTTCCTGCCGGTTGTAAACACTGCTTTAGCCGACGTCGCCTTGCTCTCCACTCGTGGGCTTTTATGTGCAGTGCTATCTGGAAGTTGGTCCCATATTACACTGCTCTCTTATCTCTTCCCTGTTTAACCCATGTACCCAACACTGACCTACCCCAAAGGAACACAACTGTCAAAGTCACTTGGTCAACAGTGATGAACGTGTTTGTTTATGTATTAATTTTTAAATGACAAGCACTGTTAGATTAATAAAGTATTTTTACCAGTTTGAATGTAATCATAAAAGCATTACAAATTTATTAGAGGAAGTATAAAAACATCTCAAAAGCTCTTGTTTACTAAACAGCACGCCATTTTTGCTGGACGTGTAGGCAGAAAAGCAGTTTAAATATTGAGACACGGAAATTGGTTGTGCGTAGCCAGCGAGATCGGTCTGCCCTATGGCTTAACCCGTTCGGTTCGAATTAATTGAACCCTTTAGGAAGGCACAGATTTACTATCACTAGAGACCCGAGAATCTCGCGGGTTCATTTCTAGACAAGCTGGAATTCACACACTTGTGCGTTCATGTTACTTTTGTAATTGGTCGACGTGTTGTTTGACACCTCCTGAAGATAAATGAGGCAATAACAAACATGCAATAAGTTATGCGCCCAACCACTGCATTTTACTCCATCAACATTCCACCAATAAACAGTTGATATCTGTATGAGAGTACATATGACTGAGAAGTCTAGCCTACAGGTCATTGCACTCGCGAATTTCTCAGGTCTCTAGCTATTAATGAAGACAAGGCTGTAGTGAGTTGCCTATATTCTCCACTACATCAATACCAGTTGTGTTGGTCTCTGTATCTCTACTTACCTTCTTCCTATTGGTCCTGGCCACACAAGACATGCCCACTGTACCAAGCTACGTTTATTATTGACTGCCCATCGGCCAATGGAGTTGCTTGTTGACTATGTGCCAATCAGTGTGTCGTGACTGATGTAACATGTTTCACAACCCATCGTGTCATTTGAGAAATTATTAACAGCTCTGTTTTTATGAATTGAAATAGTGACTAGTTGTAGTATTTTTTCTTAGATTCCCATAAAATCCAGGGAAACAGTAAAACATAGAAGTGTGAGATTTGTCTTCAAGAGCAAATAAATTTCCAAATAAAACTTGCCCGTGTTTATACTTGCATAGCCTACTCCTCAAAGGGTTAAAAGCTCACGCTTTGCAATCATGAAATACTATGGAGGGCACTCTACTTGTGTTGAGCGTTTTCTCACAGCCAGTGAATAACGAGCTGCGTGCTTGGCGTTATCGCCACTGACCATTCATAAACAAGAGAAGCTTTCGCCAATCCCTTTACTCACAAGGAAGACAAACAGAGCACCAGACACTGATTCCTTGCTGTGTACAACACCGGACATAAACGTCGTTCATTTGCAGCTTGACGGCGTTCGTGGACACCGGGACTTGACGGGTAAATGGAGCCGCGGTGGCTGAGCGGTTAGACTGCTCGCTTTACACCAAGGCGAACCGAGTTCAATGGCCGGCCGGGTCACTCCCGGATTTTCGCAAGTCGTACCGGGAGATGCCGTTGGTCGGTGGGTTTTCTCGGGGATCTCTCCCCCGCCCGCCTTTGCATTCCGGCGCTGCTCCATTCTCCCCTCACTTCACCCTTATCGGCTCTCAACATCTCGTGGTTATGAGCTGCCCAAACATCTCAACACCAACCTGAACGGGTTAACCCTTTCTGATGGTGTCCTATATCCGGGATAACTGGAACGTTACACAGGAAAACGCTTTAATGGTCTGCACTGTACTACAGGGTAGGTACATCAGTACACAGAGATAAAAAAAATAACTTGAGTGGGGAGTGAACCCAGAGCGAGGCAACACTCTCCGAGTGACGGGCTTTCCAGCTGGGACACGTAGGTGTCCATCGCCGGATAGAGCGGCGCTGGAATGCAAGGTGGGAGAAACGGGAATATTCCGAGAAAACCCGCAGGCAAGCGGCATCGTCCAGCACGATTCCCACATTCGAAAATCCGGGAGTGAACCCGTGGTGGGAGGCGAGCGCCCTAGCCACTGCGCCACTGTTGCCCAGTACACAGAGGTGAATTAGCGTGATTGTTCCTTTGATGTGGACGAATCCATTCTTTGATTGGCTGCGCGAGGCCATTCTATGTGAACGAGCTTTGCGTCTGACTGACTACTGCGTGCTGTGAAAGGTTCCCTATTGGCTGGGCTGCCACTTGGCGAGTAGTTTACCGGGCGCAGATTGGCGAAATGCGTTAAAACGTCGGTAGGCTATTAAAATTTAGCATGAGCAGAAATCTTTTCGCGAAATTCGGGTGTCCCTACGTATACCCATGGAAACTTTACGCAATTCCATATATATGCTTTTAGGGTAGCACTGATAAGAAATTGATCTTAGCAAAGCTGGTCTGAAATATCCAAGGATCTGTGAATCATCTAACAGCGTAGTATTGTGAATTTGTATCTGTACTATTCTTACAATAGAACCATAAAATATCTTAAAGTCTATCAAAACAATATTTGATCTTATTTTCTACACAGTTTTATAAGATTTTCATTAATTAATATACAAACCCCTTAGTTATTACAAAATATCATTTTTTGTTATAATTCCACAGCATTGTCAAGCAAAATAATAACATATACTGTTTTTTTTTTTTAATAGAATATGTGGAAGAAAACTGTAAAAAATGATTATTTCTATAGCACCTAAATGGTAAATTCTAGAAGAAGATTCGATAAAAAAAAACTTTTTTTCAAAGCTTTTGTAGATTAATTCTTTTCATAACATGTTTTGCTCTAAATGCTTGTTAAACATTCCAGTTACAAAAATGCTAATTTTAGACAAATCTATTTTAGATGCAAGGTTTTTAAGTGATACAGAATGTCATTGAAGGCACTTTATAAATATATAAAACTTGATAATATATATAATATTCGATATATAATAATATATAATATATAAACTTTATAAATATATATATATAATTTTTTTTTTTAAGTTTTCCATATTATCTCTTTGCTTCCATGACCCTTAGCTAACTGTACTAGTCCTAAGTGTGGGCTGTAGAATGGTAGGAAATGTTTTTACTTCGTTTACGAAAACGTACATTTGGAATTACAAATAATTGTCGAATAATGTTTCTCCGGTGTTACGTTTGTTTCTCCTTAACGGATCGGCATATTTAGCTTGTTGGATAAAACATACTTTTACAACAGTCACGTGTCTCGCTACTCTAAACGCCTCGTTTGCTCACAGTAAACAAACTTTTATTTTATTGTTATTATTTACTGAGGAGTCCAAGAAACGTTGACAGTTTCAGTTTGAGTTTCAGATCTTAGGACTGTACTTAATTTACGTTGCTGTTTGTCACAAAATATGGGGGTGCAGTTCTTATGCGAAAAGATTTCTTCGTCCGGAAAATCGATTAGTTATTAAAGTAGCCCTATGTTTAATAAATGATAACTAAGTACAAATGTTAAGGTGCAGATGAATACTTCGGCATGACGAATGACCGGAGAAATGAAAAATATATGACTCTAGAGACCTGCAAAATTCCCGCTATTATTTACGGAAAATGTTGAACTTTAAACAAAAGAACCTTTGCAATAAGCTTGTCATTGGACCGTGCTTGATTAGTTACGCTCTAACTAACCCTGCGCCAGTAAATGAGCACTTTACTATTGTGTAGCCCAATCACTTGCGGTCAAGTCGGAAAGGGATTGGCTTCACACCTATGCAGCAGTCAGTGGAGAAACGAAGCCGGTTCGATTATATACAGCACTGTGAAGTTTAGCCTGACGCCAAAAAAATGATGCCAATTTTGCAGGTCTCTAATCATAAGGTAAGTGTTAGGTACAAAATTTTAAAATTTAAATCCAGTGATGGTAGCAACTGAAAGCCTTGAGTTGCATGATATAGATTTTGCAAAAGGAAATAGATTAGATAGCAAGATTTGGCGGTATTTTTGTTAGTACGATTAGTTATCATTAGGGACGTGCAAAATTCGCGTTATTATTTTAAGACAGACTAGACTTCAAACACTTGTGCTTGTGTACTGCGTTTGTAAACTGGCAACTATAGCTTTCAAAAACGGAGAGCAATGGTATTGAATCATACTGCCCTTATCGCCGTGGTCAATCCTTTCATCGCGAGGGCGGTGAAGGTTCAAATTCAGTGCCCCCCCCCCCCCCCGCCAACAACTCGAACAATCTATGTGATAAAACTGCGGCAGTAACTGGTGGAATGGGAGTTTTGTGAAATTAAATACAAAGGATAATTTATCAAGCGTATTCCCGTGTGATCATAAAGGTTGAAAATGGAAACAATATGTATCATATATGCGCTGTGTGAGCTTATTATCTAGAGAGTATCGTGTAAGCGAAGATTATCAACACAGCACGTTAGCGCCTGTGTGTCACATTTCACGGTGATAGCGAGGTAACGCAGCTGTCTCCAGCATCAATGATCAAAATTTAAGGCAGACCTGTCTTCTTTCTCGATGTCGCCCCTTGGAAAAGTGCCGCTCTAGGCCCGTGCCTAGTCGGCCTAATGGGAAATCCGGCCCCGAAGACAGATCCAGATACGATATAAAGTCGTTTAATTCCACCCATGGACATTTGTGAAGCGGCGTACACCTGAAGGCGTCTTTCATGTTGTTGATGAGATGTATGAACACCATTAAGGAAGTATGAATGTAACAAAAACATTTAATGTGCGAGCCAGAAATTATGGCTCCTTCCGCACACTTAACAGAAACAAATAAATCAGAGAGTATATAAAAAAAAAGGAAATGCCCAAAGCGTCATTTTGTGGGGGGGGGGGGGGCACGAGGAAAAACCTAAACGCAGTTAAGGTTGAAGTAAAGCAACTGCCTACGGAGCACTGTACCCGACTTTATAACGTGAAGAGCTCTTAGTAAAAGTAGTACAGACACGATTGAAATTGTCAGAAAAGTGCGATTTATGCTGTGTATGAAATAATAGTGTATTCTATATATTGCAACGTTATAAAATGCTTTACTAAAATAAACTTTTTTAATGTATGTAAAAAAATAATCGGTTAAAATAGTCTGTACCTTTAACCAAATTTAAGTACATTCCATTCTGGATGCTTCGGAAAGCAGAATTTGCAAGAAAATCTTCTTCAAGAAAGATCTTCATAATATTTATTGTGATCATGTGTAATAAAATCATAGTGATAATGTATTACATAATTTTTATAATTAACTTTATTTACCTCAGATTCAGCCATAAATGTTTGTGACAAATGGACCCACATGAAACGTTAAATGGTGGCCGTTAAACAACATGTATCAGCTGGAATAACAACAAATAAACTAATAAAACTAGTACAAAATACTTTCTCAAATATGTTTCATCTTTCAAAACACCATTTTAAGAGGTAGCATGAACATTCAGTCTTTCATTCCATTTTTACGTCTTTCGTTTCGTTTTCACGTGATCATCACAGCGCTTTGTTAAAAGGTTTAAACTGCATAATGTGATGAAGAGAGTGCACTCACATGTACGTACAATTCGTTTTAACAATCATAACGGTACCAATTAAGAGCACACAATTTCAAACTACGCGCTTTCGATAGTTCATTATAAGAAATTTATTTTCCTAATTCCTACGAACTTGTCTTGGTGGTGTAGGTGGTAAGGTAACGGCCTAAAAGCGAAGTGGACCTGTGTGTGAGTTCATCCCCGGCCACCGACCGAAGTTCTTCACTTTTCTCAATTATCGTAAATTGCGCAATGCAAATAGTAAACTATTATAAATATGTTTATTTCTAGTAATTATTTGGATAAATTCAATAAAAAAAATTATTTTTAATTTTCCGTTGCAGTTGACCGTCACTTATTCAATCAGTGAAAGTGTTTCACGTCACTAATACAATCAATGAAATTTTCCACTGAAACAATCAGTGGTTTTCCACCGATTCTAAGTGAAGCCATTTTCACTGATTCGAGTATTGAAATTTCTCTGCGAATCAGTGGTTTTCCACTGATTCGAATTTAGACTGTTTATGACAACATACGTAAGAAAAGTAAAACAGTGAATAAAATTTAACTCTGTAACTACACTTTTCGCAGTTGTTTTGGCAGGACTGATTGGTAGAGCCACCTGCTTTTTCGCGAAAAGTTGTCAGGACTACTTGTTAAAGCTCAGACCCACTTTCATAATTGGATAATTTTGACTATCACGCATTGCAGGTGTCTGCCCCTCAAATCACGGACGCTCAGTGTTGGAGTTACATAATTCTGATTGGCCCATCAGGTAAGGAACTGTCTCCTGACACAGGCACGTGGCCAATAGCCAAAGAAAAATTGCACTTGTGCCATAAGATATTAGAGTCTAGCCTTCGCATAAATATTTTCGCAAAAACAGGTGGCCCTGGTGATCGCTTTGGCGTCCTAAAAAGGTTCTATTTGCACTAGAAATTCTTCAACTCCTACTGAACTCGTTCATTATATTCATAATAAGACATTATTTTTTTCTTTTAACATTCTTCATATTCTCCTGACATGAAAATTCATGCTCTGTTCTCCTTCCGAATAAGTAAATATGATAATACTGGCTTTAGCTACAAGAGCAATTATAAAAATTATAGTGTTATTAGATATAAATACAAACTCATCTGTATAAATAACGCTCACTAACTCGTCTATTCGAAGTTGTAAATATGTTTACCTTGGTAGGAGGGCTTGTATAAAGTATCGTCATATTTACAAGTGTGTGTTTATGTAAGTCCTTTAGTCACCATTCGGCTTATAAAAATTGCATGAAACTTGTACAGTTTAACTTGTAGCAAACGATGTTGACTTGTAGCTTCATAAAAAAGCAACTGTCATTATTTTACAAGTTATAGTCTACTCGCGGTTTCTTCACACTTTTTGAATGAAACCTTTGAAAAATGACTCCATGGATGACGTGTTTAGTTATTTCCTAAATATGCCATGTATCACAAACAAATTATACCCCAGTTAACATCAGAGTATCTTATTTTTAGTTACATTGGAGATTTGCGAGTATTTTATTTATAAATTAGAGTATTTTTTTTAATGAATAAAAATCGTGAGAAAACATGTGTGTTGGTAGCGCCTAGTAAGAAATAGTTCTCATGCAAAATATCATTACAACTGAGTGCGCACGAATTCGGGGCGTTGACCTTTAGTGTTAATTTTCAAGACATAGTTAACTTTAGTTTGCACGAGGCGGAGGAATATTCTGGAAGCAGAACTTAAGCGTGGCTTCAGAAGAGTGCGCGGTATCTTTGAATTGATTATACAAGTGAATGTTCTTGTAACTTGGAGACTTGTACTTTAATGAAACAGGCCCAGCTCGACGGCGATGGCGCTGTAGGAGGCGAGTGAATGGGGGTGCTGCTGTTTGAAGAGAAAAACCTTGGCGCCATCCACGCCAAGATAGTTACCACCATGCCCAAGGACATCCAGCACAGCCTGGCGGATATGTGGGGAGCGTGCCTAGGCACCTCGCCATGCTGCCTCAGTTCCTGAAACACAAAAAAAAGAAGAATAAGAAGAAATCCAGTTGGGCGACGCTCATGTGGGGGAATGTTTCAAGACAATCCTACCAGCTGACCTTCGGTAACTCAACCCTTTCAGAACCAATTTATAGGGACGCCCGAATTTCGCGAAAAGATTTCCGCGCTTGCTAGGTTTCAATACCCTACGGGCGTACTAGCAATTTTCATTTGCTTATTGGCGGCGTAGAGATTTTCTTACTTGTCGGGCCAATCAGAATTAACCAACTCCGATAGTGTACGTCTGTGATTCGCGGACAGACACCTAAGACATGTAACACCTAGATCAGCACATCAACAAAGGATATCTGAGCTAAAGTGTTATGAAGTACAACTAGTCATGAATTCTTTTCACGAAATTCGGATGTCCCTACAAATTTAATTTGCAGTTTCAGGTGTTGCAAACAAGAAATTTTATGATGCGTGCTGTACTTAAGTCGGCTACAGTAAAGATAAGAAAATTTCGCGAATTCATTTCCGGGCAAGATAGACGTCCAACATGTATACACAGAAGTCACCTTGACAATTGGATTACAGTTCATCAGAAACGCCCAGGACGACTCTGAGCCAATAGCAGACTTGCAAAGAAACAAGCATCGAGCGCCATACTGCCAGGTGTGGAGTAACACTGGCTACTCTCTGGGGCAACAGCCAATGAACACACAGCTAAGGCTCGCGTATGCACATGACTGTGGAGTCTAGCTTACAGGTCATTGGACTTGCGAAATTTTCCTATCCCTAGTTATTAAGTGTATTCGTGAAGAGAAAAATATTGCTAAAATGGTCACATATGGCATATTTAAAGCATGCCTGTGCAGTTCACTTAAGACTCATCTTCACCTATAGTGATTATTTGTTTTCGTGCCGTAATTTCTGTTCCAGAGGTATTATTGCAAATGTTTGATTATAGAAAATGTACAATTTACTAGTTGTTTCATGTTTCTGTATCTTATTTTCACTATGTGTTATTCCCTGTTTGCAAAAAGGCAGGAACTTATTGATTAAATATAAATATGTTTCTAACTTTTCACAACAAGAATTTAACAAAAAAAATTAAGAATAGTAATATTAAACAACTCGTAGGATGTAAATTTTCTATAATCATGCATTGACAGTAATTATTATGAATCTGAAATTATGACACGAAACCGAAGAATCTCTGCAAGAGAGGTGACGTTGAGCCTTAGCGTCTTAACTCACTTATTAAGAGGGACCTGCAAAATTCGCGTTATTTGTTGGCATCAAGCTAAAATTCACAAAACTGTATATACTCGAGTCAGCGTCGTTTCTCCGTTGGCTGCTGCTCAGGTGTGAAATGACTGCACGTTATTGGGGTACACGATTGTGAAGAGTTTATTTAGTGGTAGAGACCTGAAAAATTTGCGAGTGATCACCTGCAGGCTAGACTGTACATTATTATGTACAAATATACCTATATCAACTGCACATTGGTTGTCTGCTGTCACAGTGGAAGGCAACGATTGATCTAGTCTTCTCCAGTAGGTGTCAAGCACCGTGTGGACCAATGGCTGAAGTGTTATTAACACACTTGTTTTTCATTTTAGTTTGTCCCGAAATGAATCCGCGAATTTTTCAGGTCTCTATTTATTGGGGCAGATTCGCCGGGGTCGTTTCAGATAAATCATGGTCCAATGTCAAACGTATTGCTAATGAAAAAGTGTTTCAAGTTTAAACTGTCCTCAAATAATAACGCGAATTTCGCGTGTCTCTGCTCATTAATTTCCCATTCCAGGTGATGCAAAAGGGACTATTTTTTGGTTTGACGAATTCCTTGTAAGAACTGAACCAATGGAAGCTATTAAAAGAGTTTACATTGACCTGTGTCACCGACAGCAAACAATAAAAAAAATTTATGCCCCAGAATAAGACATTGGTATTAAACAGGAAATAGTCGCTGTCTGTATTTGTGCTGACTTCTGACCTTGTGCAGCAGCGACCATTATTTTACCTAGTTTGCAACACGTCGTAAGTAGACAGCAGACAACCAATGTGCAGTTGATATCGGCATATTTGTTCATAAGACTGTAGAGTATATCCTGCAGGTCATTGAACTCTCGAATTTTTCAGTCCTCTAGTCACAAGTAGAGACCCAGAAATTTCGCGGATTCATTTGTCAACAAGTTAGACTCCACAATCCATAAGTTAGTAGTTCATTGGCTGTTGCTCCAGTTTAACCCCAGACAAAGTAGTACGGATTTCGGTTCTTATTTTCCTTACAGGTTTGTTATTCGCTCAACGTCATTCGGGGCGTGTCTAACAAACGATCGTCCAATGGAAGCACAGACTCATACGTACATGTGAATGCAATTTAACTTGTCATCTAGAGACCTGAAAATTTCGCGAGTTCAATGATCTGCAAGTTAGACTCTACAGCATTATGTAAAAATGCCGATTTCAACTGCACATTGGTTGCATGCTGTCACAGTGGAATACGACGATTGGGCCACCGCCTCCAGGAGGTGCCAAACACCGCATGGACCAAAGGCTAACGTTACATAAACATACATGTTTTGAAATATAGCTTGTCTCGAAAGGAATCCGCGAATTCTTCAGATCTCTACAAGTGATCACGTATGCTCGGGAAGAGCTAAAGAGAAAATTCGCACGTGCAAGAGATCGTATGTCCGGCCTTGGCGGACCACGTAGTGACTGGAACTGCCGCCGTCCTTGATGCCTAGACTACCCGGCTGCGGCGGTCGGTTGCGGTGGTGAGAACGAGGGGGGGGGGGGGGAGAAGCTGTGCGATTGACCTACGTCCTTCCTGGAAGTTTGCAAATCCACGAAGGCCACGTCACGGCTGTGGACACGTCATCTTACCCGTGTTTCACAACTCCGGCGACATTAGAGGTAGATCCGAAGCTACGGCGAGCACCGCGATGATAAAGGCTGTTCACGATAAAGTGAGCACTTTTGAAATCAACCTTAGAAAAAGTCACTGCCCTACCTGCATATATTTTGACGGGCACAGTGAGTGACATGTGCCCAGTAAAGTTGGTAATGATGGAGGGGAAGTAGTTCCTTATATTAAAGTTGAACAAAAAGTGTTAAGTAACCATTTGTGATAATTTAAATTATTTATCTCGCTTTCTGTATTTTTCAATGCACCGAAGTGTAAAAATGATCACATTTGTACAATATTTACATTTGTAATAATTTCGCTATTTTACTTGAACGACCCATGAATAAAGTGATCAGGTCCATGGCAATGTTAATTAAGGTGGAAGAACACACAACCTGTATACAAGTATATTTTAAGCAGGGCTTTTTAAAAGTGTTCATTTTACCGTGAACAGCCTATATGATACTAAACTTACATGGTAGAATGAATGAGTGGAGAGATTTGGGCGACTCTTATGCCCGGTTGCACCAACATCTTTCCCGATCCCGGGATCGAATGATCCTAGTTCCGAACCAGTTTCCAGTTTGATCTTGGTTCCGAAGTAAAAGTAATGCACCAACGAAATTTCATGATTCTGGTTCTCCTATTCGTCGATCTTAGTTCCAAAGTGAGAGATCGCTATAAAGTATAAGACAAATTTTGCTAATGGTTTGTAATATATGACGTCATGGAAATAGGCTTATTTTCACTATGGAAAAATCTAGATGTGCGATGTTTTATCTGTTTTAAGTGAACTATTGTTGTACTAATTTTACTGAATAATATTCAAGTGCGTATAATGTTGTTTTAATTCCCCAAGAAAACAATCGAACGTAATTCTATCTGTAGGTGTATTTTCAAACTACATCTGTCTACGATGGCTGATGATCTCGGATCGAGATTTCCAACCGCCAATTTCGGTGGTTCGAAATGAATTTCATCTCGATCCCCAGCCCAGCTCTGAACTCGAATGGTCCAACAGTTTTCTGTGTCGATCTTAGATCCCATCTCAGATCGAGTTTCGAACCACGATTGTGCAACCGGGCATTAGTGGGATGGACCCCGTGAGAACCCCGCGTTCAAGGTCAAGAAGCGAGGGAGCGATACGGGCGACACTAACACACACACCTAGTGCCTCATTGCTCCTACGCGCAAGGCGTGCAGTGTTTCCAGCATGGCACTGTACAGTGTAAATTAGATCTGTAACAGTAGGGTTTTATTACACACGATGAAAGCCCAAAGATTAAACTGCGCCTGAATCTTTGTACTTTTCTCTTACCGCTTAAGAAAACTGCATACACAAGCTTTAAAAAAGCGTTATTTGGCAACACAAATTGTTTACTTCAAGAATGAATTTTGCATGACAAAAGAAAAAAAATAGGGGCATAGATAATTGTCTTCTTTTATTTTTCTGACAAAAAGTCGTATTTGTAGAACTTTTATTTACCGAGATACGCATATTCGTGCAAACACGTATTTAACAAAAAATGCGTTGGTCCCTCCTACTTTTAACGTCGAGGTCTTGAGAGCCGATGAGGGTGAAGTAAAGTGAGTACGGAACGACGCCGGATTGCGAGGGGCGGGTGGAAACGGCAGATCCCCGAGGAAACCCTCACCGACCAGCGGTATCGTCCGACACGATTCCTCACATGCGAAAACTGGAGAGTGACCCGGCCGGGGATCGGACCCGGTTCGCCTTGGTGAGTAGTATAAAAATGTTGGTTCTCGGACACCAGGCTGCAGGCTGCGGACCATGCGGACCCTGGCCGAAAGCTGCGGTCCCCAGGAGCGAGAATTTCCCCTTTTCCCGTCCAAAACAGTTGGTTCACATACAAAACGTCACTTCTTCCCTTTTTCCCCCTCAGAATGTCCCTAATATCCCTACCACCGCCAGCGGCCATGTTGGCAGCCAGTGCCGAGTACCATATTTTTTGTCTTAATTAGCATAATCAGGGGAGGTGACCCCTCAGGATGGCAAATTACTCACATGGGATGTGTGATCTTAGTTCCTTCCACCAACAGTGGCCATCTTGGCAGACAGTGCTAATTAGCATAATCCAGGCAGGTTGCACAGTGTAGCGGTGGTTTGTACATTGGGGCGGAATCTGTCGGAAATCGAGAAATTCCTGCCAAATTGAGAAGTCATTCCCGGCAGCCATATTGATATCGACGACTTATGTCTACCCAGGACAATTGGCGACCGGCTGAGGATGTCGACCATTTTGTCGGCCAGTGCCTCGCTGGTGGCAGCGGTGGGGCATCAAGGCGTCGCGAACAATCAAGTTTGGATATCGTGGAACACTGCCACCTCCTTAAGTCTGTGTGTGTGCATAACACTTGTAAGCACAGGTGGCTGTAATTTGCGAATCATTTGTGTAATAGTCGCCAAATCCATAACACAGACATCAACCACGACAGGATAGATGGCTGTAAGAAATGAATTCTTTTGAGATACAACTACCAATAAACATTATACATGCATAACCCCCTGAAGACGAGAAGGGATGTGTGGACATATGTCGGCCTGCATGTCTCCCTGTTCTTACTCACCTGTGTCTCTGCTGTCCCCTTGGTGCCATCGCCTATCCCCACAAGCACTTCCTCCGCACTCACCTCCCCCCTGGCTAAATGACCTGCGACCACCCATTCGTCCTCACGCTCTCTCTATCCCTTGTCCTCCTCCACCAGCCTACATCTCCCCTGACTAAATAACCTTGCGTGCTCTCCATCGCCCGGCCAGCGTCTCGCTGCGCGCCGTCCCCCGAGCACTCCTTTGACAGAGAGAGCAAACACCCTTTCCGACCCTCGTGCACTTAGAATTACCATTCACATGTGATCAATTATGATCCATGTATATGGCCCTGTATCCCCTGCATGATGACAGGTGAGGCAGAATGTCCTTTTTTGGTATACAAGTATACTGCCTCCTCCAGAAGCCTGTTAGACATTATAAATACAAATTCTACTCACATACCATGTCGCTGGTGTCCATGTTGTGACTGAACGATGTCCTCGGCATCCGACTGTGACGAAGGCCACCTCACAACTGACCATCCATGAGGGTATGCACGACGAAGCCATCCCACTGCCAGGCAACCATCTTGGCTGTCAAATGCATAGTTGACTGTAAGTTCCGAAATACATACGATATAGTTGCCAAATGAATAAAATAGACATCACATACATTATATATGTCCTTACTAGCATGATACTACTACAAGTTGTCCTAGGCAACCACCATCTTGCCGCCCCACTGACCATCAAACATACACAGACCATCAATGTGTTTACTTACTTCCAGACAGTCGGTCAGTACTACCGGCCATGCATTCTTGAGCCATGTACTGAAACATCTATGTATGTATGTAATGAGATGTCACTTGCAGTCATCACTAGACAGCCGAGTCCCCACACATACAACAACGCATGCGAGAACGATAAACTTTGTATTACAAAACGAATTATTCCCTACCTTAACTGGTGTAGCAGTGAATACTCATAGGCTATGAACACATCTCGTCGTCATCGTCATCGTCTTCATCGTCGATGCAACCACGCTGAAAGCGGAGACTACAATGACCAGTCCTGCCTTTCCATGCACAATAGATAGAGACCAAGTTTTATATTCCCCACCACCTCCCCCTTGTTATTGTACTTACCAGTATACTATTGAAAGGAACCGATGCATGTACCCTGAACCATTCTTGAGGTATCGTAGGTTTTATTCCCATAAAGAGGCATGGCTCTGTGTACTTTCTCACATCGTCTACTAGAGTGCATGAAAGGAAAAAAATACCTACCAACCCACACGTGTGTATTGTACAAGTGTGTGACATTCGACAAAAGTCATGTAATCCAGTCACTAATACAAATTGTCAGGTTGGCCGAGTGGCCTAAGATGCCTGATATAAGCTCTGGTTCTAGCAAAAGGGATCATGGGTTCGAATCCCTGCACCTACACATATTTTTATTGTTTTGTTTCTGTGCCCTACTCAAATTAATATGGTATCATAGGTTTGACTCCCATTGAGAGCACATACAAACATTCGTCGGTCCCATTGCCTATGGAATGGCTATCATGACAGTCACAATCTGTCTCTGGTCTGAACACCTGTGCCAAAGCAGGTAATAATAACAGTGAGGTTTCAGGGAGGGGTCACGCTGCTCTGTATTACAAGCCACACACATGCACACACACACTGTGATCACCCGAGACATGAACCGAGTAAGGAGGCATCGCAACACACACCAACTATCTATGTACCCTGCTCTTAGACAATGTAGAGCAGAGGTTTTACCTTAACGAGTATAGCTGTTTCAGAAGACCTGCAGGATGCGAGCACATATCATCGTCGTGAACTCTCTGGAAGCAATTAGTGCCCTGCCTTTCCATACACAATACATTACCGATTACATGTTCGCCAGTAGACAATTGCTCATTGTATGGAAGCAAGGCTCCACTGCCATCCATGCATGGTAGATACCGACCAAGTACTGCATCTCCGTCTCCTCCCCATGTCAACATACTTACCGGTATACTATTGAAAGGAAACAATCCATGTGCCCTGAACAAACCTCGAGGTATGGTAGGTTCGATTTTTGTAGAAAGTGGTAATACAAGTCGACATAAAAGACGTGATGTCTACAACAATGCTAGCAAATACAGTCAGTCCCCGACCTGCACTCGTGTACCAAGCCCATCACACACACGCACTCACACACACAACCCACGAACCGCTAATACCATGCAGAGGAGAGGTTTATTTATACCTTAACTGGTGTAGCAGTGGACACCCATAGACTGTGAACGCATCTTGCCATCGACATGACCCCACTGTAAGCGGAGATCGCAATGACATTCCCTAC
Source organism: Dryococelus australis (assembly GCA_029891345.1). Lineage (NCBI taxonomy): Eukaryota > Metazoa > Arthropoda > Insecta > Phasmatodea > Phasmatidae > Dryococelus > Dryococelus australis. The sequence goes on from CM056999.1 coordinate 131,808,081, forward strand.
CTACCAACACTCTGGTCGAGTTGCTGAGGAGAGGAGTGCACAAGGAAGTGTGTGAGGTGTCAGATAGTGGCACAGAGGGTACAGGAGAGAGAGAGAGAGAGAGAGAGAGAGAGGCAAGAAAGAACGGGGAGACATGCACATATGTCCGCACGTCCCTTCTCGCCGACAGGGGTTTATGCATGTTTTATGTTTTTTGGTAATTGTATCTCAAAAGCTTCGTAACTTACAGCCATCTATCCTGTCGTGGTTGATTTCTATGATATGAGACGACTATAACTCAAATTGTTCGGAAATTTATACTTATAAGTTGGCATAGGGCATAGTTGCCCCCGCGACCCTTCTCCTATTTATGGTTGATATCTATGATATGAATTTGACAACTATAACTTAAACTGTTTGGAAATTACAGCCACCTATGCTTATGAGTTGACATGGGGCATATTTGTCATTGTGGACCTTCTCCTAGTCGGATTGGATACCTATGTTATGAATTTGACAACTATAACTTAAATGGTTCGGAAATTATAGCCAACTATGCTTATAGGTTGACATTGGGCATACTTGACGCCATGACCCTTCTCCTAATCGTGGTTAATGCATGTGTTATAAATTTGACAACTACAACTTAAATGGTTCGGAAATTACAGCCACCTAAGCTTACAAGTGTTATGCACACACACACAGACTTAAGGAGGTGGCCGTGTTCCACGATATCTGAACTTGATCGTTTGCGATGCCTTGATGCCCCAACTGCCGGCGGCGGCGAGGTGCAGACCGCCAAAATGGTCGACATCCTCAGCTGGTCGCCAATTGTCCTGGGTAGACATAGGTCGTCGATACCAAGATGGCCACCAGGAATGAGAAGCTCTGAATTTGAGAGAAGCTCCGACCGTTTCAGCCACATTTGGCAAGCCTCAGCCACAATGCGTGAAATTGAACAAATGCACTTTCTGGCACTGGCTGCCACGATGGCCGCCATTGGCAGGAAGGAAATTCGGGTAATTTTGAGGGAAAAGGAAAAATATGTTTTTTTACGCGGAATCGGCCGTTGTGTATGGGAAAAAGGAAATTGTATTCTTAACTCGTAAGTGGTAAATAATAAAATAAAAGGTGTAGGCTTGGGTGGATATAAATGCCAGACATTTAAAAGGGTTAATAATTTGTGTGCATGGCGGGAAAAAAATTAAAATTACTAGTTTGTTAAAACGTTAAAATGTGACTACTGCTTACAAAAAAAAGTTAGACCATACCGGATTAGAACCCACGGTAATCTTGCCACTAGTGCACGAGAAGCGATCTCACTTTATTTTTCTTTTTCCGTCATTTGACGGTGTAGGGACATTTGATGTTAACGAAGCTCTAGTGAGACCGACTTGCTGACAAACTTCCAGTGCGACAAGCGAACTGAAAATCTACCGCGTTGGAGGCACCGGGGCCCGAACCTCCTACTACAAGCCGACCATCCTACCCCTGAGCTATAGTGGCAGGGCTCTTGGCAGTTTCGCGACTCAGAACAGTTTAAGCAGATGCCAGTTACGCAACCAAGTGCGCCCTTACAAACTTTGTCCGTTTTCTCGAACACTGTTTGCCTGAGAGTGTTACATATATGTAACGTGTTTCCGTGCAGTAACGTATGACTACGACGTCTTTACAAAATACCCGAGCGTTACACACACGTTGGTAGGATAGTAACATACCCCTCCCTAGTGTCTCAGTGTAGGGGATGATAGTACGCCACAACTGTTCGCAGGTTTTAGGTCTTGGTTAAAGACAACATTATTCACAGAATTGTTCTTTCATCTTATGTAGGTTTCATTATTTCCCTGTAGAACAATTTGGTAAAGCAATTTTCAAGGAAGACTACCTCCCTTACGAGTTACTGTACTACTTTGTTCGTATAATGTTTTCTATCCCATTTTGCATAGGAAATTACCTCACAGCGTTTGTACCTGTTTGTTCAGGACCACTCTGTATATTGTTGTACTTACTGTACCTTCAAATTCGCCTCCCATTTTGGAAAGGGTCCCTGGCTGCGGCCATTGACTATGTTAATCTTTGCAGCACAAAACATGCTTCCAAAGGCACGTACACAGCTTCAGAAATAAACGCGTTCTAATTTAACGAAAGGGATGCGACGGAAAATTGGTATACATAGAGCCACGAGTATTTCGCGAACTCATTCGGAGATGAGGTAGACTCCAAACACTTGTTATTTTCTCCTAGTGTTCTGATTGGAAGACAGTTCTTTGGACACGCCCCATTTAACCGTGAGCCTATAATAATCTGGGAGCAGTAGTGTGAGTGTGTGTTTAACAGTCCTGTACAGAGGACTCAGTTAATCATAGCAACCAATAAGCAAACGACTATGTCTCGAGTATATAGAGGACTGTCCAGCCTAGCTTGCTGCCAACTCAAACCGCGAAATACTCGGGTCTCTAGTTATACACCCTCTTATAGCTAGTTAAATAACGATCAGTTTGCATGTATATTTTACGTGAAACCTCATGGAGCATTTTTGAAACCATGAATGAAATAAAAAGTAATCAGATTTAAGTTGTCTTGACTCGCGATTAATTTACCTATGCTAGTTATAACTATAGTCTGTTCACGGTAAAGTGAGCTCTTTTGAAGCCCTGGTTACATGTTCCTGTCAGCTATATTTTATCCTTTAACCACCTTTTTTTTTTTTTTTTTTTAAATAAATATTGCCCTGTTAGTAATAAACACAGGCTGTATATTCCACCGCAATCGGAAGTTAAATTTTACGGCTAAAATAAAATATATTTATCGACTATTATTGCAAATGAGACGGCTTTTTAAAAAGACTCACTTTACCGTGAATAGCCTATAGAGACCTGCAAAATTCGCATTATCATTTGATATCACGATAAACTTAACAGTGCTGTCTAAACTCGAGCCGGCGTCGTTTCACCAGTGGCTGCTGCAAAACTGTGAAGCCACGCCCTTTCTGACTGGGCTGCACGTGATTGGTCTACATAATTGTGAAGTGTTCGTTTATTGGCTCAGAGCTACTCACGGCGTGTAGAATATAGTATTGTCCAACGACAAACTTACTCCAAAGGTAGATGTGTTTGAGTTTAATGTGTCCCCAAATAACTACGGAAATTGCGCAGGTCTCTAGTTATAACTAATTCTGAAATAATAAATTAATTAATGGTTCCTAACTTACCTCGAAACACTACTGTTCATATCCCCTGGAAAACATGGAGATATGAAGTTTTCTTGACTATGATGGGATATCACTGTAAAACATTTTTTGGTTAACTTCTTAAACTTTAATGGGAGTTTTTAACGTATACACTGCATGGTAATAATACCACACGTCAAGCTGCATATACAGGAATGTTTAGCATCGCTACTATACAAAGTTGGGAACTTCCCTATGTATTTGACTGTTTCATAACCAAATGTAGGAACAATTCAATGAATGTATAGGGGAAACAATTACCATTCCCGCTTTCACACTAGGCCTATACACTGGTATGGTAAATTTTAGAATATTTTTTTTATTAGAGTGTATATAATTATAACAGAGGCTAAAAAAAAATATATAAAAAAAAACCACTGCGCGCCAAGGATATTAGGTACAGTAAAATTCGTTGCTCCCTATTCTCTTATCTTACTTATCTACTTCTTAAAATAGTCTTTCAGACTTTCGAATTTACAACTTTGTCCCATTAACACCACCGCCCAAGGTCATTGACTCGCTCCTCAGGTCCTCTTCGTGATTCCACGGCCCGGAACATAACTTTTCATTCTACTAGTGCAGTCAATTATAAGAGTTGGATATTTTTTTGGTGGTGCAAAAATTCAATTTTTTTTTTTAAAGCTGTATTTGAGGGATTTCGAAATGACTTTTGCAACGTGAAAGACGTCTTGAAAATTTTATACCCAGGAAGTATGAAGATTATTTATTTATATTTTCGTTTGCTTTAAACACGCTGCATTGCAGTTCGCGAACCATGTAAGTGAGTGCCTTACATCATCTCGTATTTGTTTACCTTGACATCGTCTTCTACGAGTACATCCATTTCCAAGTTCGTGCTTCCCGCAGGCTACAGACCAACGGCGGCCACATGTGTGCAAATAAACTCGTCGCTCTTCACAAACCAATAACCTAGATCGCACAAAAAGCAGAGAGTTCGTTTGTGAAACCATATAACCCAGCAGAGTGAATACGCAACGCTCTATTGAACGGCCTCTGCTAGGTTATAAAAAAAATCCTCCTCATTGATACAATATATCGATATCCATTTTTCGGTAAAAAGAAAAAAAACATTTTCCTCGGTTTCCAGAAGTAACAACAGCTTATAAAATATAAAGATGATTACTTTTTGCGTTTATTTCATGATGAGAGAAAATAATTAAAGTTGACTTGCTGCCTATGTTTACGGGGACAGAGATTTTTCGCCGCTTTAAAGCACTGTAGGGTCGCACAGCCTTTTTTGACTGGCTGAAACACGTCCTGGTCCGTGTTAACTAACTGTTTGCGCACGAATCACGAAGGTACAGTGTCAGAGTTACGGAACCCTGAGTGGCGCTGTCAAATACGGGAACGACACCAGCAGCCAACGGAGCTATAACTGCCGAGGTGTATAAATAGTATTGAAGTCTACTGTGTGTTGCAATTTTTTTTCGCAGAATATCTCTGCCACAACCTGTTTTCAGGCGCCGCTTTACTACATGTTTGGCAAGTCTTTACCTTTGAGCAGCGAGCGCGCTGTGGTCTGTTGACAACTAAACAGTTGTATGCCAGGGGTGCAGCGCGGTAAGATGGAACTGCACGTACACTCCGTGCACATGCATAATAGACTCTAGGAGTCAAATGAACACAGTACATACTGTTCTGTTGTAACTCCAGGAACCTCGTCGTGTTGCCAGTATTTCTTTACCGTGTAATGTGTATGAACCCATGTTTCGTCCGTATACTATGTATCACTTCGCTCCATTCATGTGTCTAACGTGTATGGATTGCATTATTATCTAATATGTATCTTTCTTGCCGGAAATGGCTATGTTTTCTTTCACGGCATTAAGGAGTTTACGCCGAGCAGGAATTCCTTTGCGCACTTCAAAATATCCCAAGAACGCTCGGCCCGCGACACGTTTATAGAATTCGTAAAGTTCCATCTTCTTTTGCCGTGAACGACATTTACCAGCGGTGGAGATGGCAGTTCGGTCATTTTCGGCTTTCTCACACTGTCTGCCAATGTTACGCGCCGACTCTACTGCTTTGGCCGCCCTTTCTGCTGCTTTGTCTAATAGGGCAACGAGACGTCGTTTCTTTTCTTCTTTATGAAATTGTCAAAACGATGTAAATAATCTTCCTACTTCGTGACCGTTCCACTTCCCACGATTCCTTTCGAGGCGCCTCCATTCTGTACCTAAAGCCCCCGATTACTTATCAACTCACATTTCGTTCTGTTACGTAACGATGACACTCATAATAACACTTTCACTTTACAGGTGTAATTAACAGCAACGATCAATGCTCGTGGCGATCTTTTTAGACACACGCAAAATACTCCGGGTACAACGAGCGTGGCTCACAGGTGGCCGTGCCTAGTGGTGCAGACTGTACACTGCTGTATGCAGAATGCGATTGTGTCATACAAACACTCTAGTTCCCCCGACTGCCACCGGTAATTACTTATCAGACAGGTAGTTCTTAGCACACATGGCATGAAAATAGCTGCATAAACAGCTTTACGTCGAACAAACTGCGGTACTAGGATATTTTAATTATAAATTATACTATACATCTAATATTATATTTTAAAAAATAACCAAATGTTACAAGTTTCTGTTATTAAAACAATTTTGTTTAATTCATTGCCGAAATTTACTGTTATAAAAAGTAATTTTTAAATGACACTAAGAGGATTAATAATTTTTAAGGCTCGTCTGCAATATGTAGTTTTTTTACAATAAACGAAATATACCTAGTTATTTTTTTGCTCATGTAAAAACAACTTAGGATAATTTGGTATGTCGCAATAATTAAAACCACTCAATGTTTTAGCAAAGTTATATAAATGTGAATTCTTTTTACACTGTAGCCAACGTTAAATTTGTAGGAAAATTTCGCATAAACAGTGAAGCGAACATAATATATTGTATGCACGTACAATTTGTACTGTTCATGAAAGGGCAATGTTTTTCGAAATATTGCAGCGCAGGAAACAGATTATTGTGTATATTGGTATCATATTTTTCTGACATTTAACACCACCAAAATGTAGTTTGTGTGGATATTTATTGGTAGTGGTTTTGAGTTATTCTCTATATACGAGGTTATTTCAGCTGGCGAAAAATTTACATTTAAAAAGATAAAATTAATCAGTTTAAAACTTCATCTAAATAATGAAATTTTACTGGCCGGCGCCGAGCCACGCTTAAGAGTCCTGCTTAAGAGTTAGTAGTCTGGCCATATTTTCTGTAGTTTCGTTGTTTGGGCGTTGACGTTTATTTCAGCTATTAAATATGCTAGATGTTCGAATTTTTGCAGAAAAGATCACCAAAAAAAAACACAATCTAAGATCGGCCATTTTCATTTTACCATTGTAAACGTATTCTTAAAGAAAAAATCTGGAAAATGCCAAAAAAAAAAAAAAAAAAAAAAAATGCATTCTAGAGTTTGCCTACGCAGTTTCCTTAAGATGTAGGAGAAAAATAAAACGTTACAATCATAGTTTAATCTATGGGATTTCCTCGCGTGTATTAAGATCCGACTGTTTACGTGTCTTATTTGCACAGAAAAGCGTGTGGTGCAGCACAAATATGCTGACAACAAAACAAGTTGCAAGTATATATTTCGATCAAAGTTGACAAGACTAACAGCGCCATTAGATTCATGATCATTGCCAACAAATTTAAAGATCATCAAGGTGTACAAGTTAAAAATCTAAACACGAAATAATTACAAAAGTAAGAGTATAAATTAAATTGCTCATTCAGAAATTTATATTGCTCAAAATGTACAATAAGTAATTGATTACAAAAAAAAAAGGCACTATATTTAAAACGTTGAAGATACACTTTATTTGCAATATTGAGTAGAGCAGGGCAGCCTTCGAAGCCAAGCTAAGCCTCTTTCATATAAAATACAATATGAAAGTTGCACTAGAAATATCACATTAAAACGTTACATCGGTGGAGGCAGAAAGCAGACCCATTCAAAGCTCCGTCGAATAAAAAATAAGGGACGATTAGGTTTAAAAAATTTCAATTAACTACGCCCAACGCGTGAGTCGTGGAGGCACAACAATCGCAGTTAAACTTTAAACGAATATATTTGGGCAGCAGGCAAAAACACAGCACGTGAAAACAACTGAAACACACAGCAAAGCTAGAATTTATTTAGACCGAGACCACGATTTTGGCTGGCGAACAAAACCACGATTGAAAAAAAAAAAAAAAAAACTAATTCACTGTAAACCCAAGACGACACAAAACTTCGCCACACAATTATTAAAAACACTAAACAGAACCAAAGGAGATAATCCTGCTACAACGACTCACCATTTCCAATAGCTACACTCTTCGGTTGCTCACACAACGTTACATGTTAATGTTAAAATGCGCCTCATTGCAAACACGTCCGGCGTTGCTCCATACTCACCTCACTTTCAACATCATCGGATCTCAAGGTCTCGATGTTAAGAGCCGCTCAAATCTTCTCTCTCTCTCTCTCTCTCTCTCTCTCTCTCTCTCTCTTCTCAGATAAGGATAGGCCTTAGCCAAAAGGAATAACTCTAACTCAAGTGAACAAGAGAAACAATGAAGGTAGTAAAAACGTAGACCCTTGGCTTAATTGCGAGCATGCAATACTAGCTATAGGCTGTTCATGGTAAAGAGAGCACTTTTGAAAGCACTCTCATTTGGAATAATATTCAATAACTACATTTTACTTTAGCCTCAGACGTTAACTTCCGAGTGCGGTGGAATAGAGACACTCTGTTTATTACTTACATGGCTATATTTATTTAAAAAGGTGGGTAAACGATAAAAAATGGCTGCAAAGAAAAAGTAACTAGGGCCTCCAAAATGCTCACTTTACCGTGAACAGCCTATAACATGCAGGACACGCAACAGTTCGCTCTCCTTCAAAAAGTACTCAAAGTTCTTAGGTATTAAGATAACATGGATGAGGATATACACGTGCATTATAGTAAATTTAAAAAAAATCTAAATTTCGGAGTGAGTCCGGTGTGACTAAAATGGCACATCTCTCGTTAAAGGCTGTCGCATTGTGCACCGTTCATCTAAAGGATATTCACGGTTACTTCCAAATATTTTGAATCCCTGCTCAAGTTGTACTTCCAGGATATTCCTCCGCCTCATGCAAACAAAGCTTAACTAAGCCTGGAAAATTACACCAAAGGGACACCGCACCGGATTCGTGCGCACTAAGTGTAATATTATGTTCCATGACAACAATTTATTATTAGTCAATACCAACACACCTTTTTTTTTTCTCCCTGTATTTATTCATATTAATTATTTATTAAATGTTACATTTTATATACAGAAAATAACTAACGGTTCGACTTAACTAAAAATAAGGTACTTGTATATTGACACTAATGTAAAACGCTTTTAATACGTGACAATTTTAGAAAGTAACCAAACACGTCATACACAAGGTGACTTATCAAAAGTTTGATTCAAAAAGTGTGAATGCTACCAAGGATGGATCTAGGCTTTCCTTCGTCCGTGGTAGAAATTGTGAATTGCACTCACTTCCTTACCCCCCCCCCCCCCTCCTTCTCGAAACCAACCCTCCAGCAATAAACGTACTTTGCATAATTTGATCTTCGTTGAAAACATGATTATTGATAAATAAGTAAAAGTCAAAATATTAGTAAAAATTGTATAATTATTTTTTTCCTTTTCTGTCATCCGCCTTTTATTTCACAGTTTTAGTAGCCAAACAAAATTGTCGTCCCATTCGGCTCCCACTCTCGAAACAGACGCCCTGGGCAGGCTACAGCCCCCCCCCCCCCCCCACAACCCCTATATCCGTCCTTGAATGCCACAACCCCCACTCGCACTCGGTATTATATATGTAACTGCTGACTGAAGATCTGAGTTAAGAGTGGAATGTAGCTGCGCGTCCAATGTCAAGAAGCGAGGGAGCGATACGGGCTACAGTAAGAGGCACTTCTAGTGCCTCATCGCTCCTACGCGCAAGGCGTGCAGTGTTTTCGTAGTAACGCTGTACTGTGCAAGTTATGTCTGTGACATAGGGGTTTTGCTACACGCGATGAAAGCCCACACATTAAACTACTCCCTTATCTTTGTACTTTTCTCTTGCCGATTAGGAAACTTCATAGGCAAGCTTTGAAAATACGCTAATTAACCATTTCCACGAATTTTTTGACGTGAATATGTCTTTAAATTTTCTATCATAGTGGGAGACAATCCAGAAAATCAGATGATAACGAAATCGGGGGATGGAGTTTGGGATTGCAGCTCCGAATAATCGTCTACATTCAGAATTCAATTACACCACTCGATTGCCGAAGGATCAAAGCATCACTCCCGGGAGGGGAGGGGGGGGGGCGCAAATTTGAGGTCGTTCCGCCGCGTCTCATAACTTCCGCGTAGTAAAACTTTTGACTAGGAGAAGCTACGACGCTGGTTTAAACTTCAATCGACAGCTATCGTCAAGATTAATCGATTCCACGTATAAAAACATTTGTGTGGCGTGGTTATGGTGAAATTGTATGAGTTTACTGTCTAAAATTAAGAAAATTTAACACAATTTCTGTTTATACTCGTCAAAAATCCAGGTCGAAATACAGACATAGTATACGGTTGGAAAGAGAATCTCAAAAGCAAATCAGTGATACCCATAAAACCCCATATGATCGAGTGAAGCGGTGCCGGGAACGTAAAATAAACATCAAGGCGTCCGAGCGCGTTAACGTAGACGTATTCACGCAAAACAAACGGCCGTATCTCCAACACAGCCAAACCCAATTTTTTTTCAAGTATACACTTTATATAACAAAAGAAAAAAAAATGGGGTATGTATAATTGTTTATCTTTTCTGACAAAAAAATTCGTATTTGCAGAACATTTATTTACCGAGTTACGCGTATTCGTGCAAACTTGTATTTCACAAAAAACGCGGGGGTCCATCCCACTCTCAACTACTGTGGACACCACGGGTAGCGAAGAGGGCAACGCACGCGAGACACAACAAACAGAAGGTCGCGCGGTGATGAAGCACGTTTGCTGGCCGAGATGACCAAGCGATGCTTCGCTTTCCCGTTTTGGATTTTACCGGGTGTTTGCCGTTACTGCTCCGCACTCAGCCTATTTAGTCATGATCGGCGCGAGTCACTTTCATTCAAAGCTCGCGGGTACTTTTCCATCCCACTTCCGAAACTATTCTGTTGCATTCCCTCAGTATTTTCTCTTCTCTGATTCCCACAAAACGTTATAGGTTGTTCGCGGTTGATTGCAAACTTTTGTAATCGGTGTTTGAAAAACCGGACCACCCTCACCAGCGTAAACTATAAAAAAATTAAGGTGAAATTCCCTTACATGTAAGGGAAGCTACATGTAAGGTAAAATTACCTCCAATATGTAGATTAAATTTACATAAGTAAAGTACTATTCCCTTATCGCACGGAAAAAGTACCTTATAAAAGTGGGGGGAAATCCCATGCAAATAAGGGAATATTAACAATAATGTATAATGAAACAATATTTCTAATTATCCCGGTATATTGGTACTGTTAATATATTTATTTCCTATATCCTCTGGCGCCTCTGACGAATATTACCGAAACTACAACTCTAAAAATCTTCACACTTGCTGGAAGGTGGGCCCGAACCATGGTCCTTTACCACGATACGCTATTCATTACACCACAACAGCGCGACGGCATTAGTGAATATTAGAGTGTTAAATAATAGTTTCTTCCGCCCGTCCTCCCACTTAGCTGTTGAAACAATGCTGAAGAGATGCACGCGTCGCTCGTAAGATAATGTTTCCATCCATGCATGGGATTTTCCACTACCACGTACGTGAATTTTACTCCAGAGTGCGGTAAGTTTACCTTACCCGTAAGGAAAACTCATGTTTTCCACACAATTTTGCGAATATTACCTTACACTTGTCAAGTATTTTTCCCATTATTTTTACAGCGTATTTGATAACTGTCACACTGGGTAGCATGGGCCCAGTAAAGATGGGAACGTCAGAGAGGAAACTAGCTCCATGTCTCTACGTTGAATTAAATGTGATAGGTGAAAATTAGAGAATACTTTAATGATTTCTTTTTCTTTCTAATTCTTTTAAATCCCATGTACAAGTAAAAACTAACAACTTTGTAATGTATTCACTTTTCCAACAGTTTCACTTGACCGACGCATGGCCCATGACAATGTTAATTCATGTGTTCAAGATGAGGTAGACCGATCACGCTGGCTGCGCACAACCACTCTCCGTGTCCCAACACTGAACTGCTTTTCTGCCAACACGTCTAGCAAAAACGGCGTGGGTTGGATTTGATGTTAAATTACTGATTAGTAAACAAGTGCTTTAATATGTTTTTATACTTCCTCTAACCATTTTGCAACACAGTTTGATTGAATTCAAATTGGTAAAAATATTTTATTAATATAATGGTGCTTGTCATTTAAAAATTAACATATAAATAGAGCCCCGAGTATTTCGCGGTATGAGTTGGCAGCAAGCTAGGCTGGACAGTCCTCTATATACTCGAGACATTATCGTTTGCTTATTGGTTGCTCTGATCAACTGAGGCCTCTGTACAGGGCTGTTAAACACTCACTCACACTATTGCTTCCAGTTTATTACAGGCCCACGGGTAAACGGAGTTTGTCTGAAGATCTGTCTTCCAATCAGAACAGTAGGAGAAAAGAACAAGTGTTTGGAGTCGACCTTGTCTCCGAATGAGTTCGCGAAATACTCGTGGCTCTAACTATAAACAAACACTTTCATCATTGTTGACCGTGTGACATTGACAGTCGTGTCGCCTTGGGGTAGGTCAGTGTTTGTTACATGCGCAGATTACTAACATATCTACCTTATATTTTGTCTTTACGTTAGTTTTATATGTGGCGGAAGAATATATAAGTTCATATAAGAAGATATTAAGCATAATTTTTAAAAAGCGCTTAGTTTAGAGTGAACAGCCTATACTCCGTGCCAAGAAATCTCGTTATTATGCGGAGTAGCGCAATTGTAAACCACTGGTATCGGATTCGGGCGGACCTGCGTTCGATTCCCGGTCCAGCCATTCTGAAATCGGGTTTCCAGGGTTTTCCGAAGTCACTCCAGGCGGATGCTTGAATGTTTCCTTAATACAAGCCCTAGTCGATTCCTGAATGTTCAGGACTCCCTTACTAAGGCCTCGTCGCTGTTCGCGGACACTCAAAAACCCCTAAAAATTATAATTTGTATTATTATTGATTTCATTATTAATATAGGTTTATTAAGTAGGTAAACTATAATTCATGTTGAGTGATTTGACATCGTATTATAGGAATTGGAAAATTTCGCAAGTTCAATGACGTCTTGACTAGACTCCACAGTACTGTGTACACTAGAGCCTCAGATGTTTGTTCATTGGCTGCAGTCCCAGGGAGTAACCATTATTACTCCACACCTGGCAGTATGGCACTCGGTACGCGTTTCCTTGCAAGTCTACTATTGACTCAGTGTCGTCCAGGGCATGTTTAACGATCTGCGATCCAATTGCGAAGGTGACGTCAGTGTACACGTGTTTGACATATTGTCCTGAAATGAATTCGCGAAATGTTCCTATCCATATGTATCTCACAACTTCATGTGTTTTGATATTCCGGTTATTATATATAATTTTCCATCACAATGTTTGGAAATATTTGCAAAAAATTATTGCCCAGTCTAACTTGATTACACCTGAGACAGTTAACTGTATTGGTTTTGTTCATTCGCTTAACGCAAACACCTTCAAAAAAAATAATATCCGTCCCGTAGACGAAAAAAATTACACGGTAGAGTCGTTCGCTACTTAGAGCAGAAATGTTTCAATCTTGGGAAGAAGAGAAAAAAAGGGCACCGTTAAAATTTTCGTTAAATATAAACTAATTACAGCAGAAATCAATGGAAACAACCTTCATGTTATATGGCCGAGCCCGGCCTCATGGGTTATTAAAGTGCTCGAAATTCATTCTGGCACAAAAATTTTCAAAAGTTTTTTTTTTTTTTTAACCAAAATTTTGCTAGAGAACTAAAATTTCTCGAGCAGGGTACGGCGAAACAAAATTTTGTTGCATATTTTAAGTTTTTTTTTTCCGTCCCTTTAGTTTCTCAGTTAATTTACGCTGGCAAGATGTTACTGTAATATGTAGTTGTATCTATTTATTCATGTATTAGAAAACACCTGGCACCAAAAAGTTTCCCTATCGATTTCCAATATGTATAAAAAAAAAGCATATCTAAAAGCCTCCTCCACCTCTCCCACTTAGTACAAATATTTTGGCAGAAAAAATAACAGAAGAAGGGCATACAGTATTTTCGCTCATTACCAAGTTTACCTTTTTTTTTTTTTTTTTTTTCCTTCCACCATGTGTAAAATTAACATTGCCGTTGACCTGATCACTTTATTCAAGCGCCAATCAAGTGAGACTGTAGAATTTTTCCAAACTAATTATTTTGTTATTTCGTACTTTCTTGCGGAGGCCAAAATTTAGCTGAAGAAGATAAATTAAACTCCACACAATTAAATCTTAGACTCTTAATACGAAGTTACTACGAGGTACTTTGTCACTTTGCTTACCAGTTTAGAAGCATGTCAGCCATCAGAGTGTCCGAAAAACATGTAGGGACAGGAACTTTTATCAAGGGTGATTTCAAGAGGGCTATAGAATGTCTCATACAGGGTTTTGGGAACAGATTAATACGTATTGATTCATAATCAGCTAAGACTCCTTTTCAATTGGTAATTTGTTCTTTACCCTTTAAAACGTTGATGCAAAACCTTCCTAGAGACTTAAATTCTTTTTGACTGCAACTAGGGGTGCATCAAAGTGAAGTAATTCCTAATAAGTTAAATACTGTATTAATGCATGCGCTGTATTATTTTTTCTTGTAATGGTACAGAAACTCGATGTAAAAATGTCGGAATAACATAACAAAGTACAACCTTTAATGGATTAATATTTTATTGGGAAAATTCCTGGAGGTGATTCAAATGATTGTTTTGTGATCCTCCGGTGCAGTAGCTGACCTATTACAGATTCAAAAAATAATTTAGCCCATGCCTTCTTAACATGTTCATTTGTCCATTGCTAGAGACCCGAGAGATTCGCGAGTGCAATGACCTGTAGGCTAGACTTCACAGTCTTATATCATGTCATACAGATATCAAGTGTTAATTGGTTGATTGTTGTGGTAGTAAAGGGCGATGGTTGAGCGCACTATTTATTGCTTGTTTGTAATTGGCTCATTTATTTCCAGGAATTGTCAAAAAACACGTTGACCAATTTAAAAAGTAACATGAACATACAAGAGCGTGAATTCCTACTAGTCTAGAAATAAACCCGCGAAATTCTCAAGTCTCTATCCATTGCCCTTTTAAGTTTCCAAGCAATTTACTTTCCATACGGGTCGTTTTGCATACTCAATTTTTCTTGCTACAGTTTGTAAAGCCTCTCAAATTCTAGGAGTTTCATATTTTGATCGCAGTTTGACGTCAGTAACACTCATTTTCGTAGAAAGATAATCTGTTTTCCCATAGTCGTTTGTATCAGCGTCATCCAAACAGTGTCTCTGTTGTGTCGAG